>WAAF01015529.1:291808-493981 GCA_013400475.1 Tricholaema leucomelas
GAGTGGATCTTATCAGCAGTGGACCCTGGGTCATATCTTTAATTCTGTGCAAATTTGGGAACTAGAATTTGCTGCATGGTTTTATTCTCCCTACCGGCACATGAAGCAAGCCAAGTGCAGTTTGGGGGAAAGCAGGCGCGTGAGTATCCTTCCCTCCACACACACCATTTATGTGCCTTAAAAAAGGTCATGTCCTTACCAGTGATTGTAATTGATAACAATGTGGTGGTTTCAGTCAGATCTGTGGCCTTGGTACCACAGCAGGGCCCCTGTGCTTGTTGCTGCTTTCCTCACTTAGTGCTGCTTTGATGTGATCCGGCAGCTGATAGAGATGTTCACAGGTCAGGGAGAGGCAGCTGGCTGGCAGCACCAGATTAAAATACTTCTGACCCACAAGAGTAGCCAAATGCCCATATTTCTTCATTTACCATAATGAATACCTTGTATTTCCATTGACTTTGATAAAATGAGGTTGTTCCCCCCCCTTTCTTTCTTTATTATTTTATTCCCCGTAGCTCTCAGTAATGTTTGCAGGAGATCTGTAGTTAAATGTTTTACAGACTCTGAAGAATAACATGTTTTGAAAAAGCTAAGATCAAAAGTCTCAATTAGGTCACAGCCTAGCAGGAAGCTTATAACCACTGCAAAATGGGAAAGTTATTTCATTTTTAGTTTACTCTCTTCAGTAGTTAACTAAAAGCAAAAGAGAAACGTTGGATCTCTCCCCAAAGAAATCCTCTTGCTCTTGTGGATTTGTAACTAGGGAAAATATGTGTAATAAGTGTTCCATGTGCTTTAATGTCTATCCTTCTTGAGATGAACTTCCTGAAATAGCTTCCAGGGGAACTGATAAATATTTTTCTGTTGTTTTTCTTTTTATCCTAAATGTTCACTGTGAATTTGAAATCACTACATAAGACATAGTGGCACAGTGACTGCCTGAGACTGTGTTAGCTCGGGACGAGCAGCATAAAAGATCTCTAATAGTGAACCTCCGAGCATCCACTCAGGATGCAAACATCAGCTGATACCATTCTTTAAAAAATAATAACCCAAAACAAGGGCAAAGTAAAGCCATCTGGAGGGCTGACGTTTGCTGTGGGCAATGATATTTGTCGCTACTGCTCTTTGTTGCCCGGGTTTATGGTAGGGCAGCGAACGCAGCCCAGGATCCCCAGCCATGTGCTGCTGCACACAGCTTGTAAGCAGAGTCGCTGGGCAGAGATGAACAACACTGATTGCTCCTGATGGATGCAACTTGGGCTTGGTCTCTCCTCTAAGGCTAGAAATATATTTTAAGCCATAACCAAGTTTGATTCCTTTTTACCAGTAAGTTCAGAATTGCATTTACCAGCCGGTAAAATGCAGAGCTTGGTTTATTGCCGGTGTGATTCTAGATAGCTGCATTACCTCTGTTCCTATCGAACTTTGCATTAAGCACCATAGATCATCTCTGTCAACAAATAAATTAAAGGTGGACCAAGTGGTATTTTCTTGTACATATCATGGATCTGGTTTTGCAATGTATTTTTGTTTTGCAGTGACAGCAGCCATTAAAATACAGTAGCTGTGAGGCTTGTGTTTGCTGAAGTACTCCTCAGACAGAGAGGTCCTGAACTGTTAGCCTAGGCAGAGCCCTTGCATTACTGCAGGGAAATCATGGAATCATTTAGGCTGGAAAAGACCTCTAAGATCATCAAGTCCATTTAAATATTGCAGGAAAAGAAAATAAAAAATACTCAAGCAGTTTTACTGGTATGCATGGAATGATTCAGAGATGTGCAGCAGGATGGACCAGGGGCCAGAAATATTAACAGATGTAGTGCTCAAAGTATTGGGGCTCGGCACTCTCCTTTTTAAACATCAGAACTATTTTGTGCATGTGAATTTAACTCCTCATAGAAAGTGTTAGCATTTAGAAGAGAGAAATAGAAAACCAATACAGTGTTTGACCTGTTCTTTTTACATTTGACCTGTTTGTTGTTTTTACTCTGCATCCATCCTCTCTTTTTGACTGAGCCGATACTTTGCTGCTCTGGCTGGATTTGCTTAACTCAGAAGTTCTCATCCTGCTTTTTACATCTCAGGTCTCACTACCTCACTTGAGATCCCTTATCTTGGTCAGCCTGTGGCTGTGCTGGCACCTATCCCTGCAGCTTCTGGAGCTCAGAACCCACTTCCTTGGTGCATCCGAGTGGTGCTGGTGTAGCCACATGGGTCACAGGAAGAAATGGCGATCATGTATTTGGTGTTTGGCAGATGGATTAAGATAACCTGGTGATGCAATCTACTCTAGCTTTATTGTGGGTGAAGCTTCTCTTGCTATCCCAATTAGCAGTCAGCAAAGGTAATGGTGTTGGATTCTGAGTGTTGCACAGATGGACTTTAATGCTATCAAGCAGACTTTTAACAGTAGGGACTGGTTGGATTCAACAGTACCAAAGCTGCTGTTACTAGGCTGCACCTGCAGAATTGGTACCTTCTGCACCTTCATGAAAGTGAAGAAAACCCAAACTCTAACTCTTTATAGGGTATAAAATACAAGGCTCACTTCTCATTTCTTGTTGGGTTTCAGGTAGCAATAGGACTGGGGGGAATGGAACAAAGCTAGAAATGGGCGAATTCAGACTGGGTGTTAGGAAGCAGTTCTTCACCGTGAGGGTGGTGAGACCCTGGAATGGGTTGCCCGGGGAGGTGGATAGAAGTCCCGTCCCTGGAGATGTTTAAGGCCAGGCTGGATGAGGCTCTGGACAGCCTGATCTAGTGTGAGGTGTCCCTGCCCATGGCAGGGGAGTTGGAACTAGATGACGCTTGTGGTCCCTTCCAACCCTGACTGGTTCTATGATTCTTGACTGAGTTTGAGTGACTGAAATGTTTGATAAAGGGAGGGGGTGTTGGAAAACTTGAGCCTGTTAGACACAAGTGTCTGCTGCCATTTGTAAGCTAGGGGTGTAAATACAAACAAAATTAGAGGAAGCCCTACTGGGATCTAAATTTTGTCTGAAACTGGTGCTTCTTTGATGCTCTGAATGTTCCTCATCTCTTAGTGACTGCAAATATGAATCAATCGTGTATGTTTTGGGAAGTGCTGTGTGCTTTATCAGGATTTGTCATTAATGGTTGCCAATCCTGAAAGTGGCCAAACCAAATCAATTAATATTTATCTTTTTATGAATATAAAATAAATACAAATGCCAGGAGCTTCCTTCTCTTTACCTGTGTTTGCAGCCATGCTGCGTTGAATCCAGCAGCAGCAGGGTGGTGGATATTTATTTACCAATTCAGCTGGGCTGCCGTGAGGCTCAGCACTGCCTGTTCCTGCCTTTCCCCCTTCCGTGTGACTGACTTTGCACATGCTGGGCACAATCCTTCCCAACATGTGCATCGAATCCAGGAAGTGTCTGAGCTACCGTGCGGGTGCAGATGAGCTACTGCACATCACGCAGGGGCTGTCAGCATACTGCTGCTGCCCTGCACAGGAGGAGGAGGCAGCAGAAAGCCATTTCTGCACAAGCTGCGTTTTAGACCAAAGTCTGGCTGAAATGTTGGGGCTGGTTGTCACCTCTGTGTGCTGCTGACCTAGGAGAGGGCTGATGAGCAAGCAGCTGCTGCCACCCACAAACATCCTTCAGCGCAAAGCCTTCTCTTTTGGGGTCCCTTTGGAAGAGGTGTCTCAGGAGCTTGCCTTCAGAGCTTCTGCCCTGGGGGGCTGCAGTGAGCCCTCCAACTTTACCTTTAGCACTACAATTTTCTACAGCAACATATACATACATGTGTATGTATATATATGTATCTTTATGTGTGTGTATATTTGCATGTTTTTATATATGCATACCCCACAGAAGTGGGGGGGGGGATAAATAAGGTTCAGATCTTGTGGATGTTTTAACGAGTGTCTGCCTTTAAGTGCAATTGGCTTTAAGTCTGTGATGCTACACTTATGCGTAATAATAAACATCTGTGTAGTATTTTGTACCCTAAGATTTGAGACAAGCTCATGTCTGAAGAGCTCATGGCTCAGCATAGATGATTTAAAGCTTGAGTCAGTATTTATGCACAGAAGAAAAAATAAAAGACAGCTAAGGAAATTGTATTTCAGATGGCATAAACAGTTCTGATTCTGAGCAGGATATTTCTGTGATTTGCATATTATACAGAAATGCTTTAAAAAAATAATCACTGGGTTTGCTAGGGCTGAAGTATTTAAGTGTATTTTGTGCTAATTCTTTTAAGAGAAGCCCGCATTCCAGCATGTCTTCATTCAGTAATTTAATTGGGATGTAGGTCTTTGAGCTAGTGGCTGATTAGAAAACATGACCTGCTTGAGAGATCAAGAAGGTAAATTGATAAATGTTGTAGCAAAGGTTAGTAATGTGTGAGAGAGTAGACGCTGCTCTGGGCTTTGAATTGCTGATCAAGGTCAGCTGCAGTTCATTAAAATCTGTGGAGATTTGGGTTGGTTGGAAATGCACCCACATACCATAGTTTATCTTGCAAATCCTACCTAGTGGGTGTTTAGCAATACTGCATGTTACTGCCCTGGGTTTATGGTGGTGAATTTACACTGAGATACAAATCCAAAGGGCTGAGAGAGATTTGAACTGGAAACCCAAGCTGGCATGAGGGGTCTGTGCGATGAGCCTGACCCCAGTCCAGCCAGCACCCTAGCATGTCCCCCATGCCTCCCTCTTCACACCTTGGCACTGCCCACCCGTGCTTCTTGCTGCTTTGATTCCGGATCTTTCCAGCTACACCTGGGTTTGTGCTGATGCTGCCCTCTAACTTTAGTATTTTTTCCTTCCTCAGTGTTTGTGGCCGTACACTAGTCCTGGCTTCCAGCTGACACAGACTGCTCTTGGTGCCTTGTCTGAGTCAGAGTTTCTGTTCCCCTTGTTAAGCTGCTTTGTAGCTCTTTCAAGTTTTCATCCTGAGCATGGGTATCAGTGTGCCTGTTTGAGATGACATCTCACTGCTGTGTTCAACGCCACAGTATTTCTGTGTTGTGTGATGGGTGCTGGAGCATGGCTATGCCAGACAGCCATCACCAGCCTGCAGCTGAAAGGCCTTGGACTTTCACCCCAGCCTTCCTTACTGGCAGGCACTTCTGCATTCCTGGCCCTGCGCTTCCTCCTAATACATCTTTTGCCTTCAATGGTTGTGGTCCTCAGGAGCCTCCTTCTCAACAGTCCATCCTTGTCATTTGCATCACTGTCTAGGATTGCTCCTTCTCTTCCCTTAAGGGCTCTGAAGGCAACGTTTGAAGGCCTTACAGGGCTTGTTCTTGGTCACATTCAGCCATTGTGATCTGTTGGTCATCTCCAGTTCACCCTGACATTGCTAGATTGTGTTAAACTGCTGTCACCTGCTTAGTGTCACTCTATCCCTACCTACATCACCAGTGCCAGGTCCTGATTTCATCCCAGCCACTCATTTATCTTCTGAAGATCACACATCTGCTGCTTCTCATTTACAGTGCAGTGTTAGTTGTGTGCTGGTGTGATGAACTTCCAGCAATATATGGCTTCATGGCACCTCACCTCTTTCTGGATTAAACCATCACCAAGTGGAAAAGCTTCTGGGGCAGAATCCACTTGCTTGGTTCTGCACCATTGGAGCAGTTCATTGTCTGTTGTGACGCTTGTCCCAAGGCAACTGGACCCATCTGTCAGGACAGCAGAGGCTGTGTCTATCATGTCCCATCGTGTGATGTCCTTCAAATGTCAGCTTTCACTGAATGCTGGAATTGAGTTGGAAGGGACCTTAAAGATCATCCAATTCCATCCCTCCTTGCCATAGGCAGGGACACCTCCCTCCAGAGAAGGTTACTCAAAGCCTCATCCAGTCTGCTCTTAAACACTTCCAGGGATCAGGCTTCCACAACTCCTCTGGGCAACCTGTTCCATAGTAAAGAACTTCTCCCTGGCGTCCAATCTGAATCTATCCCGCTCTGGTTCCAAACCATTGCTCTCTGCTTGTCCTGCAGGCTGTCTTCACAAACCCAAATGTAACACAGCTTTATGTGCACCAGCTAATGTGCACTTTAAGTGGTGATCTTGTAAAGTAAAATGCATTTGCAGGTGTTCTGGTGAAAGCAGAGAGAATGTTCTTTAAACCTCAACCAAATACCTTTCCTCTAGGATACTCCTGGCTCCAATCTGTTGCCAGGAGGTTAAAGTGATGTTAAACCTACTTAAAAAAAAAAAAAATGCCTAAGAGAAATAGTTTGAAAGTACTCTTCTCCAAGCATAACTGTGAATCACTTTGAGCTTAATGGTTTTAAGAAATCTAGAACAAAAGAGGTTGGAGGTTGTTTTTTTTTTTTTCCCCTTTGCAACAGCTGTGCAGTTTTATTAAAAATTTAAAGAAATCTTATGTGTCTAATCCTTTGAGCGGATGTGTAATTACTTGGCTTGGGCTCTTACACATGGATAACCTAACTGTACTGTGAGACAAGATTCTTATGTTTAATTTAAAGAATCATGGGTGTGCTTTGGAGATTATCAACACCAAGCCACGGAAAGCAACACAAAACCAGAACCAACTCTTCTGCGTTCTCATTTGTTATACAGATGTTCCAAATCATCTGACTGGCAGACAGTGTGTTTTGCAGGGCTATTAGAGAGTGGCTGTGCTGGAATATGGAGAGTAAAAGGAAAATGGAAAACTGGCTTTTGGAAGATGGTTTCACTTCCAAACTTGTAGGTTCTTTCCAGAGGAGGGCAGCGAAGCTGGTGAAGGGCCTAGATAATAAATCTGATGAGGAGTGACTGAGGGAGCTGGGGATGGTTGGTTTGAAAAAGAGGAGGCTGAAGGGAGACCTCATTGCTGTCTACAACTACCTGAAGGGATGTTGTGGAGAGGCTGCTGCTGGCTTCTTCTCACAGGTAATTGGAGACAGAACAAGGAGAAAGGGCCTCAAGCTGAGGCTGGGGAGGTTTAGATTGGACATTAGGAAGAAGTTTTTCACAGAAAGAGTGGTCAGGGACTGGAATGAGCTGCCCAGGGAGGTGGTGGAGTCACCCACCCTGGCTGTGTTTAAGGGTGCTTTGGATGTGGTGCTTAGGGAAATGGTTTAAGGTGAATCTTGTAGAGTAGGGTTCTAGGTGGGACTTGGTGATCCTGGGGGGGCTTTGCCAACCTGATGTTTCTGTGATTCTCTAATTGGATATTTGTATTTAATACCTCTAAGATTCCTTCCAACCTAAACCATTCTATGATTCTGTGAATGTGTCCCATTTATAATGGTTCTCCAAACTGAGCTATTGTTTCTCATCTGCAGCAAGCACCCTTTTTACTCTTATCAGCCTGGTGAAGAGAAGGCTCCAGGGATAACTAAGAGCAGCCTTCTGGTATCTGAAGGGGACCTACAGAAAAGCTGCAGAGGGTCTGTTTGTAAAGGCCTGTAGTGACAGGACAAGAGGCAGTGGATTGAAATCAGAGCAAAGCAGATTTAGATTGGATGTTAGGAACACATTCTGCAACATGAGGGTGCTGGAACGCTGGAACAGGTGACCTAGGGAGGTAGTTGAGGCCACATCTCTGGAGATATTCAGAGTGAGGCTCGACCAGGCCCTAAGCAGCCTGATCTAGTTGGGGATGTTCTTGCTGACCGCAGTGAGGTTGGACTGGATGACCTTTAGAGATCCCTTCCAACCTAGGTTATTCTGTGGTTCTTCCCAGATCAGGAATGTTCTAGAGCTTGAATGAGCTGTTATCTGAACTCTGTTACACAGGCACAGTTGCATTAATATGAATTTTGTCTCTGCCATGTTACTGCCGCAGGTTAGGTGCTTAAAAAAATAATGTTGAGAATCTGATCATTCAAAACCAGTTCATTTTGCTTCAGTTTTATCAGGATATGCATGTTAGATTCTCATATCAGACTATGTGTGATTCATTATTCAGTATTTTGAAGAACCAAGCCACATCTGACATGAATTATCATCTCTTTCAATCAAGATTGAGATATCAGTCAAAATCACCCCTAATGTGAGCAGGTAACAACTCCATTGAAGTCAAGTCTGTTTACAATCAAGCTGGGTTTAGCCAAGGGACATTTTTTTCCTTATTTTTTTTTTCCTTTCCCTCTCTTTCCCCTCACTCCCCCTCCTCCTTTAGTAATCTTCTCGGTATTAGTTGCATTTTTGTATATTCCATTTGGTTGTAGGCACTCTGGTAGGACACAGCACACAGTTTTCTTCCATCGCCATCGTGCGTGCACATGATTTTCAAAATCTGTATTACAAAGTCTTTTATCCTTTTATTAGTTTAGTACTTAAGCCCTAGACATAAGAAAGAAGCCTATCAGTGAAAATCAATTGAAATGCAGTTAGATAGAGATCTGATGTACTGGGCAAAGGAGCCTTAGACGCAGCACAATAAAATCAATTAAAGCTTTTCCAGCCCCTGCGCAGTTTTACCCATCCAATCACTTTTCACACATTCCCCTCCATTAGTTTTGCAAGAGTTGGTTTTTAATCTGAATTATGATGAATGAGACCCTTGTTATGAATATATAGCTGGGTCATTACTCTCTGAAAACCAGGCTGTACTGGTGCTTAGTGATTAAGGCTTTCTGCTGCTACTGTCAATAAAGTTCAAATTCATCCCCCTCAATCTATGATAGGGAAGCTGCAGCCATTGTTGGTTTAATTCACTTAACAACGTTATAATTGTGATTTGTTTTTGTTCATCACAATAATTTACATAAACCCTTTTGTATTTGCTAATAATTTGGATTAGTCGTCAAGCTTAAGGAATGTAATAGATCAAATAAACAAAAGGCAAATAATAACAAAAACAAGAAATAAGAGGCACCAAGCCTAGGCAGACAGATGTGAGGAGCAGATTAAATACCAGTTCGGTATGGTGCCCAAAGTGGAAATATTTTGGGTTGAGAAGTTAAATGAGTGCAAAGTGGAGGTTAGATCCTGGGGCGGAGGTGTGTGACACCTTACTCTCAAAACTCTTGGGTGGTGTTTTTAGCTTTAGGGGAGGGGATGGCTTGGTTGAATTCAAATTTCAACCTGAACTCTGAGCCCAGACAGGGACAAGTGGACAGACAGCTCTGGTGTATGAATGTTTATGCAAATGAAGATGCGCTAAAACAAGGCTCCTTGAAAAAGCTGCCCCAGTAAATTAGCGGAAAATGCACCGCCACAAACAGCTGTTGCATTTTAATCAAGCATCTGTAGAGTATATTTTGCTTTGTGTTACAAACAAAACACACACACACGAAAAGCACCCAGATTGCAGCGATCTCATTTTGTATTCAGAAATTAACCCATTCTGCACTGCTTTAAAAAAAAGGTGATTCCCCAAGTCACAACTTTAATGCACCAAGGGGGTAGGAGTGTGCTTAACTGCTTGACTGTCAGCTCACTTTGTTTCATTTCATAAGCAAGACTTCTGCAAGGAAGCAAGTGTGACTTCTCTCTCGTTCTTGGGAGGGTTTCTGCTGCTGCAGTCTCCTAGTTTGAAGCACGTTTTCTAATGAAACCGATCCCAATAGGTTTAAAGAGTGTCTCTTCTGTACTCCAGGCTTTGCAGAAATTAGTTAGTCTTGCAAAACAGTTCAGCTGTCAGGTCTCGTTAGAAAGCATCCTTTCCGTCGGTGTGATCTGAAATCATAGGTCTTGGTTTTCAAAGGGTTAATAAACACCCCGAGCTGTGCTGATCTTGTAGCTTTAGTGAGCCTTAATCTGTAAGCTTGATTACCTCCTAACCCTCAGTCGCCTGCCTCCCTCCTAACGCAGCGGGAGTTTTACGGCAGCATTAGTGGCATTTTGCCCAGCTTTAGCTTTAGGGAAATCATTCAGTGAGAAAGAAAAGCAGAAGGACTGGATCTGTCTACTGCTGCGAGGTCATTAACACAGCAGCACTGGAGGAGCTGGGCGGTGGCAGTCTCTTCTGTGACGGGACAGGTTACCTTCCACCCTGCCCTCCATGCTGCTGGAGGTGGGACAGGGGCTTGCCCAACGGGACCACCGGTGCCTGCTCCAGGAGGGTGTGATTCTCTTTCGGTAGTACACACAGCGCATGGGTGTCAGTGGATATCTCTTGGTCCTTCTAAGAGCAATATCACTACAGATTTATGTGCTCTGGGCTCTTTGTGCACACAGAGGCAGACAGGAATATTTAGTGGAGTTTGCTCTCACTCCAGGAAAAACTCACAAATGGGAATAACTCTTACCCATCGTTGAGCTGGATGTTCTTTATTTATGGCACTAGGCAGAACAAGTAGTGACCTTCTGCCTGCCTTGCTCACCAGGAGTAATTCTCACTCCACTGATAGTGGGGAGGAGTCGTTTGAACTTTCCAGTTGCAGTGCTGCAGTTCAGTAGGCTGGGTCAACCTGGGGATGCTCAGCAAGAGTGGTCAGAGTTTGGCCTTTTCAATTCCTGCCAGGTCCCACCACAGCTTAAAGCAGTGATTGTTGTTCAGGCCAGCCACAAAACTTATTTGCTTCTGTCCCCATTGCATGCTGCTGGAAAGCAGCCTTGGCACTATTAACATTTTCTCTCTCAGAAGACATAGTGCAGTGGGGCATCGTGCCAGAACTTAACCAGGAGTCTGTTGCTGAGTTTTGGCAGGAGAAGACCCTCTTTGTAGCATGGTGTTGTAGGTGTGGTGTATCCAGCCTTGAACAGCACCGAGGTGACCTCTGGGCAGGGAGCAGGACAGCCTAAGTGGTGAAGCGGTGGAGGTCAGAGCTGGACCAAAGCTCGGCTGCAATGAGAAATGAAGGTCTGTGTGGTCAGATGCAAGTAGGAGGTTTTGCAAGTTGTACCTGGTGGTTAAAATGTAAGGTCTAAAACCTGTCTAGGGTTTTGTGTCTTCAGCAACTTTTATGAACAAACAATAGACACACACCATCCCCATTAACAGATCTGTTCTGTCTCTCACTCCTCTTTTGTACCTGAAAAGCAGGAGCAGAGCTGTAGTGTTCATCTCCCATTTGATATTATCTGTGCTTTCTCCGGTGGCTGGTCAGAAATGGCTTTGGACTCTCCAGTGTGCACTGGTTCAGGTGAAGTTCTTCTGTCAGTGTGTTGGCTTACGAAAACAAGGCAGATTCTGTAAACCCTCATTTGTGCTTTTGAAGTGAAGACATTTAGCAAGACTTAGCTGTTAAGGAACTTCAGTGAGCTTGAAGGCAACAGCGACCACCTTGGTGGTGAGAGAAAGTGGATTTAGTTCCTCTCATCCATCTAACGTTTGGCATGGACATGTCCCACCACGCTTTGTTCTTCAGTAGAAATTCAGTCTTAAACCCCTTGGGTACTCCCTGGTACTGATTTATTCAGGAGGGACTTCACAACTAGTTGGTCAAGGACACACCTCATCATCCTCACCTCTCTGGTGACAGAGCATCTTTGCCTGTGGGCTTTAGCTAGCTTGTTTGCCGTGCTTACTTAATAAAAGTTCAGCCTTTGCTGCTGTTTTGAAACAGTAGGCATGTGGTTATTCTCACTTCAGCATGCTGTCAGCAAGCATTCCCTTAAAAATGTCTTCATTGTAATGTCCTCTGCTCTGTTGTGCACTGTCTCACCTCTCTTGTCAAGCAAGGAGGTCAAGAGAGGCATCCAAAAGGTGCTGAAGGAACCATTCTGCAAATATGCTAATGCATATTTCTCCTTCAAACGTTGTCTTTGTCTAACAGTACTTTACAGAAAGCGTTGATGCTACCCAGGGCTCCTCACCACTGAACTCACTTCTGTATTGTGCATCTCCTGCTCATTTGGATGAAACTAATCAAATCTGTTTCAGTATTCTTGAACTTGAAGGATTTTTATGTGTTTTTTCTCCTCTCACCTTACAGTGCAGGAGCTGCAAAGTGCCCATGTCTGGGGAGAGGATGAGGATGGAGAACTTTTCTACTTGACGTAGAAACAAATACCCTCCTCTTCAACTTTGTTGATGTGTACAAGGTGACTCTTGATGTGTAAAGGAGGTGGTACCTCCTGTAGATCATTGGAAAATAATAAAGCGTGTTTAAATTAAGTGTTGAAGCCAAAGATTCTTGCTTTCTCTACCACATTAACCCTTTTAGCTGGATTTAAGCATGTACCAATATTCCAGGGCATTGCAGGTCAGTGAAGGGACTGCAGCTCAAGAGTGAGGGTCATGCTACTCAAATGTGAGTTTGTATCAGAAATTATGTGGATATATTTACAACGTGGATGTAGAAAGTGAGAGTTCATAGCAGAAATGGTATTGGCAGATGAGTATGGATATGCAGAGCACACCACAGCCTTCACACCTTGTCTTGGTGCAAACAATCACGGAATACAATCACAGGGCTACAAGGATGATTGGGGGACTGGAGCACTGCCTGATGAAGAGAGGCTGAGGGACATAAGGCTTTTTAGTCTGGAGAAGAGTGAGAGGAGATCTAATAAATGTTTATAACTATCTGAGGGCTGGGGGTCAGGAGAGGCAGGACAGGCTTTGCTCGCTTGCTGCCTGTGATAGGACAAGGAGCAATGGATGTAAGCTGCAGCACAGGAGGTTCCACCTCAACACAAGGGGGAACTTTACTGTAAGGGTCACTGAGCACTGTCACAGGCTGCCCAGAGAGGTTGTGGAGTGTCCCTCTGTGGAGACTTTCAAGGCCTTTCTGATGCATTCCTGAGCTAGATTGTATGGTCCTGCTCTGGCAGGGTGGTTGGACTCCATGACTTCTTTGGATCTATTCTAATGCCTGACATCCTGTGATCCTGTGAATGTATCTGGTTGGAAGAGGCCTCAAAGCTCATTCAGTCCAGCCCTCAACCCAGCACAAAAGGGCTGACAGTGTTTCTGCACCGATTTCCTTAATCCACCAAGATGCACAGGAGTGAGATTTTTACTGTCCCAACTTACCAATTACCACTAATGTAAGTTATAGCAAATAAAAAAGTGGCATCTTCTTTCCTATCCTTCCAAGCAGTAGAAACCCAATGCACTGAGTAGGGACAGGGCTTGCTTTAAAATTTTAACCTCCAGCCATGCTGACAGCTAGAAACAACCCCAGAATGTTTGCATAGAAATTGCATTTGAGGTTAAAAAAATCTTTTGCTTTTGCTCTCAACCTCCAGTTCTGCACTCTCCCAAAGCTCTTGCCAGCCTTTCCTTATCCTCTGCCTTTTCAGTGACCATGCCATGACCTTTCAAAGTAAAAGTTGCAGATCGGAAGTAACTGGCTGAGAATTAGTGCTTGGTGTATTCCAGTTTGCACAGAAATGTCCTCAGTTAAAATCTGGTTCATCCATCGGTCAAACCGGCCTTACTTCCTTTAATTGAATTAAGATGGGCAAATGAGAGATGTGTGCAAGGCAGATTTCTTTTTTTCCTTTCTTTTTTTTTCTTTTGCAAATGACTTTTAGCCTTTGGAGAGTGTAAAACAAATCCATTAGAAACATGTCAAAGCATTTCTTTACACGCACACACACACAGAGAACTTTGGGGCAGAGAATATTGCCTAAAAGTGGAAACTTAAATTGAAGGGGGGGGGGGGAGCAGGGGGTGTAGATTAGATTTTTTTGCAATTACACATAATCTAATTTATTAAGTGTTGGTTTTTTTTTTTTTGAGAAAGATAGATGGCTCTTATTTGCTCAGATTTAATAGGCTGTTACATCTACCATGGTCATTTTTAGAACCTGTGCAGTTTAAAACCAGACTCGTGTCGCTTTTGGTCTCATTGAATTGTAGCAGCAGTGACAGCAACAGATTTCATTTGTGTTCACCACTGCAATGCAGAATTCTGTGTGTTAGTTGAGAGAACCAGAATGTAGCTGATCTTTAAAAAAAAGGACTTGCAGAAGTGCTTCTGCTTTGGTGTTACTCTTCTCTGCGTTTTCTGATCAATCAGTAGTTTGGGGATCTGCTGTTTTCTGTGGTGTGATTTGGGGTTTTGTGCTGTTGGTGGAGTTGACCTTTGCAGCAGTATCTCCTACAGGCTCTTGAACAAGTTGTTTTAGGTGATTAGATGAAGAGAATAGGCTGTTTCAACTCGGAAAGGTTTAAAGCTGACTGAAAGTTTGGGTTGGTGGCTTAGCTTTTGTTTTTCCTATGTGTTTTCATCAGAGCCATTGGTGGAGAAGAGCCAGGGGTTGGGAATGGAGAGGTCTGCTCCCGGGACGGCAGAGAGAGGCTGTGTGGCAGACACTGTGGCTCTGATCTAGCTGTGGCAGCCAACACCACACTGTCACCACACTGTCACCACACTGCTCTAATGTCCTGGGGCTCTCACCAAAAGGAGTCATAGAGAAACGTTTCTCCTCTGTGTAGTTTTTGATTGGAAATACCTCACATAAATGAATAAAAATATTTGCAGTTGCAGTATCTTCAACAAGATAAATATCAAATGCAAAAACCTATGGCGTGGTGTGTTTGAGTTTGTATCAAATATGATTCTGTATTTTTACTGTATATTATATATTAGCTGTCACTGTATAATGCCAGCTTGGATTAAAACTAAATTTACAACAAAAAAAAACCCAAAGAACCAACCAAACACAACTCCACCATAATTTAAAATTAAAGAGAGGTGGGTGAGAGTTAGGATCTGTCCTTCTGTCTTCTTTTCATGTAAAGCGTTTCTATAGGGGCTTTTAAAAGTTTGGCCTCTTGTAGGCTGCATGGAGAACAGGAATTTTCACAGTACCCCACGGGCAGGGACTTTGCAATCCTGTATTTCCATCAGCACATGCCTTTTTCTTTTTTTCTCCTTTGAAAGTTTTAGGAAATGAACCATTTTGCATGATCTGTGGTGCACCCTATTTTCCTGCTTTTTTCCTAGCTGAGGGATGCCTTGGAAGGTAGAACATCCAGTTGTGCTAATGGTAAACCTTATCCATAGGCTGCTTTGTTTTTGTCTGCCTTCCTTACTGGACTTTGTGGATCTTTGGTGGGACAAACATAGAGAGGCAAAGAGGAAAACCAGCCAAAATGCCATGACCATTGCACGAAGCTCTAAACACATTAAAAACAGATTTGGAGTTATTTATTGATGGTTTTGCCCACTGGCAGTGTAAAATGTGTGTCAGTTGTCATCACCAGTAACAATTTCAGCACACTGCGTTCCTTTTTTATTTACACCAGTGGCAACATGCTTATAAACACCATCACTGGGGGTAGGTCAGGAGGTCAGTGCTGGAGGTTAAGAATGGAAAGGGTCATCGGCTATTAACCTAAGTTTAGCAGCAAATAGTGCAGCCCTCTATGTAGTGGGGCCTCAGCTCCTCCAGAACTGGGGAAAACCTCTGAATCTCAAATGATTTAGCTGTAAGGTACTTTCTAGGCGCTGAGTCTGGAAGGTTTTGGGGACGGTGGTTAAGTCTTTGTATCGTTTTTTTGTCTATGGCTATATTTTTTAAAGTAATTTTATGTCTGTGATGACCAAATCATTTTATGCCTGTGGACTTGGTGATCCTGAGGATCTTTTCCAACCTGGATGTTTCTCTGATTCTGTGATATGTTATGGGATTTTCGATCTTTGCACCAAAGTAAAATTACTCATTCAGAGCCTGGAAGCAGTGGGAGAGTTTTCCATCGGCTTCAGCAGGAGCAGAGTTGGACTAATCCCACAGGTCACAGAATAAAAAAGGTGGGCAGTAGGCAGTGATTGAAACCTGAGCTGGGAGCTGATGAGACAGAGGCTTTTTTATCAAAGAAACAAAAAACAAAGTGAAGTTTTTCATTGGCATGCAGAAGGTTTTCCACTGTTGTCAGGGGTTTGGGTTTTTTTGTTTTGTTTAGGAATTTTTCAAAGCCAGGCTGTCAAAAATCCAAAATGGGGAGTTGCAGGAGTGGGGAGTTGTTTGGGTGTGCTGCCCAGCACCTTGGAGGGACCTGTTGAGAGAGTGCAGCCCTCTCAGAACAGTTGCCCCGAAGGTGTTTCCAAATGAGCTTTGAGGTGGTTCTGGTTGCTGAAAAGCTCTTGGCCGATGCGTTTGCAAGGGCCAGTTCCTTAGGCTGCTGTGTTCAGCGCGTACATGCTGCAAGGCTTGAAGGGCAAGGAGTTTTCCCCGAGGGTCTTTCACCTCCTTGCCTTTTATGGCTGCTTTTATTTTTAATGCTCTAAAGGCAAAGTAAATTTTTATTATATACTTTATATACTGTGTTTTGCTGGAACCTTTAAGGGGTTTAAGAATTCATCTTACACACACACAAACTAAAAGGAGTGCAACGCCTCACCTATCTGTTTCAAGTCCTCACCGCACAGTAATGAAATCCATCAGAGCTGCTAAAAGAGACAAAACTGTTCCCATTAATGTTCTCTGTATTTACAAGTTACGCAGTGCTTGGAATCATGTACAGTCCTCAGCATCCCTTCCCCACTCTGCTCTCTGGAAGTTAATGTACCTGTTTGCAATTCCCTCTCTGCCCATCTTTTCGGTGCGTTTGACACAATGGTGTTTCCCCCGGAGCCCTTCTTTTTCGGTCTCCTCTGCCAGGCAGCTTCTGCTGCAGTGTCCAAACTCTCTCTGTTTAGAACCCTTTAAAGAGGCTGAAAATTTACAGTTGCAGTTGAACACATTAGCTTAGTGTTCCCAGAGATACCTTAGAGGAATTTGAATACACAGATCTAATGAATTTTAATGGGAAGGAGCTTTGAATTATGTAAAATAATAGTCAGATGTTCATCTTGAAGCAAACTAAAATAATCTTTTAAAGTAACATTTTAATACACAATTTATCTAACATAGATAATTTATACAAGTTTCTCTCTACTTTCTGTTCCAGTAAGCTTCCCCCCCCCCTTTTTTTTTTCCTGCTCAAATGCTTTTCTTTTTCATACAGAATCATGGATTTTCTGAATTATCTTCCAGAAAGTTTTCCTAAAGCTGCCTTTTAAATTCCCACAGTCCTGTTGTTTGGATGTTGAGAATCTGATTTGTAAACAAAACTTGCAAACTGCCTCTCTGCTGGGTCTTTTGCTCACCCATCAACATGTGTGCAGGATGAGAGTCTGAAAAGCAGAATTAGATTCACAGGCTGATCCTAGCTGCTGGATAGCACTTATCAAAGGCACAAAGCCACATTATTTATAGATATTATATTTGCATAATACATGAAAGTAGGAAAATGTAATTGCCCTCCCCCCCTTTTTTTTTTTATTCTGAGGGGATGCTCCAAGTTGGGTTTTTCATCATGAATTAGTGACCTGCAGTCAAGGAGGAGGCTGCAGGGGTGTGGGGGGGAACAGTGCAGTGCAGCCTGAGGTTTAGTGCTTAGTGAAATTGCTCACTCATTACTCAGCCTGTTTTATAGAAACCTTTTGTGAGGCTGGCATCAGCGTTTTGCAATCGATGGCACCTATTGGGGGAGTTACAAAAGGGCTGCCCTGGGTTGTGTAACAGCGCTGGATTGCTGGATTGTTGCAATATGTGCACACCAGTGGTGTTACTATTAATTTTCTGAGTCAAATCCTGTGCGAGGAGCCAGATGGCTTGGGAGCATCTTGTCATCCCAACCGCTGCAAACACATCTAGCTAGAAAAAAAAGAAGATTGGACTGTGGTTTCACAGATTTTTCATTAGTTAATCTGGGATAGAGAGGCTTCAAAGATCTCATCAGTTAATTCTCTCAGCACTTGTGGAAATTTCTGGCACATTGTGCTAAAGCTGGTTTGAAATCCAAGCTGAGAATTGCTGCCTTAAAGGAGCTGATCTCTTCTTTGTGCCTATATTGAAAACAAAATAAATTAGAAAAAGGAGTAAATAAAACTCCCCTTGTGTGGATTTGGGCTGAAGCTGATGTTTTGGACAATCACTTTAAATACTTTCAGCATTATCTGAAGCAGTCAGTGAAACTGGCTCTGCAGTCAATTTAATTCCAAATGCTTCTGGAAAGTGTTTCCCAAATTCAAATTATTCTGAATATCCAAACAGAAAGGATTTTGCCGCCCACTCCCCCCTTTCTTTTTGGCTAGCTGTGATGCCACTTTCACCTTTGCAAACAGACCTACTAAATAGTAATCAGTTGCAATCTGTGAACTTCCCTCCTCCTATCAATTATTAAGTATCATAAACCTTCTGTTTGGATAATCTTGGCACCACTTTAAGCGTTAACAGTAAATTTATTTTTAATTAAATCTGTGCATTGAGAATAAAACGAGGCTCTTCTGCATACTAAACAGAACACATATGCCACCTCTACTTATTATCAAAAAATCTGATAATGCTTAGGGAAGTTGTAAGGGCTGGAGTTCATTGTCTGTGTCCCATTTAACTTCATCAGTGTTAGTTAATGAGATCACAGCTGAAGTGGGGAACTGCCCTTTCTGCAGGGGTGTTGGCTGGGAGGCTGTTCCTTTCACAGCACTTCTTTAGTAGACTTCCAAACATCTTTATTTCAGCCTTGCTATAGGTAACCAGCAAACATTGGGTGGATTTAGACTGCTGGAGAGGTTTCCAGAACAGTGCTTTGGGATACAGAGAAGGTGGTTTTCCTTCTTGGATGGACTGATCTGGAAGTTTAAAGTTATTGTCATTGTAGGTGGTGGTGGTTGTTTTCATTATTTAATATTAGTATTTGAATATTATGATTTTGGAGGTCTCTTCCCACCTGGTTGATTCTATGATTATTAGTATTTGAATACTATGATCTTGGAGATCTCTTCCAACCTGGTTGATTCTATGATTCTATGGTTATTAGTAATTGAATATTATGATCTTGGAGGTCTCTTCCAACCTGGTTGATTTGAATATTATTAGGATTTGAATATTATTAGGATTTGAATATTATTAGGATTTGAATATTATTAGGATTTGAATATTATTAGTTGATTCTTTATTATTATTTAGCTGCAGCTTTTCTCAAGGGCTTTAGCAAAGGTTCATCACCTCACTGTTCCTCCAGTGGAACCTGGTCTAGTGGAAGATGTCCTTGCCCATGGCCTACATGATCTTTAAGGTCTCTTCCAACCCAACCCATTCTGTGAATCTGTGAAAACCAAATCTGCAAAAAGGAATTCTAGAATCATAGAATCATTCAAGTTGGGAGAGACCTCCAACATCATTGAGTCAGTCAGCCTAAGACCGCCATGGCCACTAAACCATGTCTCAACGTGCCAAGTCCACACCTTTCTTTCTTGAACACCTCCAGGGATGGTGACTCCACCACCTCCATGTGCAGCCTGTTGACTCTTTTAGTGAAGAAACTGTTTCTTGTTTCAACAGTTGAGTTCAGGATAGTTTCAGGTGCCTAACATGAGATGTGTCCACATGAAGCTGCCTTTCCACGTGTGCTTTTGTTAACCCTCTTACTAATGAGAGCGGCATCCGCCACAACCCAGCTCTTCTGCTGCAGACAGGAAGCCTCCCACCAGTGCTGTGAATCTCTTTTTTTTCCTGACTGCTCCTTCCAGCTCAGGGCTGTGTGACATTAGCCCAAAGGGAAACACCGGCACAGCGGCTTGCACTGGGCAGCCATTGTCTTATCTGTGGCAGCAAGAGCGCGTGAAGCTGTTTGCATAGCGTGCTAACTCCGACAGGGTCAGTTCCAGTCTGTGGCAGCTAAAAATGAGAAACATGCCCCAACCGGGACGAGAGCAGGGTCAACAGCTGGCAAAGGATATGGCAATCATTTATATAAATATGCTTTCTCAAGCCCGCAAAAACAAAAAACCCAAACCCAACAGCTGGGAAGGGTTGGAAGTAGCCCCAAGGCTGGTTAGTTCCCTTCCAGATGGGGAGGTTAGACTGGGGCTAGCCAGGCTGCTCCGCATAGACTTCCGATTCGCATTAGAAATGAAAAGAGTGGAGGAAAGGAAAAAGGAAGAAAAGCTACAAGCATGACTGCTCTGGTTTTCACCTAACTTAATCAAATAAGTGAGGAGTTTCCGAGACGGAAGGCTTGCATTTATTGGGATTCACGCTCGGGTTTCTGTGTTTATCGCGGCGTCTGATACACTCCTTAACTCTTTCAAAGGGAAGCATATAGAGCAGAGAGTAGTTTATATGTAATGTCATGGTCATTTGTAGACAGATTGAAGAATCATGTGAAGATTTATGCTCCCTTTGTGTCTTCTGAGTATTCGTGTATTTGGGGCTGAAGTTGAAAAGAAGTGACAAAGAGGTTTTGCTGGCCGTGCCTCAGGGTTCTAGTTGGCAGATGAAGTTTATTCCTATCATTTAATTTTACCTCTAACTATGCTCTTAACATGTTTGGGTTTGTTTTTTATGTTAAGCCAAAGAAGAATCCTAACCTTAACCCATCCTGATGATCTTAGAGCTCTTTTCTCAGCTTCATGATTCTACGGTGCATAAAAACTTGCAGTGAAATGGGTCTTAAATGTGCTTAAGTTGACTTTTCAAAGCTCATAGATGTGGGTTTAAGTTGTATGGAATAGCAGAGCTTGTTGCAGCGACACAGGCTCAGGGGTGACCTTATTGCTGTCTACAACTACCTGAGGGGTGGTTGTGGCCAGGGGGAGGTTGCTCTCTTCTCTCAGGTGGCCAGCGCCAGAACAAGAGGACACAGCCTCAGGCTGTGCCAGGGGAAGTTTAGGCTCGAGGTGAGGAGAAAGTTCTTCACTGAGAGAATCATTGGCTACTGGAATGGGCTGCCCGGGGAGGTGGTGGAGTCGCCGTCCCTGGAGCTGTTCAAGGGAAGATTGGACGTGGCACTTGGTGCCATGGTCTAGCCTTGAGCTCTGTGGTGAAGGGTTGGACTTGATGATCTGTGAGGTCTCTTCCGACCCTGATGATACTATGATACTACCATACATGGTGGAGCAGCTTGAGTCACCACATGGATGCAGAGCTCATGGTATAGGTGGATGTTACATCAGTTGAACACATACAACCCTTTAAATTCTGTAGCTTTCATCCCAATGAGTAGCTCTGCCAAGTGCTGTTGTGTAGAGTTAATTACACAGCATCCCTTTAATCAGCTCTGGGTAACAGATAAGGAAATCCTGGCTCACTGAGCCTCATTTCCAAAGTTGGCCGTGAAGGTGGGCTCAGAGACTGCTTTTTATAAGAAAAGGTTGCAGTTGTTTCTTTTTCACAAGAGAAATTAATTTCATGTGAGAAATGAAGAAACTGAGTTTTCAGTTACTTGCCATGCTCTGAACAGCCAGCAGCTCTTTATTCAGAAGAGCACACTCTTAGTGCTTGCAGTGTGAAATGTGATGCTCTCTGCCATTGCTGAAGATCCACGTTTCCACTGTAGTCTGACAAACATCAAGCTCTTTATCTACAGCCTTCTGTGGTCTCTACTTTCCTCTAAGGTTTGTTTGTTTGGCAGTTTACAAGACTAGTACTTGTTTGCAGTGACCACCATGGCCATTTTCTGTTTTATGTTGATGTCTTCTTCAGATGTAAAACAAGAGAAACATCTCAAAACCTACAGGGCCCAAGCTCCTTCTGTGGCCCAAAGCAGATGGATTAGAAACGCTGCCTCACTTGGCCATCAGGGTCACTAGACCAGCTTTGAGCTGGAGCAGCAAAGCCAGCAGAGACCCAGGCAGTCATGAGCCACTGAACATTTTTCCCTTCAGCATTGCTGCCATCCACAGTCCTTTCCTAGGTGCTGATGGGGTTATGTGATCATTAATTTCATGTTATGATTTCTTTGTTTCGTTCCACCCTGACCAGTGGTGTCAGTTCTTGGATGATCATGAAGTCATCACTGAAGCATCCAAGTTAAACTGAGACTTCACCACTTCAAATGTGGTGACAGGTTTTCTGTTCTTTCTGTTTGCACGTACAGATGCATAAAATCTTTCTTGTATGGCTCAAGTTGTGTTTTCCAGTTTGTCAAACTTGTGGCCACACCTGTCAGTACTTGGTAAAAAAAGGATGGTGATCCCAATCCGTCTTTTGGTTGTGTGAGTAATGATTGCAGAGAGGCTAAAAGAGTTCCTGCGTAGCTGTCAGCGTTGCATCTCCTCTGACTGTGAAATCACAGCTATGCTGCTGGGGAGAGAATATTTTCCAGCTCCTGACCCTTCAATCAAGCTCCTTACAGTTTGAGGGGGAAGTGATGTTCATCTTAGCTGCGTCTGTATCTTCACGTGTGCCGTATTAATCTTCTGCTTTTGATCTAATCTCTCTTCCTCTTGGAACAGACTGGTGAAACAAGGTAATTTAAAGCTACCTGAACATATCCTTCCACCTTACTGCCAGACCCTGAAGTCATAACCTCTTGACCTCCGAGGTTACAGGTCTAGTGCTTTTTATCCTCCCTGATTTCTCAGTATCTGCTGGCTTCCTCCCCACATTGGAGCCTTGTTATATAAGGAAATTGGAAACACCGCCCGGCTTGGCCAGGGCCCGCAATCTGTGCCCGAGATAAGGGCTGGCCCCTGCTCTGCTGCAAGAGGAGTGCTGATTTCAGATAGAAATGTGCTCCTTGAGACAGCTGAAGAGGCTTTGCAGTGGCCGCTTAGAAGTATATTTGCTGAATTTATGGGTTTATTTCATTGTAGTCATCTGAGTTTTTTTCAAAATGAAAAATACACCTGGAGACTTTCACAGCTTAATACACATGGAAATGAGACTGCTTTAGAGAGCTTCTAATACCATTAACAGGGGCATTAATAAAATAGTAATAAACTGCTTGGTTTCTTCAGAACTATGCAGCCAGCAGCTACGGAGTTTTGTTCTCTCTTAACTCTTTCTAAAGTGTGTTTCTGAGGACCTGATATCAGGAGTTAATGTTAGAGATGGGTGCCTGGGCTGATGAAATAATTCAGCATTGGAGGAGGAAAGAGAACATGGCAATGTCAAAGCCAAGCAGTGTCATTTCTTCTGGAGATTGCTGCTGGACTTCTGTCATGACAAAGTTAATTTTCTAAAGTGCTTATTTGGTTAGTCGCTGTGCAAGAAAATGCAGTAAGAGAACCACAGCAGATCTAGGTAGTCTAAATAAGGTAAGTTTAAAGCAGGAGGTGGTGATGAGATGCATCAAATTAGGGCATGCATAGCACTGAAGGCCTGAAATAGGCATTAAGATATCTGCAGTGAAAGATATCTGTGTTTACAAAATAGTGCTCCAGATAGAGAGCTTTAATTACTTCTGCAATTTTTGTTGTCTACGTGTAAGAGTAACACTGTTGGAGTGTGGCAGTATTACTGCTGCAGACCCTGACATACAACAAATACTGGAACAGCTTTAGTAAAACCAAGTGTTGTAAACTGGTTTCTTTACAGTGCTTGACAGAAGCAGAAAGCAAGGGGGGAGAGAAAATGTTAGCATTCCAAGTACTGTTACAGTAGTAACTGGTAGGAGGCATCTGAGACTGGTCACATCCATGGGATGTGCTTTAATGATTGCAAGTCCAGAATCCAGGTCAAGTAAACTTTTCTTTCAGGGCACACAATCTACCTTACAAAACCTATCAAAAAAGAAGGCGGGGGGGAAGGAAGTGTGTTTGTTCTTGCCTGTAAGAAATCTGGTGCTCAGAGGAATAAGCAGGCAGATGTGACTCCAGGCCAGTTCTCTGTCCAAGGGAAATGTGTAGCTGGGCTAAGAATGTGAGCATCCCGTGGCAGGAATCTGCAGGCTTCTCAACAAAGCAAAGCCACCATCTGTAACAACAGGGCTCCATGTGAATTTCTGAACTCCACCAGCTCCTTCTGAAGCATATTTCAGTACCGTTTGAGCTGCATTGGTAACAAATAAACAAATCCTTGTTCCTGCGGGCTGAGATGGGGTGGGTTGGAAGAGATCCCTAAATATCTCGGTAACAGCAGAGACACAAGAATGTCTCGGATGAGAAAATGGAAGGACAGGCTGAGCATTAAACAAGAGGTGCCAAAATAATATTAGGTAGGAAGAGCTTTCCTTAGAAATGTTAGTAATTAAATGGTAGATGTCTCGTCTGTTAATTAGTATCTCTGGTTCTTGGAGTACGATTCTGAAGTGCGTAAGATGGATTAAGGCAGGTAAATTTTAACTTATGTACTGGCAGTTTAAAACTTGTTGGTGATTTAATCTCATTGAACTGCTCAACAAAGCACAACTGATCCATATTACTGAGCAGAACTTGACCAGGAAAGGCCAAAGAAGAAGAAAAGAAGGGAAAATAAACTATACAGTAGCAGATATGCTGAAAGCTCCATGTAATGAGTAAGGAAGAAGAATTAATAGAATGAAACAGTAATTCCTTTCCAGAAGATTAACCAAATGGAAATGTTCAACACACAGGACTGGTTAATTAATACTCAGGTCCATCATGTCTCTGTAGGGTTTTCCATTTATGAAAGGGTTTCTCTTCCTAAAACAGAGATAGGTGAAGTGATTGAAGTTGCACTGCTGTAGTTTTAAGTCAATCTCAAGTTTGTGTAACACTAAATTAACCCTCTTGGCTTGGTGGTTTTCAGTTGTTTGCCTCTGTGATGGATAATCGATCGGTAGAGTTCTTGCCAAATATGATCATGATGCTATAGAAACTCCTGTTTCTGTAAATACAGTGTTGGAAGAATGAGAGCCTTGCCATGTACATACACATAGAGTTGGCCTCCATTTTTGTTATTTGGTGTTGATCCTTATAAAGTTGACCATAAATGTAGCTTCACTCGTGAATTAGTCTTTAGTGGTTTTCCATGTGAAATTTATACTGCAAATATTTTGCTTTGGTATTCATCTTTGAAACAGCAAAGCCAGTGGAAAGAGTAACTTAAATGTAGCTTAAAGTAATTTGCTTCCTTTTTCTAGCTTGAACTGCATGTCTGCACCGGAGCCTGCTGATGACATGAGGCTCTCTGTGGTGGCCATGTGCTAATGGACCTCTGGGCTGGCCCACTGGTGGCTGCAGCATTTCTCAGGGCAGCACTGAGGGCTAGAAGTGCATTTAAAAGCAGTGTGAGTTTTGTTTGCAAAGATGAAATCCTTAGCTGAGGTATCAGCCCACCAAAAACTCTCTGAAGGGAGAAGGGTTTGGTCAGTGATGAGAAAAGTTTCGACCACATCATGAGTTTGCTCAAGGCACCCAAGTTTGGATTCAGGAATTGTTTTAATTTAGACACTTGTTTTGTAATGAAAGCAGGAGAGTTGGGCTGATACAAAGCAGAACATCATTTAAAAGAAAAACTGTCCCCTTGAAATTTTTTTTTTTATTCCTTCTTTTCTTCCAATATGATGCAAGAAGATATTTAGCTTTGCTATTAAATTTCAGTGGCTTGTTTTCGTGCTGGGGGTTTGAACTCAATCTCTGGAGGTCCCTTCCAGCCCCTACCATGCTGTGATAAGGAACCTGAGAGGAGACCTTAGTGCTTTTTACACCATGAAAGGAGGTTGTAGTGATGTGGGTGTTGGTCTCATCTCCCACGTAACTAAAGATAGGAAAGGAGGAAATGGTTTCAAGGAGGTTTAGGTTGGGCATTAGGAAAATTTTCTTTACTGCAAGAGTGGCCAGGCTTTGGAACAGGCTGCCCAGGGAGGTGGTGAAGTCACCATCCCTAGAGGTGTTCAAGAAACCTGTGGTGTCTGATAGATGGTTGGATTTGATCTCAGAGGTCTTTTCCAACCATAATGATTCTGTGATTTAACAGATGTTGGTCAAAGTATTTCTTATTTAATCTCTTGTCTGCCAACTGTGCTGACACTAATGGCAGTGTCGCTTTTCTGCCACCTAAAGGAAGGAGCAGTGCCACAGAGCTTCCTCCCCTGACAGCAAAACCTGTTTGCATCACTGCAGACTAAGTTTCTCTCCCTAGCTCCTGACTGCTTTGTCTCCTAAGGGAGCAAACAGAAAGAACAAGACACTTCAAAACCTCCTTGTAAACTACCATTTAATCCTTGACATTTTAATATGTGATGTGTAAGTAATTTGGAAGGAATTTATTATTTTTTAATCATAGTTGTCCAGCATACAGGCCCCAGTCCAGCAAAGCACTTATATACATGCTTAGCTCCAAACATGCAAGGAGGTGAAGTCAAGAATGTGCTTAAGCACTTCCTTTGCTCTCTGCTGCCTGCCAGCCACACACCGCAGGGTGTTTGATTTCTACAGTAGCAGGTGAGTCATTTTATAAATCTCTCCATATTATGAAGTGATTTCATGGCAACTTTTCAACTCGAAATAATCATTCCTGGAGTTTTTTTGGCATCAGATGAATTAAGCTCCTTCTATTCATACATGAGTTTGCAGTGTCTGTAGTTTAAAATGTCTAATTTCACCTTCTGGCTATGCCAGCTCTCAGAGAGGCCAGATTGTTGCTGGTTGGGTTGGGTTTGGGGTTTTTTTCTTTCCCCTGTGTGTGAATTTAGAGCAGCAGAGAGAACTAAAAACTCCGTATCTGAGATATGAAGGTCACTTGGTAGCAATTTGCAGGGAAATCATTCAGACTGCAGAGAAAGTCAGAGCACTGGAGGGGCTGCCCAGAGGGTGACAGAGCACTAGAGGGGCTGCTCAGAGGGTGACAGAGCACTAGAGGGGCTGCTCAGAGGGTGACAGAGTGCTGGCACAGGCTGCCCAGGAGGTGACAGAGTGCTGGAACAGGCTGCCCAGAGAGTGACAGGGCACTGAAACAGGCTGCCCAGGGGGGCTGTGAAGTCTCCATTTCTGGAGATATTCAGAACTTGCCTGGATGTGTTCCTGTGTGATCTGCTCTAGGTGATCCTGCTCTGGTAGGGGGGTTGGACTGGGTGAGGTTTTGATGTACCTTCCAGCCCCTGACATTCTGTGATTCTGTGAATGTCTTGATGCTGATGTTCTGTTTGAGCCCAAAGCAGGTATTGAGATGATCTGATGGATGAGTGTGTCAGTCCTGACAGACCTCTTCATTTTGCTGTTTAGATGTGGTGCTTGGGGGTGAACTTTGTAGAGTGGGGTTCTCGGAAGAGACCCTCAGGAGCATCAAGTCCCACCAAGCCTGAATGTTTCTGCGAGCCTGTGAAATCCACTATGCTCTCCCTGCTTTTAAAGAAATGTGTCCAGTTCTGGGCCCCTCAATTTAAGAAAGATGTTGAGGTGCTTGAACATGTCCAGAGAAGGGCAGCAAGGCTGAGGAGGGGGCTGGAGCACAGCCCTGTGAGGAGAGGCTGAGGAAGCTGGGGATGTGCAGCCTGGAGAGAAGGAGGCTCAGGGCAGACCTCATTGCTCTCTACAGCTACCTGAAAGGAGGTTGTGGCCAGGTGGGGTTGGGCTCATCTTTCAGGCACCCAGTGACAGAACGAGAGAACGCAGCCTCAAGCTGCACCAGGGCAGATTTAGGCTGGATATTCACAGGATGCCAGTGATTGGAAGGGACATTGGATGTTAGGAAGAAATTCTTCACAGAAAGAGAAATTGGCATTGCAGTGGACTGCCCAGGGAGGTAGTGGAGGTGTTTAGCAGGAGGCTGAATGAGGCACTTAGTGCCATGGTTTAATGAATTAGAAGGGTTAGATGATAGGTTGGACTTGATGATCTCGAAGGTCTTTTCCAACCTGGTTAATTCTGTGAAATAGAGATTTTCTAAAATAAACCCCCCACCACCAAAAAACCCAACAAATAAATAAAATGAAGATGTGAAGAAGGCTAACTTAGAGCCAAGCCTGTGTGCGTGGCCGCCCTTCCCCAGCTGGGCTTTTGGCACAGTGTCCCTCCCGCTGTTACAACACGGTGACCTCACTGCCTGTGATTTACTAACTGTTTTACAAACAGTTCCCCACTCCCTGAGGTTTGATATGTTCCCCATCCTCAACAGCTCTACAGAGTCACTCAAATACTGAGCCAAACCTGCCTTTGTTTACAGTTTTTCCAGAAATTTTCACCAGGGGTGGGGGGACACCAACAAAACCCCAAAACAACAAAACAACACCACAAAACCTTTCTCCTTTTCCAATGTTTTATTTTGAAGTCAACACTTTGTACGGTTTGTTTGTGCAGAAGCAACGTTTGGGTAGAAGGTATTGCACCGTATCCAAGTGGGAATTGCTGCCTTGCTAAAAATAAGTTGGGGGGGGTCATGTGAACCAGTGCAGAAGAATCTAAAGATACCAAATATTACAGGACCTTTACATTTGGTGCTTTGGGGTTTTTTTTCTTTTCCATAATATTCTGGGCTGAGATTTTCCTGAACTTTTTTTTTTCTTTTCCCACATGAGGGTTGTTGGTTTGTTTTTTTTTATTAGGCTAGAACATAAAGTGAAATGATGAAATACAGGAAGGAATCTTCTTTTAAACAAAATTATCAGTGTTAAAAATAACAATCCTATTCTCCCCTCTTTTTTTTTTGTTTTTCCTTTTTCCCTCAGAAGGGCTTTATTTAGTAGTCTAGAGTTGTTTAGCCTGGAGAAGAGGCAGCTCAGGGCAGACCTCATTGCTCTCTACAGGTACCTAAAGGGAGGTTGTAGCCAGGTGGGGTTGGTCTCTTCTCCCAGACAACCAGCAACAGAACAAGGGGACACAGTCTCAAGTTGTCCCAGGGGAGGTCTAGGCTGGATGTTAGGAGGAAGTTGTTGCCAGAGAGAGTGATTGGCATTGGAATGGGCTGCCCAGGGAGGTGGTGGAGTCACCATCCCTGCAGATGTTAAAGACTGGATGAGGCACTTAGTGGCATGGTCTGGTTGATTGGATAGGGCTCGGTGCTAGGTTGGACTGGATATCTTGGAGGTCTCTTCCAACCTGGTTGATTCTATTCTATTCCTATAGGATATGGCCAAAGAGTCCGGTAAATATTTAAGTGGCAGTTTAGTTAAAGTTTAATTTTTCTTAAAGGTTAATTCTCTGGATGTGTCTTGATCCCAGAGATTTAATTTTATGGTTTGAGTAAGGGGAGCTCAAAACTGGAGGTGCTTTGGAGGAGGAAACCAGAGCAGCTGCATCTCTTTCTTTGCCATTGAAACAGTGCAAATCAAAATTAGAATGGGATGGGAATGTTTTCCTTCAGCATTTTCACAGAGGAGATATGTTTCATGGAAATGGCCTTGTTTGGATGACTGTTTCTCAGGGTCAGGGTGGAATTTCTAGGGAATAAGAGGAGATGAGGATAACCTGAGCTGCCACTGAGAGGCGCACATGGTGCTCCTCTTCATCCAGGTGCTCTCAGGAGTGGGAATTTCTTGCCCATGTCTTTTTCCTTTCAAAGTATTGATTGGTTTAACATTTTTATTGAGGTTTAATGTTGTGATTGATACATTAGGCCACAAAGATGTTCAGAGGGCTGCAGCAGCTCTGCTATGACGAGAGGCTACAAGAATTGTGACTCTGAAGCCTGAAGAAGAGAAGGCTTCCAGAAGACCTTGGAGTGGCCTTCCAGTATCTGAAGGGGGCTACAGAAAGGATGGAGGGGGACTATTGATAAGGACTTGTAATGACAGGATGAGGAGTAATGGCTTTAAACTGGCAAAGGTGGGGGGATATAAATGGGATGTTAGGAAGAAGCTCTTTACAGTAAAAGTGGTGAGACACTGGAACAGATTGCCCAGGGAGGTGTTCAAGGCCAGATTGGATGAGGTCTTGAGTGACCCATTCTAGTGGGAGGTGTCCCTGCTTGTGGCAGGGGGTTGGAACTAGATGACCTTTGAGGTCCCTTCCAACCTAAACCATTCTATGACTCTAAAATAGTGAGAGCTTTAGCAGTGGGGAAGACACGCTTTGAAACAAAATACTGGCTGACAAAGTTCCTTTCAGTGGTGGGTTTTTTATGTCACTGTGAAATACCACTTCTCACTGATACATCAGAGTAAAGAAATGAGATTAGCTGATTTGTTGAACATTTGTTTGTAAACTTGCAGTTGGTGATACAAGAGCTAAAGTGCATAGAAGATGTTGTCTCCTATTAGATGTAAGGTTCACTAGGGGTATTCGTTTTAAATCATCTTCCAAATGAGAAGCCTGCATGTAGTGTTGAGTCCAGATCCATGTATTCTTTGAGCTGCATCCTACCAAAAGGACATTTGTGGACCTATTTTTGAATTTTAAACACAAATTTAAATGATTTTTATTTTACAGCAGTGAAGTAAAACTTAAATGCCCTCCAAAGGTGTTGTGGTTGAACTCCTGCAGCAGTGTCAAAATACCTTCCTGCTGTGTCTTTGTTTCTCTGCTGTGACTATATTACATCTATTGCATTTTTAATCCCGTGAAATACAAGGGAATCATAATGCTAAATCTTCCTTTTAAATGCATTAGATGATTAATGCTGTTAAAGGAAATATCCACAAATGGAATTATTTCGGGAGGGTTTACTTTTTGCTTGTTTTAATCACTCGGGGTCAAGCATTCAAAATGAATTTCTGTACCAGAAATGACAGCCAGAACCAAATGAAAACAACCTTTCTATTTGGGTGAAAAGGAGTTTGAGACCATTAGTTTATTTTTTTTCCTAGAAATGATAATTAGTAATTTAGTACTTGTTATTTAATGGCAATGTTTTAATGAAAGCTATAAGGATATGGTTTAGAATCCATTGAAGCCCCATAGACAGACAGGCTGGAGCAGTGTGAGGACTTCCAGGAGTAGAACTTAAGGACAGCCCTACATCCTGAGTGGCACATTCCCACCCTGGAAAAAGACTTTTCCCTGTTTCCTGTCAAGTGGTGGTGTGAAGAATTGAAGAATTCAGTGGCTGTTCAGGAAAGTGGTTTAAAGGGAGTGAAAGTGGCAAGTGAGTTTCTCTGCCCTAGGATCATGAGCTGCAGCCCTGTGTTCAGCATGTGAGCTGGAGCGTGGCTTGTGACTTTGAGGTTTGTAGGTCATGGTTAGGTCCCTCACTTTTAAGAACAAACCTTCACTCAGGTTCTTGAGGGTATTGGATTTCTTTCTGCCTCTCAGAAAGAAATGTAACTAAATTTTCATTTGTAATCATCCTTTTCGTTCTGGTTGTGTTGAATCCACTTCAGGATGTGCTTTGGTAGTTGTGGTAGTGTTGGGTTGACAGCTAGACTTGATAATCTTAGAAGTCTTTTTCAACCTTAATGGTTCTATGAATCCTGGATGATGAAAGATGTTGAGGTACTGGAATGTGTCTAGAGAAGGGTGATGAAGCTGGTGAGGGGCCTGGAGCACAGCCCTGTGGAGGAGAGGTTGAGGAAGATGGGGGTGTGCAGCCTGGAGAAGAGGAGGCTCAGGGCAGACCTCATTGCTGTCTACAGGTTCCTAAAGGGAGGTTGTAGCCAGGTGGGGTTGGTCTCTTCTCCCAGACAACCAGCAACAGAACAAGGGGACACAGTCTCAAGTTGTCCCGGGGAGGTCTAGGCTGGATGTTAGGAAGAAGTTCCTGCCAGAGAGAGTGATTGGCACTGGAATGGGCTGCCCAGGGAGGTGGTGGAGTCACCATCCCTGCAGATGTTAAAGAGGAGCCTGATGAGGCACTTAGTGGCATGGTCTGGTTGATTGGATAGGGCTGGGTGCTGGGTTGGACTGGGTGATCTTGGAGGTCTCTTCCAACCTGCTTGATTCTATGAAAGGCCAAAAGATTGATTTGCTCCTCCCTTGTTGGTGTAAACACAGCAGCCCTTGAAGCCTTGAAGGGGCTGGCTGCAGGCTTGCTCAGCTCACCAGTGCTCTCAGTGTGCTTCTGGTTCAAGTAGATGATATAAGTAGCATGAAGTGGGTTTGTTGCTATGGCAGAAGTGCTAAAAAGGGCTGTGCCTCTTGTAGAGCTGGGCTCCTTGGGGTATTTAATGTACAATTTCTACTAAGGACACTCAGAATTCTACCTCTGACTCAAAATTGCTTAAATGTTGAAACATATGGTCCTGTGTGCTGCTCACGAGGCAACAACTGCCTGCAGCCAAGCTGCCGGATCCAAAGAAAATCAGGGTGTGGAGAAGGGGGAAATCTGCAGCAGCCCAGCAGAACTTCAGGAGAATGCTCTTATTAAAAAGGCAAACCTGACGTATAGGAAAATGCTCGTTAAAGCAGTGCCATATCTCAGTAACAGATAATTAAATGTTGATAGCTGAGAAGTTTTTCAATTAAAAATGAACTGTTTGTGTCCTCTTGATTTCTTCTGAGGGGTGGGGGTGGGGGGCAGGTTTCGTGTGGCTGTCGTTTTGTTGAGTTCTCTGCTACAGTAATCATTTTAATAAAATGCAATTATCTCCATAATTAATTTCTTTGACTGCTCTGCTGTGTCCTCCTTTTGCAGAGGCCAGAATGTCAAAGATCAAGTAGACTGGGGGGAAATAAAAAAATCACACTGTGAAAGGATATAAAAAAGAAAAGGTTGGGAGGGGGGGGAGAAATAGTTGGAATTTCAATGCATTGGCTTCTATTTATCTCAAATGTCAAGGGCAGTGTAAAATGTATTTTTAAAATGTGTTTTTGTATGGTTTGAGCCCATTCTTGGCGTAGTTGTGAATCTAGAGGGGCCATTGTTCTTTGAGAGAGTTTGAGGGGGTTTCTTTGTACAAAGTGACAAAAAGAAGACTTGGAGGACTGGGCTGCCATTGTTCCTGTGCGGCGCTGTAAAATTTGATTTGAAATTAGGACCTCGGGGCAAGCTCTTCAATAGCCAGTTTTTATTTTCTGCCAGCATTTTAATCACTCTTGGGCTTAAAGTGGATGACCAACATAATGCCTCTATGTTTAATAGAACAGTTCGTATCTTGAAGGCCAGTTAACTGAATTCAGGGATCTGTCATCTGCCCCACATTAGTCTTTTCTGTTTCCTGTCTATTTATGAAGATAGCTTTCCATTCCAGACAGCCCTCAAAGAGGAGCACCTCTTTTCCTCCTTTCTTTTTTTGTTGGTTTTTTTTTCCTCCCCACTATTTTTTCTTTCTTCCTTCTTTTTCTCTGTCTTTCATTTTCCTCCCTCCCTCCCTTCATTTTCCTCCCTCCCTCCCTTCATTTTCCTCCCTCCCTCCCTTCATTTTCCTCCCTCCCTCCCTTCATTTTCCTCCCTCCCTCCCTTCATTTTCCTCCCTCCCTCCCTTCATTTTCCTCCCTCCCTCCCTTCATTTCTTCACTGCATCAACATCTCTTTTAGTGATCTCTTAAAGCATCAGAGTGGTGATGCTGCAGATGCAAGTGCTGGTGCATCAGATTGGATTAATGCAACTGCTGGATTCCACCAGATGGGGCGAGGAGGAAGAGACAGATGGAAGAATCAAGATTTTGTGGTGAAATGGGATGATGGGAAGGGAAAAGTGTCATGCTGCTCTTTGGGATTCACAGGGCAGAGATCTGCGAGTAGGGAAGTGAAAATAGGGGAAAGAAATGCTGAAGGGTTTAAGGCTGACACTTGAGTCATGCTTAGGAGATCAGTGGAACAAGAGTGTGGCTGAAGAGGTTTAGTTAAATTGCAAAGGGAGTGGTGTAGTGGGTTTGGGCATTCTGGATGTGTTTGCACTGTGTGCCAGATAATTCATGCCCCACTTTGGCTGGAGAGGTGCCAGGCTCATGGCCTGGCCGTCAGCTGCACAGCAGGTACAATGTGGAGCTTGGAATTTGGAGGATCTGCAGATCCCTGTTGAAGCAGCACTGTGTGCAGGTGTACACTGCTGAGCTCCTGCAAGAGAGGACAAAGCTGGAGATGTATTTTGGGTTTGGAGGCATTTAGTAAATATGAAGTCTAGTAATTAGGAAGTCTTGCTGGTTTAGAAAGGAACTACTCTGAGAGCTGTCATTTCTCCAGTGCCGCTCAACCTGAGGTGCTTGTACTCTACTGATGTCCAGCTGCATGCATGCCCTCACTTTGAGTAGACCGTGGCAGCAGGTCCTACTGCTTCTGTCCTTGGTTGAGGCAGCAAACTGGATGCTGCCTGAGTGTCAAGATCATTGACATTTAACAAGGCCAAGTGCAGGGTTCTGCACTTTGGCCACAACAACCCCAAGCAACGCTGCAGGCTGGGGACAGAGTGGCTGGAGAGCAGCCAGGAGGAAAGGGACCTGGGGGTACTGGTGGATAGTAGGCTGAAGATGAGCCAGCAGTGTGCCCAGGTGGCCAAGAGGGCCAATGGCATCCTGGCCTGTATCAGGAACAGTGTGGCCAGCAGGACAAGAGAGGTTATTCTTCCCCTGTACTCAACACTGGTCAGGCCACACCTTGAGTACTGTGTCCAGTTCTGGGCTCCTCAACTCAAGAGAGATGTTGAGGTGCTGGAACGTGTCCAGAGAAGGGCAACAAAGCTGGTGTGGGGCCTGGAACACAAACCCTATGAGGAGAGGCTGAGGGAGCTGGGGTTGTTTAGCCTGGAGAAGAGGAGACTCAGGGCAGACCTCATTGCTGTCTACAACTACCTGAAGGGTGGTTGTAGCCAGGTGGGGTTGGTCTCTTCTCCCAGGCAACCAACAACAGGACAAGGGGACACAGTCTCAAGTTGTGCTGAGGGAAGTATAGGCTGGATGTTAGGAGGAAGTTTTTGGCAGAGAGAGTGATTGGCATTGGAATGGGCTGCCCAGGGAGGTGGTGGAGTCACTGTCCCTGGGGGTGTTCAGGAAAAGACTGGATGGGGCACTTAGTGCCATGGTCTGGTTGACTGGATAGGGCTGGGTGATAGGTTGGACTGGATGATCTTGGAGATCTCTTCCAACCTGATTGATTGTATTCTATTCTATTGTTAGCAAAGATGACTTTCCATAAAGCAGCAGTAGGATGCAAGTTACACTTCAAAAAGCCGCAAGGATTGGGGTGGAAGCTCATTCCCTAGTTTGGTTTGCATGTACTCAGCTCCATGTCTGCCAACCAGTGTCACCAGTCCCTGCTGAGATGATCATCCTGAGTGCCAGTTGTGACACTGCTGGTTAGAGAAGGGACTTAAACCAGTGTGCTGTTTCACCTAGACCCTAACTAGTCATTAAATGGCAGTGAGTGCTGATTGAGTCTGAACTGGTCAAAGCTGACACCAGCAGCCAAAAGCAGAAGGGAGAATGTTCCATATCCCATAACTACTGATGATCTGGTAGCCATTACAAGTAATTCCTAGCAGGCTTAGATTTGGGTTTAGTTTGTCAAAAGTGAAACAACTTCAGACACAGATTGTGATCTTCAGAAATGGCTTCAGTCACAATCATCTGATGCCTTCTTTGTCTTTATTTGCACATAATGGACAAAATTTCTGTGTGTTCCACACATCTTCTTGTGCAGATGCAGAAGAAAAGTGGCTGACCAGAGCTGGAGAACTGTAAGAGGTTAACATATTCGACATCTTCATGCAGAGCTTTTCATTCACTTTCAAACAGAGCTGTGTGGGTGGCTACACAATGTGGGAAACTCTTTTCATTGAAGAATCTGAATATTTTGTAAGGAAGTGAATAGTTGCAAATAATCTTTTCTGTAAGCCTGAAATAAAGAACAAATGAGCTATTCTCAGAAAGCACTGAGGCATTATTGTCTTCAGCCATTTAACAGAGCTCTACAGGAAAAAAATATCCCAAACTTGACAGATTCATATCCTAATCTTTTGCTCCTTCATCGGGAGGCTGTGTAGCTTGTAGAGCTGGTAGCAGTTGCAGCAGAATGAGTCCAAGGGTTACCTTTGCTTCAGCACTGCACTGAAGTGATCATTTGGGGAAATATGCAACTCCATGTCTTAAAACTGGAAATGTCAGCTAGAACTACTGATAGGCAGCTTGTGGCCTGTGGACTGGACACATGAGCAGCCCACATGTGTGTGCCAACCACTTGGCTTCCGTGGTAGAGCTGCTACAAGCCATCATCCTGTCCGACCTCTCTGTCATGTGTCTGAGACAACACTGATTGGCATGACTGCAGGAATTCCTCTGCCATTTCCTCTCTTTGAAGTGATTTTACTTTCAAGTTTTCTGCCACAAGACTATAGACAAAACAAGCTCTTTCTATAGAGGGAACAAAAAGAAGCAAGTTCTTGCTCTGTGTAGAGCAACATGCTCCTGCTGGTTGGTCCACATGGAGCTGCCCACTTACCTCACAGATGGGTTCCTGGCCCTGCAGGTGAAATGTGGTGCTTGGGACAGAGCCTCCTGCCCAGCTAAACATCCCAATCAAACCCCGGATTCATCTTGGAAGAGTGACAGGAATGATGTAACTTGGAGAATGAGCTTTTGCTTTCATTATTTTACTGAGCTGAAGAATCTTTCTACTGACTGAGAGAGTTGGAGCTTGTCAGCCTGCCTTCCAGTATCTGAAGGGGGCTACAGAAAGGCTGGGGAGGGACTATTGACAAAGTCTTGCAATGACAGAATGTGGAGTAATAGGTTTAAACTGGCAGAGGGGAGACTGAAACTAGATGTTAGGAAGAAGTTCTTTACAGTGAGGGTGGTGAAACATGGGCACAGGTTGCCCAGGGAGGCTGTGGCTGCTCCCTCCCTGGAGGTGTTCAAGGCCAGGCTGGACGAGGCCTTGAGCAACCTGTGCTAGTGGGATGTGTCCGTGCCTGTGGAATGATCTTTGAGGTCCCTTCCAACCTAAACCGTTCTATGACTGACTTGTTAAACCTATACCTGCTGATAGGACCTAAAGGATGGGGCCAGGCTTCAGGAGTCCACCAGTCATGATCCACAGCCCCAGCTTCTCCTGTTTCCACCCTTGGCATTAGCAGTGATGCTGCAGGCATGCAGTAGTGCTTTCCTTGCAGCCATCAAGCACTGCAGGAATTCAGGGCAGCTGCTGCAGCTCCATGTGCTTCTCTGTTCTCATACAGATCAAACTCACAGCAAGGATGAAGGATCTCCAAGGCAAGCCTGAGCAGGTCAGCATTAGCCTTAACTAAACGTGATTAACTTTATCCATCTCCTGGTGTATTTCCTTCCAATCCACTCCAGTGCTTGATTTAATTTTCCTTTTATGTAAACTCTAAGGTTTAGCTTCATTAGAATGATTGCAGGGATTCTCTGCATATGGCCTGTTGCTTTCTTGATCCTCCAGGATTTTCCTACTGAACACTTCAGTCTGGGGAGGTGGGGGCCTGGGGGAAGGAATTTAAGAAGTTGCTGTCAGCAGGACATGAAAGAGCCATCAGGAAAAAGTTGCTCAGAGAGGAAATCTAGTAGGAATCCTGCTTGGAAATCTGAGCACCAGATTAAGTTCCATTGGGAAGGAGGGAAGCCGGACCTGGGAGTCTGGGTGCTGATGCTAAAGTACCTGGTGCTGTTTCTGGGTCACTTGGGTCAGCATACACTCTGCTGGGATGTGGTTTAGGTGACACGGAACTACTGGAGAGAGTCGATCAGAGCACCATGAAGATGCTGAAAGGCCTGGAGCATCTCTGTGAGGAGGAAAAGCTGAGAGCCCTGGGATTGTTGAGCCTGGAGAAGAGCAGTTTCAGAGGGAAACTTCTCCATACTCAGCAAAAGCTAAAAGGTGGGGGACAAGAGGATGAGGCTGGGCTCTTCTCAGTGGTGCTCAGTAATAGGGCAAGGGACAACAGGTACAAACATTGGAGCTTTCACTTGAACTTCATGAAAAGTTTCTTTGCTGTGAGGGTTCCAAAGCCTGGGACCAGGCTGTTCAGAGAGGTTGTGGAGTCTCCTTCTCTGGAGGGATTCCAGACAGGATCATACAGGATCACAGGATGTCAGGGGGTGGAAGGGACCCAAAGAGATTATCGAGTCCAATCTCCTTGCCAGAGCAGGACCATACAATGTAGCTCAGGTCATAGATGAACACATCCAGACAGGCCTTGAAAGGCTCCAGAGAAGGAGACTCCACAACCTCTCTGGGCAAGCCTGTTCCAGTGCTCTCGGACCCTTACAGGAAAGAAGTTCCCCCTTGTGTTGAGGTGGAACCTCCTGTGCTGCAGCTTCCATCCATTGCATGTGCAGGGATGTTGGACTAGAAGATTTCCAGTGGTCCCTTCCAACCTCCACCAGTCTGTGATTCTAAGTGAGGCTTGTGGCAGTTTCCCTGAGCGTGGTGGTGTGGCGTGGTAGATGGGGATTGGATTGTGGGACTTCAATAAGTAGAAATTCAGTTGTTAAATCACTTTGGAGAGGTTCTGTATGCAAAGGTCCATGGCTTTTGTTTTGAATTGCCTGCTCCGCACATCCACAGAAGCACATCTTGTGCCACCTCAGCCTTGGTTTCTACCTTTTTAGAACCAGTTCCCAAACCAGCTGCCGTCGTTTGCAAGTTTTAGGAGGTTAGTGTTGTGCAGGCCATTTCAGCCAGCATTTTCAACCTGTTTTGTTATCAAAAAATAAGATTATTGGCTTCTTCCACGATATTAGATCTATCAGATCACTTTATTGAATATTTTATTGACCGTCTGCCTGCCCTCTGCTAACCTGCCTGACATCCAAAGTTTCTCTCCCTCTGGAGATGCCATGTCACTTCTTGTCAAGCAGCTGAGCATGAATTTTCCCATCATAATTCCTGTGAATAAACTCCATCCCAGCAGGCAGCCACTGGGCCCTGGTGCATCACGGGGACATCCAAACGTGGAGCCAGGAGCTGGCCATGGGTGGATTTAAGGTGGTCTAGGCAGGGGTGCGCTCTGCAGCGCACACACACAGGTTTTCCATTTGGGACTTGCATCAGCATTTTGTATAACTTTGCTTTACACAAATGTAAAGTTATTGAAGAGGAAAATTCCTTCCCCTGGCAAGTTAATTACTTGGCTTCTCATAGGAGGAAAGCTTGAAGCAAAAGCTTAGAGGAAAGTGCATCTCCTGCTTAAATTGGGTAATCTCTCCAGGAACACGGGCTGAGTTTAGTGAGCAGTTGCAGTTACAAGTGCATTTTAATTGTCTCAGTTCATCTTCCAAAGTTTGATATCTATTATTAATATTTCATTTGACTTTCTGTACAGCCTCCTCCTTTTTAAAATTTAAATGCTAGGTTCTTCTTTCTTTCTACAATAAAATTGGCTTCTGTCCTCATACAGTTCTGTGGCCATTGCCGAGTGTCCTCTTACTGGCTGTTGGTTTTGAGAGCTCTGCTGAACCTAAATCTCTCTCAGTGATATGCCTGTGGTCTTTGCTGTGCTATGTGCCCTTCACTAAATAATTTTCATATGAAGCAGGTATAAATCTTTCATAATTCTCTGGTTGACATGGTTGAAATAGTGGACAAGTGCATTACGTGCACTCCGTATGTAACGGTTGTTCAGCAGACTAATTTTGATGTCTCTTAGCAAGCACCCAGGGGCAGGGGAAAGAGACAATTTTATTTAAAGCCATAAAATATCTTGGATCACTTTCTGTAGCAGCTAAAGTGAAGTGCTGCATTTTAGCACAGATTGTTAAAATAATTGGAAAATGAGAAATAAGAATTTGCACCAGATCCTACCATAGGACAGCTTCTGAATAGCAACTTTACCTGAGCTCTGCTGTTGTTTCAAAAACCTCTTGGAAAGAAAAGCAAATGTAGAAGAACAGATTATGGCTTTGTGTTTTTTAAAGTGTGTTTTCATTGTTGTGGAGTTGAAGAGATGAACAGAGTTGCTTCAAATTATATTGCTGTGACTCCAGCCTGTGACAGATCTGCCTCCGCAGCAATGCGTCTCCAACTCCAAATGCAATAAGAAAGGGAGGAAATTTAATTTTGTTCTTGTGGTTATGGAGGTCTGCAGAGGGGGAAAAAAAGGGGGTCTACAGGGTGCTGTCCTCAGGACATGCACCAGTTAGACAGCCTTGGGGCTTTAATGCTTTTCTTTTATTCAATCTTGGTGTCAGATGTTGCCAGTTAATTTATTTTCCTGTTAGTTTTTTTGCTAATGATACTAAACCCTCTTTAAAAAGCTTTTCCTAATTAACAGTCTTCTCCCTCCCAGACAAAAACTATATTGTCTTTGTGAAGTGCCTGACTATTTTAAAACAAGGGGCTGTTAGTAGGTTTTATTGCCTCATGAATTTAGGGTCAACACACCTATTATTTGCCAGAGTTAATTTGTGCTGGGTTATTGACTGTCTGGGGTGTTAGGGGGAGCTGACTCCTGCGAAAGTTACACCTATCCCAAACTGTTGTTAGTTTGGTTCATTGTGCCATAGTTGCAGGGTGCCACAATATTTAGCTAAAAAAAGAAGGGGAGCAGTTGTGCAAAGGCAAGTATTCAACTCCAGGCTTGGGAAATCACCCTGTCATTACTCTTTGCATTTCTTCTTGATGCTCAGAGGGATGGAGCAGCTCTGCTATGAGGACAGGCTATGAGAGTTGGGGCTCTTCAGCCTAGAGAAGAGAAGGCTTCGGGGAGACCTTGTAGTAGAGAGTGATTTGCCATTGGGATGGGCTGCCCAGGGAGGTGGTGGGGTTGCCATCCCTGGAGATGTTCAAGAAGGAACTGGGTGAGGCACTTAGTGCCATGGTCTAGTTGATTGGATAGGGCTGGGTGCTAGGTTGGACTGGATTTCTTGGAGGTCTCTTCCAACCTGGTTGATTCTATGATTCCAGTATCTGAAGGAGGCCTACAGGAGGGCTGGGGAGGGACTATTTACAAACAAGTCTTGTAATGACAGGACAAGGAGTAATAGGTTTAAACTGGCAGAGAAGAGATTTGAACTGGATGTTAGGAAAAAGTTCTTTACAGTGAGGGTGGTGAAACACTGGCACAGGTTGCCCAGGGAGGTTTTGGCTGCTCTCTCCCTGGAGGTGTTCAAGGCCAGGTTGGATGAGGCCTTGAGTGACCTGTTCTAGTGAGAGATGTCCCTGCCTAAGGCGGGGGGGTTGGAACTAGATGATCTTTGAGGTCCCTTCCAACCTAAACCATTCTATGATTCTTTCTGACACTGAATTGTTTTAACTTTCCTTTAGAGGAGGAGGGAGGAAAGGACAGCTTGCTAAAGTCATAAGACATGTACAAAAGCATGCAAGATAATTTGCATAAGTGCCTGACGAGGCTTTTCTGCTGTCTCTGGCTGAGTTCAGTGCTTGTCTCCTAAGGTAAAGTTAGGCCAGTTGTGAGGAGCTCAGTGGCACTGAAATAATGCAGCTAACACCAGCTCCCCGTAGACAAATTGAAGAGCATCGTTTCATGTCTAACTCTTTGTACATCAAGGTGAAAATATACCCCTTGGACTCTCCAAACTGGAGGCACAACAACTAGCAGCTGGTGGTTAAAATTTCAGAAGAAGCCATCCCTTCTGTGTTTACAGTTCAGAAATAAATTGCAGTCCTGGAGAATTGTTGCTTCTCCTGTTTTTTTCCAAGGGTCCGCTTCCATCCCAAATCCGAGCCATATGTCCTCGTGAGGCAGGCTGTTGGCTGAGGGCAGACAGAGCCCTTTTCTACAAAGCAGCATTTAAATAGGCAGCAGCAAGCCAAAGCCCTCCTGCTGTGTCATGCCATCCCAGCTTCAGTCGATAAGCAGGTCCTCAGCAGAATCCAAATTTGCACCAGTAAGTCGTGCCCTGTAACGTGGGCATCGGACAAGAGCCAGATGTTCTGCAGGGTGTCTTGGGAAGAGACTTGGTTCTGTCGAAGGACACTCAGAGGAGTGCTGAGCTTGATCCTGTTGGCCCAGGGGTTTTCTGCCCAGATTTATTTCTGTGCACAAATAGATTCCTGCTCTCTCAACTACTATTCTCACCAACAGGACCCCTCTCTGCTCTCCAGCAGCCTAAACACAGTTTTGCAGGCTACATTCAAAGTTCCAAACCAGGCAGTGAAGATTAAAACCTTGCATGAAAATAATGCATTTCTAGAAATTACTTTTGCCTCATTCTGGGCTGACAAAAAAAACCAACCACCACCACAATTAAAAATTACTCCTAAGCATGCTGGATCTCCTGCAAATCCACTTGACAGAAACTCGAAACTCCTTCTTGAAGGCAGTTAGCACAGTCCCTTCATATTAAAAAGCAGAGGGATATTCTGACCTCTAAAGCCGGGACTGGTGAGCAGATGACATTCTAATTCTGTGCTTCATTTCCAGTGAGCTCTGTCTCTTGGCTCTCTCTGCAGTGGATACTTATTGCATAAAAAGAGGGGAAAGCATCTGATACTGGTTTAAGACGATGAGTCCAGGAGTTTCCCTGACTGCCACAGCAAATTCGAGCGCTAAGGAACTACAGCATCTAGGGGCAGCTTACAGACGGTCGTGGTTGCTTTAGAAATAACTGTCCCAGTCCTTCCCAAATAATTTTTACTGGGTTTTAGTGGGTGTATAGCTTTTAAAACTGGCAGCCCAAAAGCTGGCTCTGTTCTATTTTCTCATGAAATTGTAGCCAGAGCAGTAAATTCATAGCTAAGCACTTACTCATTGGCTACTGTATTATAAATAACTCGTCACCTTGGCCCTGTTTCTCCAGCCATTATTCACTGTGCATAGTACTTACTCATGAGCACAGAGCAGCAGAGGAGTAAATGATTCTGTTATCATTCCTCACAGCTTTAGTACCCTGGCACATCAGGAGGTCTGCTTTCAGAGGAGGCACTGCTCTCCTGGAGGAGAAGGAGCACATTTGCTTGCCTGAGAGGACTCTGGTTGCAAAAACTACCCCAAGGAGTGGCTACCGAATTAGTGCTGTCAAAAATCAAAACAGAGGGAAGTGAAAAGAAACTACAGTTATACATATGGGATAATTTGCAGTGTATCTACCTGAAAGTGTTATGGTTTCTCCTTGGGCTTTGTCAGAAGCGCAGAGCTGGGGAGCAGACGATGAGCGCTGATGGGAGTGCTGCCACCTCCTTCCACCTCCTTGCCGTTACACTGCTTTGCTTTCAAAGTGTAAATTAACTTCAGGGTTCAAAGCTTTTGGGAAAGATGCCAGTCCAAAAGGTCACCTTTTCTGGGTGGTTTATTGGCTGTCCTGTGTTTGCCCACATCTCTAGTGTTTACCAGCTGAGGGAGTTTATGAAATTTTGATGTAGGAATTAGGTTGTTGCTCATCTTGTACCTCCTTGCTCATATTATTGACAGTACCACTGAACTGCTTGAGGCAGATAGCATCTCAGTGATCACTGTGCTATTTCAGCTCTTCACTGCTGACAACATCAGAAGTGTTTTAACAGGGTTTTAATGGGCAGCCTCCTGTAGCTCCTTGGAGGGTTGCAAATAGCTGCCGCGAAAAAAAACCTTTCCTGGCGCTCCGAGCTGTGCCGTGCCCTCCTTTCCCCCATCCAGCTGCTGCTTGTTCAGATGGCTGCAGCACTGTTGACAAGCACCACTTCTGGTTTGGCCTGGGCGCTGTGGAGACCCCCACAAGTTAAGCAAGTTCCTGCATCTTTCGGGTGAGCTGTGAAGAATAACAACATGGTTGTGAAAACAGTGGGAAGAGCAGCGTGCGATGAGCTGCGAGCCCAGGCTGTGTCCAGACATCCCCTCTGCTGCCTCTTCCAAACAGGACTTGGACCACTAAAGATTGCTTCCCTGTTTTGGTGCTCACAATGTTTCTGATACCCCACGGCAAGAGCTGATGATTGTTTTTCTGTAGCAGAGAACAAACAAACAAAAAAGGCTAAAATAAGTGGCTGTTTCTCAAGACAAAAGGTGTTGATTCCCTAGCAGCAGTTTCTAGCTGAATGGTTGCCTTGCTCTACTTGTTACCAGAAATGAGACTCTGAGCACAGCTTTCTTTGGACTGTGTAAAAGCTTTCTCCTCCCTGTTTTGCTTAATATAACTATAATGTGCCCTTTATCACACTTCAACTCGAGTAATCCCAGTTTAGAAATGGTGCATAATACCCATGGGAAGGGGGCAAAAAATAAAGGCACTGGAAACCTACATTATAAAAACCATGCGGCCAGGGCTCAAAGGATCCACTGCCATGTCAATTTAATTTAAAAATGAGAGGTTTTCAATGAGGGCTTGTGTCTTCAATTTCCCACTTTCCATGACTTCCTCAGAAAAAGTGTTTCTTTTTGCATTCTTGGTGGGGAAAAAAACACTGAGGGATTATTCCAAGTCCCCCAATAGAGCATCTATTCTGTCACAGGCAGGGGAAAAAAGAAGTTAACCAAAATATATACGCTTGAAATAAGTAAGAAAAAAAATCCACCTGCCCTGTCTGGGGTTTTGTTTTATTTCTGTCCTCTTCAACAAAAGTTCAACGTGCCAGTAAGCAGCAGGGCATGGCAAAAGTGTGCTCTGACTTTGTGAGAAGAGTGGCCAGAAAGGGCCACAAAGGCAAGGGAGAGGATTCTTCCCCCTTACTCTGCTCTCATGAGACCCCACTTGAAGTACTGTGTGCAGTTCTGGAGCCCCCAACACAAGGAGGACATGGAACTGTTAGAATGAGTCCAGAAGAGACCACAAAGATGCTCAGAGGGCTGCAGCAGCTCTGCTATGAGGTCAGGCTGAGAGAGTTGGGGCTCTCTAGCTGGGAGAAGAGAAGGCTTCCAGGAGACCTTGAAGTGGCCTTCCAGTATCTGAAGGGGGCTCCAGGAGGGCTGGGGAGGGACTGTTGACAAGGTCTTGTAATGACAGGATGAGGAGTAATGGGTTTAAACTGGCAAAGGAGAGATTAAACTGGATGTTAGGAAGAACAGCGAGGGTGATGAGACACTGGCACAGGTTGCCCAGGGAGGTTGTGGCTGCTCCCTCCCTGGAGGTGTTCAAGGCCAGGTTGGATGAGGCCTTGAGTGACCTATTCTAGTGGGAGGTGTCTCTGCCTATGTGGGGGGTTGGAACTGGATGATCTTTAAGGTCCCTTCCAACATAAGCCATTCTATGAGTAAGCTTCCTTCTCACTGCATGTGCAAATTTGAGGGATCTCTCATCTTCCCATACAAAGTGTGTGAGATTGGATGAAATACCTGAACCGGTGAGTGGGCAAGCAGGAGAAGAGCCAGAGGAGGAGGCAGCTAGACCATGGCACTAAGTGCCTCATCCAGTCTTTTCTGGAACACTTCCAGGATGGTGACTCCACCACCTCCCTGGGCAGTCTGCTCCACTGCCGGTCACTCATCCTGTGAAGAACTTCTTCCTAATATCAAACCTGTACCTCCCCCAGCACAACTTAAGTCTGTGTCCCCTCGTTCTATTGCTAGGAAGAAGAGACCAACCCCACCTGGCTACAACCTCCCTTGAGGTAGTTGCAGAGAGCAATGAGGTCTGCCCTGAGTCTTCTCTTCTGCAGGCTGCACACCCCCAGCTCCCTCAGCCTCTCCTCACAGGGCTGTGCTCCAGGCCCCTCACCAGCTTTGTCGCTCTTCTCTAGATACACTCCTGTATCTCAACATCTCTCTTGAATTGAGGAGCCCAGAACTGGACACAGGACTCAAGATGTGGCTTAACCAGTGCTGAGTACAGGGGAAGAAGGAGGATTCTGGCTTAAGTTAGAGCATCTCAGAGCTTTACTGAAAATCACATGCACTGCTCCATCTGCTGTGTGCTTAAAGGAAGAAATTCCCTGCGACAAAACCTCGCCTTCTTCGGAGTGATTTCCCAGGGCATAGCAGCCTGGTGTGGTGTGGGTTGTCCAGTGGGAACCATCCCAGCCTCTTGTTGTGGGAAGCACACAGATATGCTAAATCCAGAGGTTGTCCTCAGTGTCCTGTTGTTAAAAGCCTGAGTGAAAACTAAGACATGAATCTCTTGACTTACTGAAAGTGTCTAAAAGCCTTTGAAACTGGCCAAGTTGAAATGCTTTTCTTGACTCTATTCTCCCACCTGATCTGCTTTCAGCAAAGCCAATCACAAGCTGAACTACTTAAATATCAGCATATTCTAAAAGCTGCTTCTGCTTAATACCCATTGCTCCAGTTTTTAATGCAGTGGCTTTTGTGATCTTTCATTAAGTCCAAAGTAGCTTCCCCAAGGACCAAATCCTTGGGTGAAAGGAGAGAGGAAAACCCTTCCTCATGGAATTTCAGCCTGTTTCAGGAACTGGTTTTTTTTCACACTGCTTCCTGCCTTTGAGCTTGTGGGTTGTGCTGTGAGCTGCAGCATTGAAAACCACTGTGGGTTTTGTTTCTCTAACTTAATTAATAAAGATAATTCATCAGGAGCTGATGCTTTCAGAATGGTTTTTCTCTGAGCCAGCTTAGTGGGGAATAGGTTCATTATAAATTATAATTAACAAAAAAATAATAGTAGGCAGAGCAAAGCTTCTGATTTGGTTGACTTCCTTTAACATAATATTCCAGCCTAGTTTGTTTGAAGAAACTTGTAGCCAAAATGCTGTAATCTAACCCAGTTTGTATGCTACATTCAAAGTATAAGATGAGAGGGTAAAGAGTCTAAAGAGTTTTATGAGCAAGGGCAGAACCTGCTTGGGGATTATCTGTTTTGAATTCTAGAAGTCAAAACAAATTTCTAGGGTCTGCTAATCTGGATTTGAAGTTAGGGAAGTAGAAGTGTTTGTCAGCAGTCTCTAAGTAAAGAGCTTTATAATGAGCTCTGTGTCCATGTGAAGTTCTCTGCACTGGCTATCTATGCATCCTGACCATCACTAAGGTTGGAAAAGACCTCTAAAACATGTCATGAAGTGCCACATCTACTTCTTCTCTCGACACCTCTAGGGATGGTGTCTCTGCCACCTTCCTGAGCAGCCTGTTGCAATGCCTGACCACTTCTGTTTTCCTAACCTTTAACCCAAATCTCCCCTGGTGCATCTTGAGGCCACTACCTCTTGTCCTGTCATTAGTTACGTGGGGAAAGAGGCCAGCACCAGTCTTGCTACAACCCCTTTTTAAGTATCTGTAGGAAGTATTAAAATCTCCTCTCAGCTTCTTCTTCAACCTCAGTTCCTTCAGCCTCTCCTCACAATCTGCTCTCCAGTCCTCCACTAGATTTGCTGCCCTCTCCAGCACCTCAGTATCTTTCTTATACTGCAGTGCCCCAAACTGGGCACAGTACTGGAGGTGCAGTCTCACCAGTGCTAAGTACAGGGGCACAACCTCTTCATGTATTCATACAGCTTTTACCACCCCAGGCTGAGAGAGGTCCATGCTCAGTAATGACCTGAGACAGTCTCCTAGTGCCTCGGTGTAGCCAGCATGTTCCCAGCTTCAAGATGTTAAGAGCTGAGCATGCTGATCTCTCTGCACTGCTCCTCCCTTTCCCACCTCTCCTCCTGCTGCAGCAGGTGACTGCTGGGCTTGGTGACTTGTCACACAGCCATGGTGGCCTTCATGCTGGTGGAGATGCTGTGTGGTGTTCCTCTCTGCTGGGCCAGAGAAGGCAGGCAGTGCTGGTTGAAGTTTATTATTACACACATTGCTTTGTCACCTTTGTTGGTTGGGTTGATGCTTTGAAGTTAGTCTTGCATTAGTGTTGTGCCTTAGGCAAGGTTGTTTACTGCTCCACTGTTCATGTTATTTCACTTGCTTTTATGTTCGCTTCTCTTTCACAGTTTTGCTCTGCCAATTTGAATGTAATTGTATGAAACTCTGCTTTTGGTTCTGTCCTGTCACATTTTCTTACAGGAGCCATCCTTTAACCATGCAGAAAGATATTTGTGGGATTCAAAAGTATGGGACTGAGCTTTGCTATTACTGAGTTTCCCATTAGCAAAATGTAATGTTTTTGACCTTGTTCCTTAACATGTTGTAAACAAGGTCCAAACCAATTAGAAATCAGAGCCATGTTCCTTCAGAAGGGTGAAGCTGATGTAGTTGTGCATCTTCATCCAGGTGCATTTTGTAATTTCAGTAAATCAGTAATGAATCCTCAGCCCTGGAGGTGTTTAAAAGAGGTAGAGACGTGGTGCTGGGGGACACGGTTTAGCACCAGCCTTGGTAGAGTTAGGAATGGTTGGACTTGATGATCTTAAAGGTCTTTTCCAACCAAAATCATTCTGTCAGAGCGAGGTTGGACTGGAATGAGATCCATAGAGATTTAAAGGCTAACTGCATCCCTACAGCTTTGTGTTTCTTTAGCATCATGGAACAGAGCAGAGTGTACAACTGCCCAGGCTGTGTCACTACTTGATTTCATCTTGTCTCCTCTCTTTCTGTTTAGGTCACGAGAAGGGAGGTATCTCAGGTTCCCCCAGCACTCAGCTTTGCCCTCTTTCTCCAAGATCAAAAAGTGATGGGAAAGGCAGGGCTGAGACCACCGGGGTGGCTGGCACTGCTGTCTGGGGCTCAACAGAAGATCTCAGCTGCCAGTTGCTCTCTCAGGATGCAGGTGTAAAACAAATCTATTTTAATGCTGCAGGTCTTTGCACCATCAGGGTTCTACAGAGTCGGTGAAGGGCTGCAGGGCTGAGTTTCTCTAGAACTAGACTCTGTGATTAATTCTCTAGGTTCAGTCACCTAAAATAATTATTTAAATATCCTTTATTAAAAAAAAAATCAATAAAAGGGAAATCCTTCTTGTGCTTCCCTATGAGGGTTCATGCAGTAGCTGTGAGGTTCAGTGCTGCCCTGGAGCATCTCCTGCATCTGCCAGGAGGCTGAGGTATGTAGGGCTGTCCTGGGCACAGCACCCATCACCCCTGAGGCAGGGTGCCCAGATGAAGGCCACAAAGTGACAGAAGAAAGCTGAGACACTGGCTCATGCTCTGTGATATCCATTTGTATTTACTGCCTGATTCTGAAGGATATTAAATGTATAAAATATGTATGTTTAAATGATGTATTTGAGTCTTAAAGTCACTCCGCTGCTAATGTGCTTTTAAGAGTTCTCATGATGATGTGCTTAGGTAGGAACAAATTGGGCTTGTAGAAATGTGTAGGGAGGTTGAAATTCAGGATGCCAGATGGACTCTGGCTCCTTCATCTGGGTTTTGCAGCAGGGCTGGAGTGTGGCTGTGTCCTACCCCTGCTCCTTCATGGCTATGGCTCTTCTCTCACCAGTTATTTTGTCTCCAACTAGAGTCAGCACTGTGTGCAGTCAAATATGGAAGAGAAAAGGTCACAGGAAAGGCATGGACCTGTCAGAGTGGTTTCCAGAGGAAGCCAAAACAATGGTCTGAGGGCTGGAACTCCTTTGCTGTGAGGACATGCCGAGGGAGTTGGGGTTGTTCAGCCTGGAGAAGGCTCCAGGGAGACCTTACTATGGCCTTTCAGTACTTAAAGGGGCCTATAAGGAAGACTGTAGAATGCACTGGGTTGGAAGGGACCTCAAGAGGTCATCTCATATGTCACCTGTGATGTCAAGGTAGGGACAGACATTTGCTTTCCCCTGCTGTAACAGCAGAAGGGGTGATGATTTGACACTAAAAGAAGGTGATTCAAACTAGACACAAGAAGTCATTGACACTGAGGGTGGTGAGACACTGTGCTAGGTTGCCCAGAGCAGTAGTAGATGCCCCATCCTTGGAACCATTCCAGGTCAGGGTGTTTGGGGCACTGAGCAACTTGCTTCAGCTGCAGATGTCCCAGCTGGCTGCAGGAGAGGTGGACTGGATGTCATTTAAAGGTCTCTTCCATGATACTGTGTTAGGACATAGCTGATTGGTGATGCTTCTGGCTTTGACAGGGGAGAGGGTGCTCCTGCTGGTGGGAAACCTCTGCCCCTTGCTGCTTGTTCTGCAGTGAGCAGAGCTGCGGCCACTCATCTTGCAAGTATCTGTTGTCACATGCTGCAGGGGCTCTTGGGCAAACTTTGCTTAGGCTGCTGCTGGATGAAAACTATCAAAGCTCAGTTTTGTTCCTGTAAATTTTGGCATATTCGTCATAGGTTAGGGGGGATGAAAGCAGTCATGTGGAGCAAAGCCACACTGCTGGGCTCTTGTGTTCAGGAATTCAGAGAGGAATGAGCCTTGACTCACTCCTCTGCCTTCCTTTATTGCCATGCACTGAGGTCTGGCGGCTCTGGAACTACACAGATCGTTTCTAGCATGCAACATTTACCCAATGCCACTTCCTTTCGAGTCTGCATCCTCAGTGGCAGGACTGATTCTGTTGGTGCTGCTGCACTTTGAATGTTACTTTTTGTCTCGGCGTTTGTTCCAACAGAGTGGCCACTAGCACAGACGTCTTGAACTCGTATCACCCGCAAACTGACAGTGCTGGAGCCACCAGTTTGTCATTATCCCTGCTAGTGTAGCTGATTTAATTTTGTGACAGTGGATTAATGCTTAAAATTGCAGTGCTTTTTGCTCGTTAATGGTCAGTAAATGATTCTGGAGGAGGTGGGGGCGAGGAGCAGGGGGAATGGAATTCATCAATTTCGTAGCCATTTTAATTCTTGGAGTTTTAACTTCTATAAATATGTCTTTATGGATGCAGTTTTACTAGCTTAAAAACATCTAATTGAAAACAGTTGCTTAAATCTCTTTGGATCAAGAAGGCAGTAATAAGCAAAGAGAGTGTCTTATCCCTCCAATCCAGCAATGCTTAGTGACTGGTATACTGGGTGCATGTGTAATCAGCTTCTTGTTTCATCTCAAAGCCTTAGCTCTTTTGGTGTGATTTAGTATTTCACCAGCAGCATGGTTTGCTTTGGTTTTTCTTGTCTCTTATCAACTAGTGTAAGAAATTATAAATCCAAAAATGGCATAACATAGAAAAAGGGATTGGAAAAACATTTATTTGTACCATTCTGGTGTGTGTGTGTGTTAATGTGGTTGAGAATATCACCAGGCTTTGGGAGGGGGGGAAGCATTAGATTTGCCTTCTTGTAAATTAACATTTTGGTGCAGGTTATGTAATGCTCTTCTCCTGATTTAACATTTGCATCACACAGGACTGATCTCTGCTATTTTGTAAGGTACCCAACAGATGAACCACAGCACTTAGATGAGATCAGCTTGTGCCTTTGCCTAGTGATGCCGCTTGTGATTCCATAAGCAGTGAGCTCCAGGGAATAAACAATTGGATAGGCACACCTTTGCTTTAGAGTCATAGAATTCTCAGGGCTGGAAGGGACTTCAAGGATCAGCTAGCTCCAACCTCCCTGCCATGGGCAGGGACACCTCACACTAGATCAGATTGCTCAGAATCACATCCAGCCTCACGTTAAAGACCTCCAGGCATGAAGCTTCCTCTACTTCCCTGGGCAACCCATTCCACTATCTCACCACCTTCATGGTGAAGAACTTCTTCCTCACATCCAATCTGAATCTACCCACTCTAGTTTTGCTCCATTCTGGAATAAATGTTGCTCCTTTCTGGAATAGCTGCATTCTGTGGGCTTGGATTGTTGCTGTGGTTTGGGTTTGCTTCCTTGCCTGCTGTTTCATGTCAGAAATGTACGTCCTTTCTAGCTCATGAGGTGTGTGGTGTAGATCCCATGCACGATGGGGAGGTACTTGGGTTGTTGGGAACACTCTAGGTTATGTTGGTAAAGTATTTAAACAGAAATTATTGATGATCTCTCTGGTTGTTGGCTTTTTTAAAAGGACTTATACCCATGTCTTTCTGGCTTGAGATGTGGTACCTTTTGCCAAAGTGATCCTCAGAAAGTGCTCTACCAAACCTTGCAAGTGTATGCAGGATACACATCTCATTTCCAAGATGGGAAGCAATGAAAAGCAAACCAGTCAGTGCTGGTGGAGTGGGAATGCAAAACCACAAGTCCCTGTTATGCAGGTGGGAAGTAAACCAGGTTTACTTACACCATCCTCAGTGGCCACTTCTTTGAGTGCCTGTCTCCATTCCTATGGCCGGGGCTGTTCACGTGGTCAGTTAGCACATCTTATTAGGAGTCATAATTACTGGAGGTAGTAATCTCATCAATTGCAAGTGCATATCCAACTCTGCCCTAGATGACATCCATCTTATTCCTTACTGCTGAGACAGGCAAACTGTGACATGGACCTTCCTGGGGAAGCTACATGACTCAGAAAGCTTTGTTGTTTTCCTGCTTCATGCATTTTATACATAACTGTCAACTAATTTCCCACAATTTCATTAATCTCAAGAAGCTGTGGAAGCATCGTGTCTCAGGGCACAGGCAGGTTAGGCAGGCTGCCTTCCCTCCATGTGAAGGAGCACAAAACTTGTGCAGCTACAGCATCTTACTCTTTGTTCAGGACGTAAAGCACAGTGAGAGCTCAACCCCTGAATCTCTTTTTGCTAAGTAGTGCTTCACACAAGGCCATTGTTAAAAATCACTTGCTGTGTGGTGGCTGAAGAGATGCAGAAGTGTGTTCTCTTGCTCTAAAAGCCATCTGTTAAAAAGAAAATAATCAGACTTCCTTTTTTTTCCCTTGTACATTTGTGTCATTCTGTGAATCAGAAGCCTTTCATGTACTAAGGGCAATGTCCTTTGCTTTTGGAATTCCTGAGTTTCACTAAAACCCCAGGGCATAGTTAGTTCAGGAGACCTGAGGTGACCTGTAAATGGGAGCTGCAGTGTCCCTGTGCTGCTTGGCAAGATCAGTTTAAAGAGAACTGGAAATAGAGTGTCTAGATACAACATGCTGACAGTTTGGTCCAAAGGAGAAAGTGTTTTTGTAGGAGTTGACCTCTTGAAAGCACATTCAGATATTAATTAATTCTTGTGGCTCTCCTCTGAGAAGAAGATGGGCAGGTTCCTCATTTGTAAGTGACAAATCTGAGGTGGAAGATACTTGAACACAGGAAATTCCAGCTAAACATGAGGAGGAATTTCTTTACTTTGAGGACAACAGAGCGCTGGAGCAAGCTGCCCAGAGAGGTTATGGAATATTCATCTCTGGAGTCATTCCAAACCTGCCTGGATGCCATCATGTGCAGTTTGCTCTAGGTGAACCTGCTCAGGCGGGGAGGTTGGACTGGATGATCTGCAGAAGTCACAGGCTCACAGGATGTTAGGGGCTGGAAGGGACCTCCATAGATCATCAAGTCCAATGCCCCTGCCAGAGCAGGACCATACAACCTAGCTCAGGTCACACAGGAACACATGCAGACAGGTCTTGGAAGTCTCCAGAGAAGGAGACTCCACAACCTCTCTGGGCAGCCTGTGCCAATGCTCTGTGACCCTTGCAGTGAAGAAGTTCTTCCTCACCTTGCACTGGAACTTCCTGTGCTGTAGTTCATACCTATTGCCCCTTGTCCTATCACAGAGCACAATTGAGAAGAGTTTGTCCCCTCCTTCTTGACCCCCAGCTCTGATATGTTTATAAACATTGATTAGATCCCCTCCAAGTCCCTTCTAGCCCTGTGATTCCTGAACCCAAAGTCTTTATGGAAGCAGGGTGAGAGCTGAAGAGCTGCTGCACCAATGTCAGCAGACACAGAGCTCTGCGTGCTGAGCTCTGTCTGCAGGCAGGAAAGGTGCAGGAGAAAGTGGTATCTCTTTTGCAGATGGTTTGCTTAGGACAGTGGTTTCTCCTCTGCACACCAGCTTTGCCATGCCTCCTGTACTTCAAATAAAGTCTTGGTTTGTCTTCTAAATCCCCATGATTGACTGTCTATAAACATGCTGACAGTCTCAGCAATAACAAGGAGGAATATAATGATGTTATGTTATGTCCAACTGAGAGAAGTGAAACTTGTGTTTGAGCAGCTGGGCTGCTGTCACCCTGGGGTCCCTTTCTTTGGTCTCCTCCAGCCTTCCTGTGGCATCTCTTCTTTTGTTCTAAGGCAGCTTAAGGATGAAGAATCTTTATAGGCACCATCTTGAAGTTGGATTAATTTTTATCACCTAAACTTCATCCTCCCCTGCAGAGGAGGTGTGAACCTCTTTGCAGAGGGCTGCTGCTAGCTTGTGTCGACAGGGTGAGATGCAAAATGAAGTTCTCCTATTAGCTGGAAATGTTGTGGAATTTGCTGCTCTTTGACAGCGTTTCCAGATGGAAAGGAGCAACTGCTTCTGTGCAGTGCAATTTTCAGTCACTTTAAATGGGCTTGAGTTGATGGGAGTGGGTCTGGCCCTTTGTTTTCAGTAGCCTGAAGACAGATGTTATTTCCACTGGACTATCTGGAAGGTTTTTTCATCCCACAGACCTGTTGTAGGTTCGAGTCTTTTGAACCAATCCCATTGGCAGTGTTACAAAGTTGGTTGTATATTCAGTCACTCTAATGAGTCCTTACTTTGCTCACAGGGTAGGTCAGAAACATATTAAAGCCTAGTGGTAAAGTAATTGATGAAGGGCAGATGGAGTTCAAAAGGTTCAAATGTACAAGTTCAGTTCCAGCGTCGTTTGGATCTTCACACCTCAGCGTCCCAATAGAGAAACTGGATACTGAGTTTTTACAGGTTTTACTGTAAAAACTGAGCCCTCCAGAACTTTGAGTAGCTAATGGATTTTGCAGAAAGGATTTGCCTACCCTGGATGGCCATTAGCTGGTTTGCTTTTATGTCTTTGCTGGAAACCTAAATGGCTTTTACTTGCACTTTTTTTCCCCCTTCTTTCTTTCACTAGTTAGATGTTTGCAAGAGATGTCTTTTGTATTCCAGTAGCCAGTAGGAAAAAAAGAAGTGATGTACTCAAAAATTATCAAAGCATTTAATCATAGTATATCCTAACTGTGTGTTGTCAAGAAACTTTCCATCTGTAGCACACCAATCCCAAGCTGGCTACATGCAGTTTTAATCTTCCAACTCTCTAATTCATCCTTTTTTTCCGTGTGGCTTTGGTGGTGTTAAAGTTTAATCCTCAGCAGTTACATTGTATTAAGTCTATATTTCTCTTCTTTCCTTGCATGTCCTACTTTATTTCTGCTGATGGATTTGGAAATAGCCTGAAAATCTGTGTTTTCTAATATGGGCATGGTTGGTAAAATACCTTTCTACCAAATGGGTGGCTTAGGAAACTTTACTCTCCTCTTTGTTGAGATGTTAGATACTTACCAAAAGGAATTCCCTGTAATATCCTGGTGCAGGTCTTTAATTGGCAACTCTCAAAAATACCTTGCTGATTTAAAAGAGTTTTTCACCCAGATTTGTTCAGCACATGTCCCTCATAACTGCTTTTATCTCTATTGCATCCTGAAGGGCAATAAGGCTGGTGAGGGGGCTGGAGGAGTGGTGGAAGGAGCTGGGGTTGTTCAGCCTGGAGAAGAGAAGGCTCAGGGCAGACCTTGTTGCTCTCTACAGCTACCTGAAAAGAGGTTGTGGCCGGGTGGGGTTGGTCTCTTCTGCTGGGCAACCAGTGACAGAAAGAGGGGACATAGCCTCAAGCTGTGCCAGGGCAGGTTCAGGCTGGATGTTATGAAGCAGTTCTTCACATCAGGAGTGACTGGCACTGGAATGAGCTGTCTGGGAAGGTGATGGAGTCACTGTCCTTGGAGGTATTTCAGAAGAGACTGCGTGAGGCAGTTAGTGCCATGAAAGCTGGGGAGGGACACTTTAGGCTGCCAGGTAGTGATATGACTGAGGGGAATGGAACAAAGCTAGAAATGGGCAGATTCAGACTGGATGTTAGGAAGAAGTTCTTCACCATGAGGGTGGCGAGACCCTGGAGTGGGTTGCCCAGGAAGGTGGTTGAAGGCCAAGAGGTGTTTAAGGCCAGGCTCGATGAGGCTCTGGACAGCTTGATCTAGTGTGAAGTGTCCGTGCCCGTGGCAGGGGGGTTGCAACTGGATGATCCTTGTGGTCCCTTCCAATCCTGACTGAGTTTATGATTCTATGGTTTAGTTGATTAGATGGTGTTGGGTGATAGGTTGGACTTGATGATCTCGAAGGTCTTTTCCAACCTGATTAATTCTGTGACTCTGTGAATGAGAATGGATTTCTCGCGTTAATAGCAAGAACAACCCATGCCACTTTAAGCAGTGCAAAATGGGGCAGAATGAGAACACAAATTAGATCAATCTACATATTTTTAGGCACATGAGACAGTTCTGGAGATTTTACATATGGGATAACTGTCTGGCCAAGAAAAGAATGATGCAACCACTTCCACTTGGAAGAGAGGATGCAGCATGGGTACGTTTCTCCATGTTGAAGGTGGCACTGGAGCTGGTATGGTTCACCACACAAGGGTTTTGTTTTGTTGTGGGAAATCTAATCTTTCCAAGACCATTTCTCTTGGGTATAAGTCTGAAGTCTGCTTTATAATGGGAGATTGGCATGAAATCCACAGCACTTAAGAGGATAAAGGCCTTTGTCTCCAAAATGTACCTTTTTTTAGCCATAAAGGCAGTGGAACAAGAAATGGGTTTAGGTATATAATGGTAAGATCCAACTCTCTTATCCTCTCTCAAATAAAAATATGTTGTAGATCGATTTTATCGACTCATTTTTTTCCCTGTGTGTTTTAGAAGAAACCTTTCACATTTAACTAATAATTAAAGAATTAAAATAAAAAAAAAAAAAAACAACAAAATCAAAACCCATGAATTCTAAAGACCTGCTCCAGTTAGCCAGAATGACATCTTCTGGTTCCTCTGGAGGCACCACCTGAGTCCTGCGAGAAGCGCAGGAAGCTATTTCTTTATTTTTACTGCTTTTTCTACTTGCATGGCCACTTTGAAGACCCTCCCAACCCCACCATTTCTCTTACTGCCTTTCCCACTTGCATTGGCACTTTAAAGGACCCCACAAGCCCATCCATCCAGATCTTAAGTAGCTCTTCAGCTTCAAGATACACCAAATAACACTCTGAGAACTGTTTTACATGTTAAATGATGTGCAGTATTTGAAGCCCTTCTCTCCTTCCTTGAAATATTACAGGAGGTTGGTTAATAAATGGGCACAAAGGATGGGAACGAAACAGGACAGGACATGGTTAGGAAGGGAAGAACTTGGTGAGAGTTGAAGAGGTGATGCTGTGGAGCAGGGAGCTGTGGGCAGGGGGACTTGAGGAGGTGGTGCAGGAAGTTGCTGTGGGCAGGGGGAATTGAGGAGGTGATGCAGGGAGCTGCTGTGGGCAGGGGGGAGTTGAAGAGGATGCAGGGAGCTGCTGTGGGCAGGGGGAGTTGAAGAGGTGATGCATGGAGCAATGGCTTTGTGCAAACAGATATATTTGGCTTTCAAGTAATGGGTCAGAAGAAACAAAATCAGGAGGTGAAGGAGGAGTTGAAAGGAATGAAAGGACAAAAGACTTATTCAGTAAGTAAATTAGAAATTGTATCAGATAAATGATGAAAAGAAGAGCAGATCCCTGACTAATGCAAGTCTTTCTGGCACCACTGACTTCAAATCAGTTTACAGTAGTTCAGGATCTGGACAGAATGGCTGAGTTGAGACCGGAGACTGATCTTTAATCCACACTTCCTTGCTTTGTATACTTCAGTTTGACATTTGCTAACACCAGAAATTAATATGCAACAGAAATAGAATTGGCATAGGTACTCAGAAGGGGAGAAAAGTGATGAAGAGGATGGGCTGTGTGGTGCAGTGGTGTCAGAAGATCACAGCTGTTAGCTTAGCACTTAGAATGAACATTTATGTGGCTACTTTCATCTCGACTGGACTAGATAGACTGGCTGAAGAGCACTGACATGATTGAAGTCAGATTGCATAGATGTAATCAGTTTAGGTTCTGGCTCAGTATTTGCAGTTGAATTTACATTGTTCCACCTCTGTGTAGTAGATTTCTTGCACCACTATTAAAGATTTAGAGGAATTCTATGTATTTGGGAACTATTTTAATACTTTGATCTCCTGGCTCAATATTTGCAGTTGAATTTTCTTTGTTCCACCTCTCTGTAAAAGCTTTCTTGCAACAGTATTAAAGATTTAGGGGAATTGTGTGCATTTGGAAAATAATTTGAGTATTTGGTTCAATATTTACAGTTGTATTTACTTTGTTCCACCTCTATGTCAGAGATTTCTTGCAACAACATTAATGATTTAGGGAAATTCTATGTGTTTGGGAAATGTCTGAATACTTGGTGAAATGTCAAGACTCAAACTGTCCAAAGCAGGCAGCCACACTCTGTTTTCCAAGGGAATCATGGCCACTGACATGTTAGAAATCAGTTTTATTCCTTGTGGAAAAAAAAAAAAAACAAACAACAACAAAACAAGACAAACCACAACAAAAAACCAACAACAAACCAACCACAACAAAATAACCAAAGCAAACATGCTCCCCCAGAGTATTTCTTCAATTGGTATTAAGCTATGGGGAAACTTCATGCCCAGCCCTGATGCTTTACTGAGCTACCAGCACAGAAGAAGCACTGAGAATATTCTCTTTCTTAAATGGCTCATTTTAACAGTCAGTTTGTTGGCCAAACACTGTTAAACTTTGATTCAGATGTAAAATTTTGAGCATATGCAGCACGTTGCTGTGGGATGCATTTTTTTTGGTCAGCAGAGAGGCGCAGTGCTTTGGCTGTCCCTCCCCTGCTCCTCTTAAGGCACCTCCTGAAGTCAGCCTTAGGCTGCTTTTAACAGCAGCCAGCATCTCTTGGATGTGGGTGAGGTGCAGCAATTTGGGAATTGCTCCCAGCTGGTGGAGAAATTATTTCCAAGCAAGCTGGGTGGCTCTTTAACCACTCTTCCCAGTAGAAATAAGCTAAAATACATAGAAATGGTTGCTTTGACAAATAAGCTAATGAGCCACTCAAGTTGCTTTATGTATTGAATGCAGTTGCTTGACAGTTATTATTATTTTCTAATTATCTTAAGTTATAAATTATTAACAAGTGTTTAATTCAGTCCAAACAGAGCCAACAAAAAGGGATTTGTACAGTTATGGATTGCAGCAAAACACAAAAACTGTTGAGCTTTTAGTATATGCAAACTTGGAGACCCAGGTTATTTCTCCCTCTTTCAACAGCCAGTCATGAAACTTTCTTGACCTTTTCACCTTTCAACTTTAGCTGAACTTGGAGAGAAGACTTGTGAATTGGGGGGGGGGGGGGAAGAGGAAAAGAAAGAGAGTAGGAGATGGAGAGGGGGTGTGTGTGTGGAAGTCTGATTATATGTTACAGTAACAGTAATACTGGCAAAATAATCCTCTTCTTGTTCATGAGTGTCTGCTACTGCAAGCTGCAGGGTAATAAGCTCCCATGACATGCCTGGAGGCTAATGCTGCCCTATGCTTTGCTGCTTTTGCTTTTGCTTTTCTTTTTTTTTCTTCTTCTTTTTTCCCTTTACATATTTAAACAAAGGCTGATTATCCAAACAAGAATTTGGACTGCATCAACTGGACCAGTTAAATTATAGTTAGTAAAAACTTGGCGCCTTCAAAGCTTGGAATGTTACAGTTCCAGCTGGATCCTCATTTGTTAGGCAGCTTTACAAAATCATAAAAGCGGAGATTTTTATCTTTATAGGGCAGGGCTTAACTCTTTGAATACAGAACTAAGTGCTAAATATTGTAGTCACTGTTTAGCCACACTCTTCAGGCCAATAAACATGAGACAGTGGCAGCATCTGCGCTCCACAGGACACAGGGAAAAGGGAGCTGCTTGGGCAGCACTCGGATAGATGCTGTGGCACTTGCAGGTCATTATTGTAGAATCATAGAACGCTTTGGGTTGGAAGGGACCCTTAAAGGTAATCTAATCCAAGCCCTCTGTAGAAAGCAGGGACATCCCCAACTAGATCAAGTTGCTCAGAGCCACATCAAGCCTGACCTTGAACGGCTCCAGGGATGGCACCTCCACCACCTCCCTGGGCAACCTGCTTCTGCATTCCAGCACCCTCATAATGAGGAACTTCCTCCTCATGTCCAATCTAAATCTACCCTTCCTTAGTTTCAAACCGTTGCCTCTTGCCCTATCAACACAAGCCCTTGTAAAAATTCTCTACCCAGCTCTCTTGTAGCTCCCTTTAGATACTGTAAGGCTGCTCTAAAGTCTCCCCAGAGCTTTCTCTTCTCCAGGCTGCTTAAAGTGAGAAAAAGTTCATTTTCCTTTATCGTGACACTTTGACCATGATGCAGTGTATTTTTGTGTCAGCAGCGACAAATAATAAGGGTAAGATGTAACTGCTGCAGGCAAAGCACTGTGGGAATTAGGAGAGCAAGGAGAAGGTACTTTTGAATAGAAGAACATTTAGTTTCTTGCATTTGAAACTGAGAAGTTAAAGATTCTTAATCAAGATACGCTTGCAGATCCATAAGGTGCTACTTAGCCTGGCAGAAATGATAGCAGCTGGAAATAAGAAAGACCTAAGGAAAAATTGTGAGTTAATGTTTAGTCTTTTATTACTATTTTAATCAAATGGCTTTACAAGATGACCTTTGAAATTGTAGCTATTTTGGAAAGGAATACTTGATGCTGTGGGGGGCCCTGGAACACAGTGGTGGGTGCAGCACCTCTCAACTCCTGCCAGCTCCATGCTCAGCACAAAACCCAGTGCAAGAGTCAAACACTCAAAATTTTCCATGCTTGTGGCTCAAGGGAGAACTTTTCTTAGTACCCAGGACTTGGGGCAACAGCCATCTTCCATGGAACTCTTGACTCTCCTCTTTGGGACGCTTGAGCCATAGAAGGTAACACTGCAAAAAGAACCCAAACCAGGATTCTAAGGGCAAATGTTTGGATCTAGTCTCCTTTGGATGTATTTACACGTGGGTGGGAGGCTATGAAGGGCTTTTTTTCTCCCAGTTGTCTGGTTCTTGCTTTGTGTTCCCTCAGTCATCTGCTTTTTGCTCAGTTCTCAGCCATGGAGAAGAAGTAGGGATGCCCTGATTAGTCTTTTACCTGACAATATTTAATTCCAAGCAGCAGTATTTGGTTTCTGGCCAGAAGAAATTCTTTCTTTATTACATCTGCTGCTCTTGTTGGTATTTTTTTCAGTATTGAACAGACTGACCCTATGCCATAGTGAGATGATTGAAGTAGTGCTTTGCTGATTTAAGAGGCCCTGGTTTACAACCAGGATACAACTGTCTGTAGTACCTGGAATACCCATCAAGAAAATCTCCTTGGTTGTAAAAGAGAGGAGGAAAGGTTAGCTGATCCGCTAGGTATTGCAGATGAGATGATCACCCAGCTGTTGACAGAGGGAATCTAAAATTTTAGAACCTGTCTTCAGACAGTCTGAATATATTTTCAGCTGCCAAGAAGTAGTCAGTGGGAATGATCCGTGGATAAATGAGAGCAACATGCTGCATCTGCAAGAGATGGTTTCAGCCCAGCAGCCTGACTTTCCACATCTTTTCTAAGACACTAATTAGGAATCAGTCTTGGATCAGAATCCAGGTAGCTAACATCATATTCAGAAGTTATTCCCTGTCTTGATTTTTCTCGTCTGTGTTCTTATCTATTTCATCCTCTCTTTTTCCCTCCTCTCCTGTACAGTAGATTTATTCCTGGAGGTGAAGGAGGGGAAGCAGGGCAGGAGTTAGTTGCCATTGCAGAATCTTTCTGAACTATAGTTCCCACCATCCTCCTTTTTCTTGCATCATGGATTTATTGTGAATTAATCTTCACTTTAACCTTAAACTAACTCAGATTATATCACAGAGAAAGAAAAAAAGAAAGTTCATGGCATGTGAGTCAAAGTGAGAAAAGGTCCCCAGTAAAACTTCATCAGCCTTGGGAAAGCAAAAAGAGTATCTCTCATAGAGCATGAGCTGTGTTTGCCACTGGGGAGAGAAAACACTGTCTCTTGTTCTCCTCTGATGAACTGTAGCTGCTGCAGGAGAGCACAAGACAATCTCCCTGTTACAGACACTCTCAGGCTGTTTCCTGTAAAGTGTGTTTCCAATCCATCCTGGAAGTCAAAAGATAAAACCTTTCACCAATCTGCCCATTCTTTAAGAAGAAAAAATAGATTTTGAGCTGTTCTGGGTTTTTTTTCCCTTGAGACTATTGGTGCAGGAGCCATTCTCGATGCTCCAGATGCATTATAACAAGTAGAATTATTTTCCATTTATTTAATTGTAACTAATATTATGCCTTGTAAAATGATTTCCTTAGCTGTACAAGCACCACTTTAAACTTGCCTTTCCCTCTGTGTTCTGATTTCTTGGGAATGGTTACTGCCCACACAAAAATAGCTGCAGCCTTCTGAGGTTGAAGGGGATGCAAATGGTTTGGGGTTTGCTTAAATCAGATTGCTCAGTCCAGTTAGGTGAATGGAACAGCAGCCAAGTCTGTTGGTTCTTGGGGGTTGGTTGTTTGTTGTCTTAAGCTTAATTAAAGTAGCTTTAGGATGGAAACTTAGTGGAAATGTGTGGATCTGTGATAACTCTGTAATGCAGCTTTTTCTTGGAGCAGAAGCTTACATAGATGGCAATAGCTGAACATAATAATGGAATTCTATTTATGCCACGAGTTCAGAATTCCCATCGCTGGCAGATCTTAATTTACTTCTTCATCTGATTTCTGATGGGAAAAATCTAATTGCTTTTGTACTGGAAATAAAGTTGATTGAACTCAGAATTTTTCCAGTGGCTCAAAAGGTTATTTCCCAAGCAAGTGCTTCTTTTACAGACTGCAGTGGGTTCTGATTTATCTCCTCCTTTCACCAGATAAATATTCAGCATTTAGCAGGGAAAGAAAAACCTCTCAATACTGATTTGTATGAAATGCATCAATAGGTGGAACATCATTTGACTTCCAGAATTCCATGTGAAATATCTTCTTACAGATATGATGGCAGTAACAGCTTAGAGATGAAGCTGTGGGATACAGAGATCAGCTAAATACAATTTCTGTGGTTTTCTCTTTCACGTAGAGCTCTAATTTCTTTCTAGAACAAGACACTTGAGGACTTTTGCTGCCTGTAGGAACTGTTCAATCAGTGTTAACAAGCAACTTGTCAGGAGCACGCTCTTAGAAATACTTTGAGGTCTTTGAATTGAAAATGTCAGCCATGAAAAACAGGAATTTGTCTTTTTTTCACCTTCTGAAGAGTTCTAGAATTTCCATTTGTTTTAAGAAGCTAAAAATAAGAAATCAAATATTCTTTACCTTTTTTTTTATTTCACAGAATCATGGAATTTATTCATTTATTCCATGTGGTAATTTCAGCTGACCTGAGCAGTACCTGTTAGTGAGAGGAGAAGTGAGCATAGGCCAGCAGCTTCCTCATCCATCACTTTGCCTTCACAAACCTATTTAAGATGATCAGTGAAAACAAAGTTTTCTTGTGAGATGTCCAAGTCCTTCTGGTTTTGGCAATCCAGAGCTATTTGGAGACTTGCACTGCCGGAGGAATCTTTTGCTTTTTTGTAGCAATCCCAAGTGGAAAGGTTTGAAGCAAGGGTGGGATTCTTTAAACTGCAATCAGGCTTTGCAGACCTCAAAGCTTTATACCAAAAGCAGCATTTGGAAGGCTTAGGTGGGGTTTCCTTTCACCAGGACCTTTCCACAGAGCTTGTTTTCCCATCACTTTGGCAGATTCCATTCAGTTATTTCAACCAGGGTGAGTGGATCTGCCCTCAAAAGAGATTTCTGTGAGTAGTGGTACTGGATTCTGTAGACATCAGCACTGAGGAATAAGACCCTGGCTGAAAACAAGTGAAAGCTACACACATGGCTGAGGTTGTTTTTGCCTTACATGTGGTGGAATTACTTAATTGGTGGAATTACTTAATTCAAGAATCCAGTTGTTTTTGCAATTATGCTAACATTTTTGGCTGCCAAGTTACTTTCAATGTAGCAGGTTTAAACTGATCCAATTAGTAATGAAATTGGTGTAATTAACCTAGCTGTTAATTAAATGTGTGTGCACATGCTGGCTCCCAGTCAGTGTTTTCCTTGGTTTGGAGTTGGGTTTTTTTTTTTTTGCATTATTCTCCTACAGAAAGCAAATTCCTCTCTGTATAATCTTCATTTAAAGTATTTGTGATGGGACAATCTCTGACAGGTTACGGGGATGGAATAGAGTCTTGAAGATAACTTTGCTGTTTCTCAGGTTGTTGCATCTTAAGGTCTTTTCCAGCCAGGTGATTCTGTGATTTCTTGTGGCTCTCCTGAGGTCCTCATGTTCAGATGTGTTTTGTGGAGATAAGCCTACAGCAAAGGCTGACCAGCAGATTAGCTGGCACATAGGATGAACTGGCTGCTTGTTGTAATGGAGACCATGGTAAACACTTGACAAGGCTCCCCATGACGTGGCTTGTGGAGTGTTCACAGAACAGCTCAGCAGCAAGAGTCATACATGACTGCAGAACTTCAGCTGTGTCCAGCTGGGCAACTCCCAACACAAGAGAGACATGGACCTGCTGGAGCAGGCCCAGAGGAGGGCCACAAAGATCATCAGAGGGCTGAAACACCTCTGCTGTGAAGACAGACTGAAAGAATTGGTGTTGTTAAGTCTGAAGAGAAGGTTCTGGGGAGGGACTGTTCGGAAGGGTGATAGGATGAGCGGCAGTGCTTTGGTACCAGGGGGGAGTAGGTTTAGGTTGGACATATGGAAGAAGTTCTTCACAACGAGAATGATAAAATACTGGAACAGATTGCCCAGAGATGTGGTCTAATCCCTGTCGCTGGAGACGACAAGATCAGACTTGATGTGGCCCTGGGAAGACTGATCTAGTTGGAGGTGTCCCTGTTGACTACAGGGGACTGGCCGAGGTGACCTTTGAGGATCCCTTCCAACCCGATGCAATCTGTGAATCTGTGAAGTTAAAACTGCCTTGAAGGTGCAGAAGAGCCCTTTGAGCTGAGTGAGGTTCTGTGTGACCTGCAGAGATGCCGCTTCAACTCCTGCCTGCAGCATGATGGAAAATTTTCCTTAGCCCTTGCCTTCTCTGTAGCTGATTAATACAAGATTTCAGCGTTCCCAGTCCATTAATCTTCACAAGCACATCTGCATGCTGAAAGTACTCTTTTGTAACAACAGAAACAGAACAAAAAAATGACAAATGCTGATAATTTGAAAGATAAAAAAGATCTTAAAGAGCACTGATAAGCTGTAGTTCCCTTGCACTCTGTGAATCCCAGCCCAGCGTGAGAGAGGGGCTTTGTTGTTTCAAATGTTTTCACTGCATAGGAAGAGAACTTTGGGAAGTGGTTCTTCTCCAAGCACCGAGTCTAATTCCCACCGCAAAACATCCTGGCCTGCATTGGATCAAGTCGGGAAGGCATTAGGGAGGTGTTGGAGACATCAGCAAGGAGTCTGAGTTAATGTTGGGGATTGAGAAAGTTAATTATCTTGAAAAGAAACTAATAGCAAAGGTGTGGAAGAAGCAAATACTAGGAAAGCAGACTTGGGGGACTGAAAGAGCAAGTATCTAAAACTGGATAGCTGGAGCCTTTCCTTTCTAGCATGTTTGTTGGGACATTAGCAGTGATGCCCAGACGATTTTTTTCCTGAAACAGAGTCTTACTAAGAGTTCTCATCTATTGAAACTGCAGCTTAACAAACAGCAAAACCCACTGTTAGTTTTGTGCTCCTGGATTTCTGTTTCTTTTATCAGTGCTTTTCTGGTAAGGAGATCCCTGGAAAGCATGCCAGGCAGCTCTGTGATCCATTTATCCCAGAAGGACTAAAAGAGCTCATTGTACGGGGCAGGGTCTGCTTCCAGGGAAGGCAGTTCCACACGATGAAACCTTGAAGGCTTTGCTAGACTCTGCTGCCCAGCTGCACCACAAGGAAATTTGGGGCTTGCAGCTCAGGTGGGATCTCACCACAAACCCACCTTCTCTCAGTGGCCTCGGTGGAGACGCTGCCAGCTCCAGCAGCCGTGGTGAGACGAGGGGCAGCCGTAAAGTCTCCAACGGCTGCCACAAGTTCCTGTATCCCTCCCTGAGACGAACTTTTCCAGCCATGATAGAAACAAGGCACTGAGAGCAAACTGAGCGGGGAAGGGCTACAAAATCTGAGGAAATTCTCTTCAGCCCTTATTATTGCAGCAAGTGGCTGCACCCTCGCTTCATTTATGGAACTAATTTTCTGGATCCAAGTGGGTTTTATAGCAAAGAGATCTTGTAAGGGACTTGTTTAGAATGGAGTTTGTCTTAGACTGAGCCCATTTGCCAGCCTAATATCAGGAATAGTCTGAAAAAGCCTTACAGTGGTAGTAGCTTAAGGAAAGGGGACCAGGGTGGGGGGGAGAAAACCTAATAAAAATAGCTGAGCTCATTCAACAGTTATCAAGAAACAGATACTGCAGTTTTATAACAGAGAGCACTAAAAGTATATGCACTCTTAAAAGGCAATTAAAATGTATACTCCAAAACTATAAAACATTTTCTTTTCATCTGGAACATTGAGGGCAGATTACAACACATTAATAACGTTTTGTTTAGAGTTCAGTTTCTGATGGCTTCCAAATGCAGTCTGTGTAGATTAACCAGAAGGAGTCCAGTTCTCTTTTAAGAGAGCTTGTAAAGGAAAGCAATGTGGTAAGATTGTTATGAAAAGCTAGTGTATTTAGGAAATAGCACTTAGCAGGGTCTCTCTGAATGGCTGCCAGGTCAGGAAGCTGAAGTGCAAGGCTTGGCCCTCGTTCAGGCCCCCCAGTCCCGGCTTCTTGACCACACAGTACGTCAGGAGCATGTCACGGCGAGCCAGGAGCTCCACCACGCCTCCGCCGCTTGGCACAGGCATTTTCACATAACCCAGGGCTCCGGAGGGGAGGGAGGCAGGCAGGCCGGGGCCGAGGGAACAGGCTGCTTGTTAAAATAGAACGGGATAAATAAAACAAGCCTGGGAATGGAGCGGCCGCGCGGTCCCGGCGCCGCGCTGCGCGGGCTGGGCTGGGCTGGGCTGGGCTCGGGCGGCCGTGCGGCGGGGGAGAGGAGAGCTCGGCCGGTGGTGGACGCGAGGGAGATAATGGAATCGTGGAGTGGTTTGGGTGGGAAAGGGTCTTTTAAGGCTGTTCAACCCCCTGCGGTCAGCAGGAATCACAGAAACATGCAGGTTGGCAAAGCTCCTCAGGAGCACCAAGTCCAACCTAGAACCCTACTCTACAAGATTCACCTTAAACCGTACCCCCAAGCACCACATCCAAACCACCCTTAAACACATCCAGAGTGGGTGACTCCACCACCTCCCTGGGCAGCTCATTCCAGTCCCTGACCACTCTCTCTGTGAAAAACTTTTTCCTAATGTCCAATTTAAACCTCCCCAGCCTCAGCTTGAGGCCATTCCCCCTTGTTCTGTCTCCAGTTACCTGTGAGAAGAGACCAGCAGCAGCCTCTCCACAGCGTCCCTTCAGGTAGCTGTGGACATCAATGAGGTCTCCCCTCAGCCTCTTCTTCCTCACACCAACCATCCCCAGCTCCCTCAGTCACTCCTCATAAGATTTCTCCTCCAGGCCCTTTTCCAGTTTTGTTGCCCTCCTCTAGACCTGCTCCAGCACCTCCACATCTCTCTTGTATTGTGGCACCCAGAACTGAGCACAACACTCCAGGTGTGGCCTCGAGTCCAAGGGAACAATCACCTCTCTGCTCCTGCTGGCCACAGCATTTTTAATACAAGCCAGGATGCCATTAGCCTTCTTGGCTACCTGGGCACAGTGCTGCCTCCTATTCAGCTGCCTGTCTATTACAACCCCCAGATCCGTTTCTGCCAGGAACATCTGCAACTGGAGCAGGTTGCTCAGACAACCTGAGCTGGAATGCTTCATGGGATGGGGCATCTGCCACCTCTCTGGACAACCTGGGCCAGCATCCATCATCCTCAGAGTCAACAGTTTCTTCCTTCTCTACAGCCTAAAGCTCCCTCTTTTAGGTTAAACTCATCACCCCTTCTCCTGTCACAACAGACCCTGCTATAAAAGATTGTCCTCATCTTTCTTAAGTATTGAAAGGCCATGATAAGGTCTCCCTGGAACCTTCTCTCACCTGAACAACCCCAGTTCTCTCAGCCTCAAATCTCACCTTCCTCCTGGGCAGCTTTCCTGCTGCCTTCCCAGGGGCCTTGCACAGCCTGAACCTCTCAGCAAAAGAGCTCCGAGCGCAGAGTGAGGATGTTGTCCCAACAAGATCCATCTTGTTATACAATATACATTCTCATCCAGAAGTGTTTCTTCCACGTGATAATCTTGCTGCTTTTACAAACAGTGCTAGTGAGGGGAAATGGTATATTGAATACATTCTGTTAGTGTGAACCAAGTCTCCACAGATCCTGAACTTAGGGCATGTTCTCCATGCACCCTCAAATTGAGTGTTGCTGGGCAGGCTCCTTTCATTCTCCATTCTCATCAAGACAGGTTTGTTCTCCTTCCCCTCTCCGTCTTCCCAAACTCCCAGCTTTACAAGGGACTCCAGCTGAGCCATGTGCACAATTTAGTTTTGGTTTGAACTAGTGGAGAACTTCAGACACAGTAAGCCCAGCAATACCATTTGTGATGCTGAGGTTGCTGGTGACTGTTTTGTATTCAGAAGCCATCAAAATGGAACGCACTGCTGACCTAGTGTTGTTCTGCAGCTTCATCATCTCTGTTCTTTTCTTTAGAGTGTTGTTTACGGTGAGAGTGGTGAGACACTGGCACAGGTTGCCCAGGGAGGCTGTGGATGCTGGAGGTGTTGAAGACCAGGTTGGATAAAGCCTTGAGTGACCTGTTCTAGTGGAGGTGCCCCTGCCTATAGGAGGAGATTGGAACTAGGCGACCTTTGAGGTCCCTTCCAACATAAACCATTCTATGATTCTATATTGGGAAGAATTTCTTTGCTGCAAGAGTGATCAGGCATTGGAACAGGCTGCTCAGCCTGTGGTGGAGTCATCATCCCTGGAGATGTCCAAAACACTTGTAGACATGGCACTTCAGGACATGGTTTAATGGCCATGGTGGTGATGTTGAGTTGATGCTTGAACTTGATGATCTTAGAGGTATTTTCCAGCCTTAATGATTCTGTGATTTGGCTTTCTACCTTGTAACCAGATTTCTGGGAACCCACCAGGTCCTAGGTAGGCCAAGAAGCTTTTATCTTCCTGAAATGCTGCAGCAGTACATTTTGTCTTCAGTGCAAGGAGACAATGATTGCTCTCCAGTTGCTCTTTCAAGACAGAATTGTCCTCTGGCTATGCTTTATTTGACTGTAGAAGCAAATGCAGCAATCGTGGCTGTGAAACTACTCCTCATCCATAGAAACAGATCCCCTGGTTAGAAAAATCTGCTTTTCACAGCCACTAAGTTCACTTCAAAACTCTTTTTTGCAGCGAGAGGAGGGGGCTGAGGTGCATGGTTACGCTTAGCCCTGGATACAGGAATAGCTCTGCCTTTCTTGGAAAGAGCGTTGTGCTTTGGTAACATGTTGTACAGCAGCAGCTCAGATGTTTGATGGGAAAAATCTAATAAATTGTCATTACTCAGAACTGAGTAATTATACACAAAACTAAATGAGTGTATGTGAGAGAGGAACTCAAACTTGTTGCTGGGTTCAGACAGTGACTCATTAAAGCCATCCTAATGCCTGGGACATGCAGAAGATGACTCTAAATGTTAACACTTACATTCTTATCTCCATACGTGAGGATTTGAACACATAATTCCCTGAGATGAGTCTGTACCTCTTGATGTATGTTTCTAAATCTATCCTGAAGTGGCAGATGTTGGGGAACAGCTTTTAGCATTTTTCATTTAGGTGGTGATTAAAAGGTAGTAGTGGTGGTGGTGGTGGTGTGGTTTTGTTTCTTTTTCTTGAATTGTTCACGAACACAAAAATCATCATCCCTGACTAACAGACGTCTCAACTGAGGGGCAGCAGCAGATAATGTGAGGTCTGTAACAACTGTTGGATCATTCAAAATGCTTCTGAGGCCCAGAATGATGTTTCTGGTTTTCATTATCTGAAGGGACAGAGGAGAAAGTTCAGGGAGCTGCTCTTGCCGTTGCTCCCACAGTGACCACGCACACACCAGGAGTGCTGTGATAGTGGCTGGAGGGACATGGGTTCCCCTGCTTCTCATTCAGGCTTCAGCTGTTGAGAGATCATTCCCAGGAACTGAAAAGCTGAGAAATGAGAATGGGGGACAGGGAGGGGGAGGTTTTTTAAGCTGTTCCAGGGTGGCTGAATTCCTTCAACTGCTGGTGTGTACTTGAAGACCTATTACTGGAATAAGTTTTCTCGTATTTATTATTCGCATCCGGTCAATTGGTTATTTGTCACTGCACCTTTGTTACTGTCAGGAAAGTCTGGCAGGTTGAAAAAGTGTTCATTTCTCTCCTGTTTTGCTTCCTGAAGTTGTGCAACACCTGAAATTGTGATCCTGGGGCAATGAGGAGCAATGTGAAACAGCATTTATACCACTGTGCATTGCCTAAAATCCAGGACTCAAAGGGGAAAAAAAACCCCACAACCAAAACCCACAACAACCTTTCATCTGATTTCATTAGCTTGAGAGATCATAATCCAATTATTTTATTTTTAATTTCTCTTTCCTGAGCTCTTTAACAGATGCTGCCTTTTGGCCCTTTGACAGAAACCTTTTCGCCTTCCTTATGGAAATTGCAGATTGCAGCCTTCCGTGTGGGTATTTCTTGAGTGATGTAGTTAACCCCAGAAGGCGGGGGGGGGGGGGGGGAAGATGAGATGTTTTTACCTTGCTACAAGCTGCCAGCTCCTTAGTAATATTTTAAAGGTGTGGGTGCTTGTGTTGCTCTTGTGTAATATCTGCTCTCTGCGATTTTGTAAACAGAACCCTGTGAACCCTGAGTATCCGACCTGCGGCGTAAAGGCAAAACTAAAAGTACTCATTTAAGGTCATCTGTTTTTACTGACACACCAAAGGTCTAGGAGGAGTGAGCAAGCATCATATTTCTCAAATACAGAATTTTACAGTGGGAACGTGTTATAAAACATTCTGCCAGTGTTGTTTCCCTTGGGATTTAGAGTGAGAGACATGAAGGCTGACAACTCTCTTCCTGTTGTAGGTCAGAGCTTCAAGGAACTCTGTAATCTTCCCACCAGCTTTACTCTCTCCTGGAACTCACGGTTAAAATTAGATGCTGGCTGAACTTTAGCAGTTCAATTTGAAAGCTTTCAGAGGCAAAGTAAAACAACTGCAAGAGGAGAGCTTTCTCACAGTGCCATTTTGAGAAGCCACTTTGTACAGAGTAACGTGGTTTCGCTAACTGATGGGTGCCTTGCATAGATGTTACCATAAATCATGATTAACAAGGAGGCAACTGGGCATCATGGAAATAATGTCTGGGTGTACTTTGTCTTGCAGCGAGGTATCTTTCTTTAGGATATTGCATTGCCTTTTGATTTGATTTTTTTTTTCCTTTTTTTCTTTACTATTTCACCTCTTGCCCCAACGTTTGTCAGTGACAGAAGGAGGTGAGCAGCTTGGCTGCCCCAGCAGAATGCAAAAAGATCAAACAAGTAGAGGGGGAGAAAGGGGTGACAAGACCTTACAGTACGTGATGTGAATTATGAGCTGCCAAACCAAGAGCCAGGCTGGAGCTCCAGCAACAGGGCAGAGCCTCAACATACAGTACAGGAGGGCGAGGTGTTCTGCTTAGTCTCTGCCGCAGGACGCTGGACCCTTCCCGCTTAGAGCTCAGCCTGCCTTGATTACCCTTTTTTATTCAGGGCTCAAAACAGCTTGTAAATTTTTTTATCATGCCTTCCCAGATTGCATGGAGTGTGCTGTAGCCTTTGCTTTCCTTTGTCCACATCTGTTTTCTGAACTCATTACTTTCATGTTATTAGGTTCGTTTAAAGCGCTGTGTTTATTTCCATCCCACGAGTTTATCTCTGGCAGTACAGCAAGGACTCCATCAGATGCTGATTTCTGTTCGAGAAATCACCATCTACCAATCTTTTTCCTGCATAGTTGTGGTTGCTAGCACCAGCTTTGTCCGCAGACCAATAGCACCACCGACACCAAGGACCACTCCGAGGCGCTGTGCTGGAAACAGTATTTGCAATTTCAGTGACTTGTAACTCAGAAGGAAGCTCTCCTGAGAAGAGCTTTTGCCTCACTCCTTCTTGCACAGTACCTAGCACAACACTGGCCTAATCCTGATTGAGTCTGACAGCTTTTCCTTAACGCAAATATTAACCTGAGCCCATGGGCAATCTAGCAACTATCTGAGGACACTGCCGTCCCTGAATCGCGTGGGACTGTCCCTTGCCAGGCTGATGGTTGTCGCAGTCTCACCAGTACCTCATGGTTTCCTGTGTGACCTACTCTAGGCGATCCTGCCTTGGACTAGGTGATCTTTCAAGGTCCCTTCCAACCCCTCATGTTCTGTGATTCTGTTGGGGCAGGACTGTGTGTTATTTTTGCCACCTGTAGTTTCCAGTCTCACGGCAGGGTGTTTGAGGGCTGGCTGCTTTTAGTTCTGTTATTAAACACTGAAAGTATTTCCTTGCATTGGGACCTTCAAGAGGATGTGCTGTGGGAACAGCAAGAAATGATCCCAAATCCCATGGAGTGACGTGAGGTGGGGTTAGCAGGGTTCTCATGTACTTAATCCAGCGTGGAATGTGAGATAAGGAATACAAAACCACACTATGTGCTGTTTAGCATTAATTTCTCCTTTTGGTCATTGCAGCTATAGGCTCTTCTTAGATGCAAGAGAATTGTATCTATGCACTTAATCACCCTCAGAAAGGGACAGCACATTTGCTGCAGAAGTCTCTGGTGTCTTCCTGGCTGAGCTGGAAAGGACAAAATAAAGGAGGAAATGGGATCTAAGCTGGAGTGATGGCTTTGCTGCCGGCCTTGGTGCTGACTCACTGCCGAGCTTCAGGAGGACCAGAGAGGTCTCTGCAGAATGCCTTTAGAGTCTGGGAATAGTTCTCTACACCAAAGGTGATTTTAGGTTCTGTGAATCAGCACATAAATCACTGAAGATTTATAGCAGTTTGTGCATAAGTTGTGCCTCCCAAAGGCATGCTGAAAGTATCTGCAGTAAACTTCTGGCTTTATTCTCCACCATCATGTCCTGCCTAGAGCCGCTTAGGCTGCTGCACAGTGATGAAATTGTCTTCTATCCAAATCTGCAGTTTTACCAGAACTTGCAGTTTTCTCCTTGTCTTCAGGTGCATTTTTTTACCCAAGATGAAGCCAGGGTGAAGCATTTTGGCTTGCAAACATTTGCTATCCATCAGGATACAGTAACCTGTATTTGAAGTTCAGGAGAAGCCTTTGGCAACTGTCAGCAATTGGTGGTTATTAATGCTAAAGCCGTAAAAATGGAAATAGGAAGTCACTGCACGGGCTCTTGAGTGTCAGGCTTGTTTACATTCCTAATTTGATTCACATATTAACCACAATTAACATGCTAGCTAGATTTCAAGCATATGTTTCTTCCATCACAGAATGTTTTTTCCTCTCTATGCTTTACCCTAGATTATTCTTAGTTGGGGAACCTTTTAACGAATTAAGGCAGTGGGAAAGAATTGTGGTTTGCATTATCTTGGGGAAAATGTTTATTGGAATTGGGTGTTCTGTGCTGTGACCTTGCTGGGTACTGGGGTGTTAGTGGAATTGTGGAAATCTTCAAGCACAACTTCCAGCTTTGGCTGGGGATGAATTTGCTTTCTGCCTGAAGCTTTTGCCTTTTTACTCTCTTTAACGCTCCCAGATGGAGGTATGGTAGGTTTGGTGGCAACTGGAATAACAATCCTAGTTCCCTGTGAGTCACATTCACTGCTTCAATCCTGTTTTTTCCCTATCACCAATAATCTCTCCTTTCTTACCCCACCTCCCACTCTTGGTCTGAACTCCCTCATTTCCCCCCCATTTTCTTACGTAGCCCTGTGGGCTATGGAGGGCTTAATTGTACCAGTAAACACAACTTTATTTTATAGCACGATTAGCTATCAAATACTCTCTACTAAAATAACATTTGCTAGTCTGTTTCAAGACAAAGTTTTGTTAGGCACAGTGGGCCTTTAATCCCTGGAGGAGTTCAGCTGACTAAATATAATATTAGTTAACATATTTTCCTGATGTTAAAAAAATACTTCTGTGCTACTGAAGCCATCCTGAGCTGTCATGTCCTGTTTGTGGTAATGGCTGTTTGCCTTTGCATGAAGTCTGCAAACCAGCAGAAGAGTTGAGTTGACTCATTCACTCCCTCCTGTTTTATTTTCTTTTCAATGGTGATAGATAACTTCAGTTGGAAATTCCAGTCAGTGTTACAGACAGAGCTTGCTCCTGTCATCGTGCTATTAATTAAGATGTTATAGGAAGTTGTTGTTTACACAAGCTTTTAGAGCTAACAGTTAGGAACAGCACTTCCATCCCTCTATGCCATTTTTCCACTGGTCTGATTCATAAAAGCATAGAACTGTGGAGGTTGGAAGAGACCTTTGAGATCATCAAGTCCAACCACTCCCCCAGAATTAGCAATCCCACCACTACTGCTGAGCTACTAACGCTAAACCAGTAGTACTGCGGAGTAGTTGGAGTAACTTGCAGTACTGTGTCCAGCTATAGGACGCGCAGTACAAGGGGTCATAGACTTACTGGAGTGGGTCCAGAGGAGGGCCACAAGGATGATCAGAGGGATGGAGCACCTCTTCTGTGAAGACAGGCTGAAAGAACTGGGGCTGTTCAGCCTGGAGAAGGCTCTAGGGAGACCTTAGAGCTGCCTTTCAGTTTCTGAAGGAGACCTACAGGAAGGCTGGGGAGAGACTGTGGTGAAGGGCTTGTAATGATAGGACAAGGGGCAGTGGTTTGAAACTGAAGCTGGGGAGGTTTCGGTTGGACAGCGGGAGGGAGCTCTTTACAATGAGAGGGGCAGAATACTGGAGCAAGTATAACATCAGTAACTTAGGGATTTGTGTCATCAGGGCAGGCTGGGTGTTTTTAAGATACTGAACCAAGATGTCGGCTCAGAGCCTGGTGGTTTGGAGAAAATGGATTTTGGGTGCTGGAGAAATAATTCTGCTTGCCAAGCTGCATTAGACTATAGAGTAACCTTCCAAGTTGTTGGCATAGGTATTGGAGTAAGTTGCCCGTGTAAGTGGTGGAGTCACTGTCCTTGGAAGTGTTCCAGAAAGAAGTTCATGTTACTTTGGGACATGGTTTAATTGTCATGGTGGTCTTAGATTAAAGGTTGAACTTGATGAGCTTAAAGGTGTCTTCTAAGTAAAATATGATTCTATAAACCTCACCAAGGGAAGACTTATCAAGTGAGTCAGGGGGGCTTTGTAGTGAGCAATCCTCGTTTGCAGGAGGGAGAGGTGAGATGTCCCAATGGCACTTTTGATCTTCTGAATCCAGTTAGAATTTCCAAGTAAAATCACATGAGGAAGGCTGAACCAAAACCCAAATGAAACATTATCAAGAAATATTCCTCTGGAGTATTAGCTGGAACTCGGGAGTCTTTTTCTTCCCTCTCCAAGGAAGCATCTCTTGTCTATTAGAAGCAGATAGCTGTCCCTGGGGTGGATTTCCTCTGATCTCAAGGGCTGGTCACTGGTGAGTGTGGCTGTCAGCATCTTGCGTGTTAAGGACTCGGAGAGTCTAACTATCCAAAAGCTTTTAAGTGACCAGATTGTTATAAAACCCATGAGTCAGTGGCGCCTTTCCTTCTGTCCTCCTAGTGCTGACCACCCTTTATGCTCTGTTAGAAGCTCTTGTGTTTTGATCTAGTGTAATCCAAATGTATTTAGTCTGTATTTTATTCCACTTCTGTAAACACGTTTTTTCCGTAGCTGAAAATGTCTCCACAATTATTTGTTTCAATTTGTAAATTGAACAAAAGGCTTTAATAAACAATGTCCTCGGGCAGCCTCTCTTCTCCTCTTCTTCTCATGGAGCAAATGTGATTTCTAAACCTAGCAGCCTGTAAACTCTTCAGAAATTCAGAGGAAACCTCCACCATTTTGTTCAGCTCTGCCCTTTTAGGAGTTCCAAGCACATCTTAGCACAAATGAATGATGCGGTTGTGTTTGCAATTAAAGTTTGGAGTTAGAAGTTGGTCTTGTGAGATCCCACCTGGAGTACTGTGTGCAGTTCTGGAGCTCCCAAGACAAGGACATTGAAGTGTTGGAGTGAGTCCAGAGGAGGCCACAAAGATGCTCAGGGGGCTGGAGTAGCTCTGCTATGAGGGCAGGCTACGAGAGTTGGAGCTCTTCGGCCTAGAGAAGAGAAGGCCTCAAGGAGACCTTGTAGTAGAGTGATTTGACATTGAGATGGGCTGCCTAGGGAGTTGGTGGGGTCGCCATCCCTGGAGATGTTCAAGAAGGGTTGCCATGGTCTAGTTGATCAGATAGAGCTGGGAGATACGTTGGACTGAATGTCTTGGGTGTCTTATAGTGACAGGAAAAGGAGTAATGGGTTTAAACTGGAAGGGAAAGATTTAAACTGGAAAGGGGGAGATGTTAGGAGGAAGTTCTTTACAGTGAGACTGGTGAAACACTGGCACAGGTTGCCCAGGAAGGTTGTGGCTGCTCCCTCCCTGGAGGTGTTCAAGGCCAGGCTGAATGAGGCCTTGAGCAACCTGTTCTAGTGGGAGGTGTCCCTGCCTATGGTGGGGGGTTGGAAATAGATGATCTTTGAGGTCTCTTTCAACCTAAACCCTTCTGTGAGTCTATGATTTGAGAGCCTGCTGCTGGTGGCATTACTCTCATCCAAAATGTGGCACCGTTTGTGACAGCAGGAACTTGTTGGAAGAGACTGAAGGGTGCTTGGTTGCTCAATTCAGATGGCACACTCCCTGACACACTCTACAGCTAACCAAAATGTTTGATTTTCATGTTTTGGATTTCTGCTTATAATTGCTGAACTGTAATTAGACAAATATGAAGCTCCATCAAGCATCTTCTGGCTATGGATAATCCAGACACATAAGTATGGATGTCACAGTGCAGTGGGGTTGGCAGGCAGCAGTGGCCAAGAGATTTACCAAGGTTATCACTTGATCTGATGATGAGGAAAAAAGGAGGCTTATATCTCAGGGATAGTCACGCAGTGTAAAAAGCCAAGTGTGACTAGATTGGAGCTTGGTTGTGGTGCACAGGAATACCTTGCTGTTAGCAGTGACAGTGCTCCAAATACTCTGCTCATTTGGTGCAAAATATGGCCTGTGAGGATCTGGAGTTGGATTTAGCCAGATTTTTCTCCCATTGACTTCACTGTTAGTGCTAATAAAACCATGGGAAATGTTTGGATGGGTAGAAGACTGCAGTAACTTGAGGTTTAGGCTTTGATACTACATTGGCTGCTGGATATAATCTTTGGTAAACCAAAGATAAAAAGCAGAGCTTGTTTTAGAAAGTTATGGGCTTTTCAGAATGACACTTGGCACGTTTTGATACTCACATTGTCAAGTATTTGTCCACATATCAGTTGGGTTGTGCCTGTGTTTACACTCAGTTTGCCTTTGGGCTTGCTTTGCAAAGTTGGATCAAGTGTGTATTCTGTGGGTTGCAAAATATGTTCCTAATAGGATCCTGAACCATGGTGCCACAGTGGCTAGGAGCTGTTCAAACCTCCTGTTGTGCAACAAAGAGCATGGCAGGTAACCACAAGCCAGTAGTGTTGGCTGTCTTGTAGGGAGCAGGGATGATTGTGGTAGAGTAAGGGTTTGCTTTCTGCTCTCCACTCTCCCTTAGCATTAACTGTTTGCTTGGCTTGGCTGGTGGCTGCTGGCAGGATGCACTTCGGCCTTTCCATGCCCACAGTCTTCTCTCTTCAAACATCAGTGGCAAATTGCAGCACCTCCATGGTAACATTTGAGTCGTGGCAGTGTCAAGATAGGTGCTTGTGCTCATTCTCATAGCAGGTTATTTAGGGGACCAGTAGGTAAAGGAGATCTCTGCAGCAAAACCAGTAAGTTAGTGGTTACCCTTTAGCCTCTCATTTTGGTTTAATGAGCTGCCCAGAGAGGTTGTGGAGTCACTGCCCCTGGGTGTGTTTAAGGGTTGTTTGGATGTGATGCTTAGGGACATGGTTTAATGTGAATCTTGTAGGGTAGGGTTACAGGTTGGAGTTGATGATCCTGAAGGGTTTTTCCAGCCTGGATGTTTCTGAGATTCTGAGGCGGCTGATGTTTGTAGCCTGTTCCTAGCAGCTCTGTGGTCACTTAACTAAAACTTAAGATGTATTTTGAGGGTCTGTTTCTGTCTCATGGAAGCTGTGGTACTTTTCTTGTTCCAAGGTATTTCTCAAATGTCATCTCTCATATTGCTCTGGGCCTTCAGGAACTTCTTCCCTTACAGATAGCTCTAACTGTAGCCCATTTATTGAGTCACTTGCTACAAGAAGGACATTGATGTGCTGGAGTGGGTCCAAAGAAGGACAATGAAACTGGTGAAGAGCCTGGAGAAGAGTTCTGCTGAGGAGTGCCTGAAGGAATTGGGGTTGTTTAGTCTCAAGAAAAGGAGTCTGAGGGGAGACCTTCTGGCTTTCTACAACTGCCTGAAAGGAGGTTGTAGTGAGGTGAGAGTTGGTCTCCTTTCCCTAGTAGCAAGTGATAGAGAAAGAGGAAATGGCCTCAAATTGCACCAGGCAAGGTTCAGATTGGGCATAAAGAACAATTTCTTTACTGGAGGAGCGGTCAGGCTTTGGAACAGGCTGCCCAGTTAGGTGATGGAGTCACCATCCCTGGAGGTGTTCAAGAAATACATGGACACGTAGTGGGCATGGTAGTGCTAGATTGATGGTTGGACTTAGGCTTAGAAGCCTTTTCCAACATGAATGTTTCTGTGATTCACTTAGCAACTCCTGCCTAATGGAGGCTATAGAATTTATTCCAGAATCCCAGTTGGGACACAACCCTTCCAGAGCCAGAGTGCCTCCTGGAGATTTGGCTTGAAATAAATAACACTGCAAAAGTTTGCTTTCCTTAATGCAGTAACATGTAGGAAGGGTAGGTCTTGTATTAAATTATTTTCTGTGTGATAAGATGTGATTATAATAAAGAAGGAGATTTATGTTTGCTATAAAAAGCAATGCAATTGTATTAGACTTTAAAGAAGTTACTTGTATTTCAGCTTTCTTTTGGAGTGGTGTCCTTAGGCACCAGCTGGACACTAGATTCACAGGTGCCAGGAGCTGTGCAAAGAAAAACAAGATTATTGCTGCTTCGTTGTTTCAGTTGGAAAAGACCTCTAAGGTCATTCAGTCCAGCCTTCAACCTGACACCACTATGCCCACTAAACCACGTCCCCAGGTGCCGTGTCCACACATTTTTTTAACACCTCCAGGGATGGTGACTCCACCACCTCCCTGGGCAGCCTGTTCCAGTGCCTGACCTCTTGCAGGAGATAAATTCTTCCTCATCTCCAACCTAAACCTCCCCTGATGCAATTTGAGGCCATTTCCTCTCATTCTATCATTAGTTACCTGGGAGAAGAGACCAACAACCACCTGGCTCCAACCTCCTTTTGAGTAGCTGCAGAGAGCAGTGAGGTCTCCCCTCAGCCTCCTCTTCTCCAGGCTAAACAATCCCAGTTCCCTGAGCTGCTCCTTGTAAGATTTGGACTCAAACTTGTGGCTTCCCAGGTTGCAGAATAGAAGTGTGTTTCATGTAGAACTTCCACCCTTCGCTACTGGCAAGTAGAATTACTTTGAGACTGGAGCTAAAGAGCTCAGGTGGTTCACCTGATCACAACCTCGTGGGCTGTTCAGTGGGATCCCCTGAGAGGCATCTTCAGAAATCCTTTTTTCCTCCTCATTTTAAACTGTGTTAGTTTTACAGTTGCATTAAAGGCAGGCATCCATCTGCCAGCAGGTACAACTGAGACCCGTGGCTGTGTAAATAACGTCGATCAAGTTGACTTGGATGAGGTGCAAATTTGGCTCACAAGTCTGCTGGAGTGGAGTGATTTACACTCTCTGCTTACAGCAGTTAATTGTGGGTGCCCTGATAAGGCCTTGTTTACTGCCAGATCAGTTTGGCATAGGCCTGCTGAACATCAAGACCCAGCAATTTAAGGGTCCTATTCTGCACACTGTTTTACATAAATAGTTTAATGCAGAAGAAAATCAAACAGCCTTCTGCTTTCTGCCTCAGGATCATAGATCTGGAATTCTTATTTCAAGTTGTTCTCCACAGAGACACCCAGGGAGCAGAAATGTTCAAGGATTAAACCTTCTACAAACACATTATGAAATAGACTTTGTAATTCTTGACACTTTTTTAGAGCCTAAGAAAGGACTGAATCTTGCTATGGGTCCTAGCCATGGCTGCGTGTGCTGAGCCTGCCCCTTAATAGAGAGTTTGAACACTTTAAAGAAATGGCTGTGACCCTCATCAGTCCTTTTTTAAAGCTGGGAAATGAAACCCAAGCTCTCTAAAGCTGGTCTCTAGAGGAGACTGCACAGATCACAGGGTCCATTCTTGTGAAGGACCCTGTTTGGCTGTCAGAGACAGTGCTGGGAGGCTCTGTGGAAAAGGCAGAGCATTCCCCAGCTTCTGTTACCTTTTTGGTGTAATTCCCACGGAGCAGAACGGGAGCAGCTCGTTTCCACTCCCGACCCTTGACTGTGCTCTTGGTTCCAGCCTGCCAAGTTTCCACTCCTTTTGTAGGCACATGCTGGAGCATGGAGATGGGAGGGAAAGGGCAGGATCAGCGGGCAGCTCGAGCACCCTTCCTTCCCCAGAACTGCCCTGCTGCTCGTACACGTGAACAGAGGGATGAAGCCCCATACTGTCACCGTGCCTCTGTGTGCAGGTGGTGTGAGGTGTGACCTGGCTGCTGTGACACAAGTCCTCCTCCTTCCTACTGTCCATAATGTTTTGCGCTCTCATCTTCCTCAGGAGCACGTAGCTACTTCTGCACTGTCTGCAGGGAGCAAAACAACTCAAAAAACCCCTATACCTTAAAACAGGTCATCCTTACACATCATCACAGAAGGTGAAGGATGCTTCTAAAGCATTCCTTGCATGAAAATGAATCTTAAGCATTTAAACCCCTTTTAGAATCATAGAATGGTTTAGGTTGGAAGGGACCTCAAGGATCATCCAGCTCCAAACCCCTGCCATAGGCAGGGACATCTCCCACTAGAGCAGGCTGCTCAAGGCCTCATCCAGCCTGGCTTTAAACACCTCCAAGGAGGAAGCATCCACAACCTCCCTGGGCAACCCGTTCCAGTGCCTTACCACCCTCACTGTAAAGAACTTCCTCCTAATATCCAGTCGGAATCTCCCCTCTTCCAGCTTAAACCCATTCCCCCTCGTCCTAACATTACCAGACCTTGTCAATAGTCCCTCCCCAGCCTTCCTGTAGGCTCCCTTCAGATACTGGAAAGCCACTATAAGGTCTCCTCGAAGCCTTCTCTTCTCCAGGCTGAAGAGCCCCAACTCTCTCAGCCTGTCCTCATAGCAGAGCTGCTGCAGCCCTCTGATCATCTTCGTGGCTCTCCTCTGGACCCGCTCCAGCAGTTCCATGTCCTTCTTGTGTTGGGGACTCCAGAACTGCACACAGTACTCCAGGTGGGGTCTGACGAGAGCAGAGTAAAGGGGGAGAGAACAGTTGGTTCTACAGCATGGCTGGTACCTAGCAGGGTGAGGTTGCTGGAGTTTTTTTCCTAAATGGGAAGAGAAGAAGCATTGTGGCTTTTGTGTTCTCTGGGTGTTCAGAGGCACGCTTCTGACAGCCCTCCTCGATGTATCTAGGATGCAGCATCACAAAACAGCCCTCAGAAAACCTTTGTGATAAAGTAACATCCTATGATTATCTTTTCCAAAGTCTAAGCTAATTTTTGTTTTCAAGCATCACTGCCTAAATTGCATCTCTTCATCAGATTAAACAAAAGGAACCTAAGGTAAAAATGAGATACAACATTGCCCTTTGCAATTCACTGATTGCAAATGATTGCTTCTTAGAAGTAGAATAATGAATGTTTTGTAAACCCCACAAAAAACTACCTACAGAAGCACTCAATGCTCTGCCCCAGCAGCTGTTAACAGCCTTGTGTGAGCCCAGCCTGGCCATCCTGTCCTTGCTGCTGCTGCTGCTGTTTGGAAGAGGAAAGACACTAAACAAATTGCCCAGGGAGGTTGTGGATGTCTCTTTCCTAGAGATGTTTAAAGCCAGGTTGGATGAACTTGGGTTCAGTAGGAAGTGTCCCTATCCATGGCAGGGAGATGGAACTGGATGATCTTGAAGGTCACTTCCAACCCAAACCATTCTATGAATCTACGCAAAGCACCCTGGATTCTGTCCACGTTGGAGTAACTTTTGGTCTTCAGGTTTGTTCCTGAGACAGATGCTCAGAGGAACCTCAGCCTCACTGGCAAGAGAGAAGGGTAAGGAATGAGCTCAGTCCCTCAAAGGAAAACTCAGCAAGCTTCAAAATAATGCATCTTGGCTGCCCCTGTTTTGTAGAGGTTGCAATATGCCAGTTAATGAATATTAAATTAGAATGTCAGTATCTCCATTCAACACCTGTTTGTGCAGGGCAGCTTGATCTGGCCAGAAAGTTTTCAGGCCAAGCAATAGCATCTAGAAGATATCATTGCTACCTTCATTAGATCTGCAAAAGTACAGAGCAGTCCTGTGTGTATCTCACGGCTTGAGAACTCAGTATCTTGCTGCTGTATCACAGAAACATGCAGGTTGGAAAAGACCCTCAGGATCACCAAATCCAACCGATATCCCTACTCTACAAGGTTCACTCTAAACCATATCCCCAAGCACAACATCCAAATTACTTTTAAAGGCATGCAGTTTAGCTGCTAAGTGTGGTGGGAGCATCAAAACCTGTTAACACTGTCCTGAGTTTTAGCTTGATTTTCTTGATCTTATATGGAGTCCTACTGTGTTGGGATTGCTAGGATTCTGGAGAGGGGAAAAGACAGTCTGTAAATGGTCCACCCAGCATCTGCTCTAGGACCTTTACATGGAGAAAGGCTTAATTAAACCCCTGGTGTCTCAAGCAGGCCTAAATTTAGTTTGTGCACTCATGTAATTTCCATTAAAACCAGTTAGGATTGTATTGATCTGTGCAAGAGCAAAACTGCTGATGCTGCAGGGCTTCTTAGAGGCTTTGTGTGTCTAATCTCTACTGTTCAGGACTCATAAACCTGCTGTTTATTTGTATCCTTACTTTTCCTAAAAGTGCTTGTTGCAGACCAAGGTCTCACTTTAAAAGGTGCAGTTAAAATGCAGACCAGAAGGGTAGTTGTACCTGTGAAGAGCCTAGAGCCTACGTAAAGAGGAGAATGCTATGAAGTACAGACAAGTCCATCAATGTGGGAGAGAAGAGCATGGCCCAACTTTGCAGGCACCTGGATGTGATCTGCCTTGGTCTTGGTGGGGTCACCAGCACAGGGAAAGATGCCTGAACACCAAAATGTGACTCACTGAGGCCTGAAATTTTGTTCTTTGCACATCTAATCTCACTGAGCCAAATGGATTCCTGGTGGTGCTGTGAGCCTCCCAGTAGAGAGTTCATATTGGAACTGGGTTTAATTTTTTTGGATTGGTGGCAGAGGCTTCTGTGGTTTTACAGTGCAGAAGTAATTGGTCATTTCTGTGAAATATGGTGAAGTTGAAATGCATTAAACCAAGATACTTCTGCCTTGTGACAAGAGCTTAATAGCTTCTTGCATTTGTGTTTGAAAACATAGTCTTTGAACTTTTGTGTAACGTTCCGCCAGGATAAGGCAAACATTCTCCTCCAGTTGGTAATAAGCTGTCTGGGATCTGCAATTCAGTTATTTAGCTTTAAAATTAACTGTATATATTTGTAAGTTTTTAATTAAGATGTGTTTCTCCTCCGAGCTTTTCAGAGCTTACTTAGAGGAGCATCAAACACTACATGGGTTTGGTTCTTTCCTTTCTGCCTATTAGCTTCTCCTTCTCTGCTTATAAATTTCTGATGACAGACATAAACATTTACCTCCGTAGGCATTACTTAACTCTGAGATCACTTTGTTCTATAAATACAAATAAATAAAAGCCCCTTTAATGGGTGGAGGGGAAGGCAGCAGTGAAGTGGTTAAAGGTTTTTGCAGGCAGACTGGCCAGCAGGAGCTGGCGGTGTGGAGGACGGGGGACGCCAGCCTGTCTCTAAACTTTTTGGCCCTCCCTGAGTGCCGAGATGAAGGAAGAGCCCTCTATAAATCACTGGAGATTAGAGACCCTGTTCTTGCCGACTCGGCAGGGTTGCACTGCTTAATGTCAAAGCCTCACGTATTACTTTAACAGCACTCCTTTTCTTTATTAAATCCACTTTGAAATAATAAAAGAAAAAGAAAGGGGGAAAAAAAAGGAATTAAAAAAATTATGATCTTTCCAGCGAGGGGCAGAAAAACCTAAAAGGATTTAGAAAGTATCTGTTAGGTTACATTAGAGAGACTAACTGCACAGGGAGCAGGTAATGGTTTTGCACTGTTTCAGAAAGCAAAATGGGTAGACTTTGGAGAGCTTTCCTCCTTATAAAAAAACATATATATATATATATATATGTGGTTTTTTTTTTCTTTTATATATATAATTCTATTTTAAACAAATCTATTTATTTATTCATTCATTTATTTATTTATTGCTGTTGATTTCAACTAACTCTTGTAGGCTTCTCAGTCCAGGTGGAGCGAGCGTGAACGCTGGCAGGGATTTGCTTCCAGGCTTGCAAAATGAAATTTGCATCTTCTTTTGTTGTTGTTGTTGTTTTTGCACGTCCTGCAGCATCTGGCTTTAGATTATTTTTTGTTGTCGTTGGTTTTAAGTTTTGTTTTTGTTTTTTTCTTTGGATTTCTTCTGGATGAATTTTATTCTGCCTTTACCTCCATCTGAGGATGATGAAGACATATTTTAAGCGGTGTGCATCTGTGTCAAATGTCAGTGTTTGCTCTTAGCCTCGCTATCTCCAGGACCTAAGGAGGCTTCTAGGCACTGCAGTTTTGTCTGCTGTTACGGCCTGATTTTCTTCTGGTTTGCAAAAGTCACATGAAGCAGGATATCATCTTTTGTTAATGTGAGAAGTCAAGATGATTGTTTATACATAAAATAATGTCCTTTGTCCACGTGTGTTCAGTTACCTCATTTAATACATCGTGTCCCGGCTGACAAATACTCCGAGCCAAAGGGAACTGCACATATGTATTTCTTCTGCACATAAGTGTTTCAGATCCTCCAGGTCATTTAGTATCCATTAGGACGCTAAAGCTTCTTACTGTTTTCTCATTAATAGTCAAGTCTGTTACCACGACAAAAACAATTTCTGCGAGATGGGCTGCTTTGAGCAACAGCCCTGATGAAAAGTCCTGGAAATCCTAACAACAAATGTTGTCAAGTTAGATTTCACTGAAGCATTTCTTTTTAACTGTGCAGCATTCTGCCCCAGGAATGTAGTCTTTCCTTTTAGTCTCATGAATTTAAACACAACATTGGCATGAAACCCATTAAGAATAACAGATTTATAAGCTTTTGTTGATGGATTCTGTTCAACTGCAGTAGAATGGAAGGTGAAAATATTTTTAGTCTTTAAACATATTAAAAATAAACTGTGATTATTTTAATTCTCTGCGCTTGGAGTCGTTTGCTGCTTTGCAGCCCTCCTCATGAGTGTTTTTCTACCCCTTCACAGTTCATTTACAGTACAGTTTTGAAGTTTGGAAATAGTTCACACCTATAAAATGTGAGGTTTGTATTTGCCAGGGAAAATGAATATTGTTTTGCAATGTATCTTATCCAAAAGCTGACAAGTAACAGCTTTTTCTGCTGGTTTATCCTGACAAACAGCTTGAAGGTATCACCTTTGTCGGCGGCCGCCACAATGAATTGCAGATATTCCTTCAGAGCTGTTTGTGCTCTGTGCGTTCTTTCATGTGCTCAGGAATATTGCCCAGTTCGACAAAGTATGAGCTGCTCTTAAAATAACTGGAAATGGGGGTGGGGTCAAGATACTGTATAAACACAGTGAATTTCTGGGACTGGATGGATGCATATTTAAGGCTACAGCCCTGATCCTGAACATCTCACAACTGCGCTTTGGAGCTGAGAAAAGAGCAGAGCAAGAGGTTATCATGGGAGCGTGAGCCGCGGTCCCGAAGCCGCCTTTCAGCCCAGCAGTTAGTGTTTTATTAGGAGAGAACAACTCTATAAAAGGAACAGGAGATTCAATCATAATATAGTGGGGTGACATGAAGGCAGCTGACAGCATGGCTTCAAAACCCATTTAAGATCCAAGAAAAAGTTGCCACAAGTAATGTGCTGCAGCTGGGGAGATCGTTTGGGGGAAAAGCAGAACCTGCCCTAGCCCTGCGGATTTGTGTTCTGGAGCAGACCCGTCGCCTCGCACGGAAAGGCTGGGCTGGGCTTGGGAGGTTGTTACCACACACAGTCACAACTGGGAGAGATCCCTCACCCTGCCTCTTGTGTGTGTTTTTCCTTCTCCTTTTTGAAAGTGGTTTGGGGAGAAGTGGGAAGCAATGACCAGTTTGGTGGTTCGGGTTGGAAAGAGAGCGAACCAAAAGCGTTCGTTGGGAAGTGTCGGAGAGTGTGCTTGGGGAGGGCGTTTGCTGCTGTCTGCAGATGCTTCCAAGAAAGGCCATTTTGAAAAGGGAAAGTGCTTGGATTAAGCAGTTTTTAACCATACATGAAGTACTGAAATATGATTTAAAGGGGGGGAATCTTCTTTTCTTCCCCTCAATTCTTCCTGGTGTCTGATGGTTTCATAAATCACTGTTCTTTACATGAAACATCAGTCAGCGTTGTTCGATGGAACAGCAGCGGTGCTTCAGCCTGGCCGACTTAGTCCTGCTGCCCTTCACCGTGTCTCTGTCCTCCTGCTCTTCTTCACCGTGGCTGTGTCCTTCTGCCCTATTTGTATGATACCCATGACTGTGAGGCAAGTCCTGAAAGGTGCAAAGCACTTCTAAATCCAAGGCAAAGACTGGAAAACCTGTCTATTTAAAACCTGTAAAATTTGGTGTGCCAAAGATTTGGGTTGTGACTGCTTAAAGCCCTGTGGTTGCTGAATTGGAATCATTTGGGAAGAGGATACTGTAGTGTGTCTGGTTAAGAAGGTGTTTTTAAGAGCTTTGCAACTTTTAGTTGTGATAAACTGTGTTTGGATTCTTTTAGTAAGTTTGGGAGAAACTTTATGCCTGCTGTGGTGTGTGCAAAGTGTGTGGCAGTCTCTCTATGGGTGGTGCTGCCTAGATGGACTTTCACAGGGCAACAGTATTAGTGCTTCAAGAAAAGATTGGCCAAATATGTATTTTCTATGGTTAACACAGAAGTTGACTTGTACTTTGGCATGTCTTTTATGGAAGAAAAGGTCCTGGTAGAAGATAGTGCTAATTTAGGAATGCTTAATACTGGTTTAGTTCTTACAGAGGTTGCTGCCACCAAAATACGCTGAATGAAAGGGGGCTCAAAGAGGACAAGTACAATTAAAGCAAGTATCAGGTTTTTTCTAAGTCATTACAAGGAACTTCTCTGTGTTCCTTTCTGAAAGGGCAACAGAAACACCACGTAAAGGGTATTTCAGAATTAGCACCTAGATTTGCCTCACTTTCTAACAGGGGGAAGAAGGAGCATTGGCTGGAAAAAAAAATCCCTCAAACAAGCAAATCTTTCATTTTTAATTTATCTGTACTAGAAACAGAATCAAAATAGTTACAGTAAGTGTTTGGAATTCCTTTTCTTATTAAAAAATTCCATGTTGATTGTATTTTAAAGAAAAAAAAAAAGCATAACAGAGGCACAGGTAGAATTAGGAAATCCTGGCTCCTCAGCATTGCATCAGATTGACTTCCAAATGGGCACCTGGTGACACTGACATGGGGATGTGAAAAAACAACCTCAGAGTGGGGACAGGCATCATCCTGCCTTCTGGAGCTCCCTGCCATCCCTGTTGTCTTCTAAACACTCTGCCAGTAGTTTCACGTGTTCCTTCCGAGCACAGCGTGCAATTGCAAGGATGATTTGGTGACACATTCTTCTGTGTCCTTGCTCCTGTGTCTCCGAATGGAGGCATGGATGCCCAGGTGGCCAAGAAGGCCAGTAGCATCTTGGCTTGTATTAAAAATGCTGTAGCCAGCAGGGGCAGGGAGGTGACTGTCCCCTTGGACTCAAGGCTACACCTCGAGTGTCGTGTTCAGTTTTGGGCACCACAATACAAGATGTGGAGGTGCTGGAGCAGGTCCAGAGGAAGGCAACGAAGCTGGGGAAGGGCCTGGAGAGTAAATCTGATGAGGAGTGACTGAAGGAGCTGGGGATAGTTAGTGTGAGGAAGAGGAGGCTGAGGGGAGACGTCTTTGCTGTCTACTACAGCCTGAAGAGACATTGTGGAGAGGCTGCTGCTGGTCTCTTCTCAATGGTAGAGACAGAACAAAGGGGAATGGCCTCAAGCCAGAAGGCTGTCAAGTTTGAGATTAGGGAAAAGGGTTTTACAGAGAGAGTGGTCAGGGACTGGAATGAGCTGTCACCCACCCTGGATGTGTTTAAGGGTGGTTTGGATGTGGTGCTTAGGGCTATGGTTTAAGGTGAATCTTGTAGAGTAGAGTTCTAGGTTGGACTTGGTGCTCCTGAAGGGCTTTGCCAACCTGGATGTTTCTGTGATTCCTCCTGCAGGGACTTCTCGGCTTTCCCTCCTTTTGAAATTCCTTAGTCTTTCATTGGTGTTGCATCCCATGTGAAAGAGATTGACTGGGGATGGCAGATCTACAAAACCATTTTTTGTGTGCATGGAAAGTTGGGATTTATTTGGTGCTATTGTCTCCTCCTCTACATCTCTGTGACTGTTAAAATAAAACATAGTGTGCAGCTTTGGCTCCTGGGGAATACAGCCTTGTAAGGAGGTTGGGGTTATTAGCAGAGCAAGTTATCTGTCATCCTGAAAACAAGATGGCTTAAAGATTATGTACTAATTTCACACTTCCTATAGCATAGCATTACTGGTGCAGAAAATGATGGAGAATAAGCTGAGCACTCATTTGCCCATAAACCTTCAGGGGGGTAATGTCCTAAAAAGCCACTGAAATTGGATATCTGGAAAATGAACTCATTTTTAAGTGGGTCACAACATCTGTGATTATCTCGTTGGGATTACCAGCGCCGAGCATGATGTGGTGTCATCAAGAGCTTCCTGTGGGCTTCACCCTTCTGCGCTGAGCTTGGCAGCGAGAGCCTGCGAATGCTCTGTGGCTTCAGCAGCACTGATGGCTCCATTCAGCAGCACTGATGGCTCCATCCAGCACGTGCACGGCTTGGCCTTCGTGGGTGGGTGGAAGAAGTGTGTCAGGATGGTCTAGGATTGCTGGCTGCATCATCCCTGGTTTAAAAGCAGTGCCTCTGGTTTCGAATTAGACTTGTTGTTTTCCAGCTATTAAAATACCATCGTGTTCTTCTGTCCTTTTATCCTCCCGCTTTCTGGGAGATGATTTAGCTGATTTTTAGATGATTTCCCAAGGCTTGAAAAACTATTCAGAAAATGGCAGGACATTTATTTTAGAAACTACCTGGAGCTTTGAGTCAATCTGCATAGGGGTCATGGATCTTCCTCCTTTTCTCCTCACCAGAGGTCCTGCTGAAGTGGGATCCAGCATACTGGGGTAGGGCATGGAGTGTTTTCTCTAGGAGCAATGCTCATACTAGGTAAAGCCTAAAACAAACTCGTAGTCAAAAGCCCCTGAGATAATCACATTCACATTTCTTTAGAGGACTCCGTGTTGTCAGTCTACTTCATGGTGACATTTAATTCAGGTTTTTTGCATCATTGTAACTTAGCTCTGTCCTGCTTTTACGAAGACCTAGGGATGGGTTTCTTTACAGCTAGATTCAGGCTTGTCTTTTGTTGAGGTGCGTTGATTTCTCCCTCAAAGGAGATACTTAAAGGTCATATGGATGTTTCTTTCACCCCTCTGTCAGAGCTGTATCTCATTCCCCCCTCTTGAAATACCTTCATGAATGTGTCTTTGGGGCAATCTACAAAGGCTTTTAGCCTCTTAGTGCTTCTTCCTACAGAGTCTTCTAAAAATGGTGCCTTTCTCTAGTCCTCGAGGCACTTTAGGCTATACATGTGGTGACTTAATCCTTGGAAGATGTGGGAATCCTCAAAACTATGTGCTGGGATTTGGGGTGGAATCTCAATTTCCTTCCTCTCAGATAGAGCACTATGAGAAAAGGCCATGGTGGTTGCAGGAGCCATCTGTTAGAAGCGAGCTGTGATAACCAGGACCCAGAGCAACCATCACACCCCCTGGCCAACCCTCCCAGCTCTGGAGCAGGAGATGGAGTTTGCTCCCTTTACCCGTGCCTCTGCCAGGAGATGAGGCAGGATAGGGGAGATTAGTCCTGACTGCAGGAGCCTGTGAAATTGGTATTTTTTCGAGTCCCTAATGGTAATAGCAGTTTTATGACAAAGAATGCTCTTTGCCGAGGCAACCTGAGGAAGAGCGTAGTTATCCCAGCGTAGTTATCCTGAAAGGATTTAGGAATACAATTGACTGAAACTTGAAAAATGTGAAACACTCAGGAGGGGAAAAAAAAAGCTGCCTTCTGTTAGACTAGTTCTGTAGGAAAAAAAAACAGGGACAAAAGCCAAAAGTGGAGATCACACATTCCTCCTCTGTTAACACTTGGAGCAGAGGTTGGCCTCCCATCCCTGGATCCCTCAGCCCCTTGTTGGGGCAGCAGGGAAATTTGGGAAAAATGGGTCCCAGTTTTCTCCCAGGTTGTTTTTCTCAGCAGCAGCAGCAGCAGCTGGGGTCACAGGCTCCCAAAGGTTATTTCCTGCTGCACAGTCAACTGGCCAAACAGCATTGTTCGTGAGGAGTGCCAACTCCAAACAACTTTATACTCCCCAAGAGATTGTTTACCTAACACAGGTTTTGCTTTATTTTTTCTTGTCCTGCTACTTTGTTCAGGCTCTCACCAAAAGGTAATGTAGGAAATGGTAAAACACAAAGCAGAGGGCAAAGCAGTGCAAAGAAAAGGTTGATGCTGCTTCAGACTTGGAGAGAAATGTGACGTAGAGAGGTCTCTGAAACCCCAAACTGTTCCATTTTCAGGTATTTCAGATCTGACTGTGATCAACTTGCACACACTTCGTTATTTTTGTGCCTAAAACACATTACAGAAAGCTGCAGACAACCAAACTGGATGGGGAGATTTATGAGGGAATGATCTGAAGAGCTTTCATATGTCATTTATAAATGTCATCCATATCTAAATACACAATGGACTTGCACAGTAACCCAGGAGAAGTGAGGTCTTGTCATGAAGCATGACAAAGCAATTATTGATCTCACCGAAAGGCAAAGCAGTGCTAAAAAAGCACCAGGGACAGCTGAGGGGAAGATGGAACGTGACGAAGAGATGGAAGGAGAGGCCAAGGACAGGTTACCAGAGGAGTGGGCCTGAATCCAAATACTCCAGATGCAAAATCCCTCCGTTTTGGTAAACTTGGATTAGCATTTAAGAACAAACAGAGGAACACAGCTGCCTTCTAGCTCCAGCATTGATTAAACAATATCTGAAAGTCTTTGAAGTCTGGAGAAGTTTGGGGAGCGCAGCCTTGCAGTTTATCTGGAAGGGCTGAAGTATTCCTTCCTGCTTTTCTGTTTTAGCACCTCTGCAGAGGGGCTTTCTAACGAGCTAAATATATAGAAAGGTGTAGGGAGAAACTTGGGATTCGTGTGTGGAAAAGATCTATTTCGAGAAGCCCTGCGGTCACCGGCCTGCAGGCGGTTTTTAGCTGCTGTATCCAGACGCCTGTCCTGCACCGATCCAGCTCCCCTCTGCAGCACGCAGCTTTCTTCTTGGCATCACTTCCCTCTTCCCACTCAGGATGTTGGAAGAGATAATTTCTTCTGACTAGAAAATTACCTTTCAAAACCTGATTTGTATAGAAATACAGGGTGGGGGGAGGAGGAGGTTTCAGTACTGGGAGGAGGGAGTGAAACATTAAATCTGGCTTTTGGCGCTGGTATGGGTGTGCACCATTAAAAATTCACAGCTGTGGGGAAGAGATGAGATCTGGAGGTCAGAAGGCAGAAGTGTGATGAAGAAGATAGGAGTTCTATTTCTGATTCTTCCACTATTTCTCATGTTTTATAGTTGGAGTCATAGACCCATAGAACTCTTGAGATTGGGAGAGACCTTTGAAACCATCCAGTCCTACCACTTGCCTAGAGCTCACAACTCCACCACTGCTGCTAATCTGCTGCCAGTTAGAGTAGCACAGTAATGAAAGCTTTGGCATTGATGTGGTGGAGAAAATGAAAGCCCAAACCTCCCATGAGCTGTATGTGTAGGAAGCAGGACTTTGGCTTGGCATTGGGAACAGAAAGGTAAAATCACGTATGATGGTTACTGACTCTGCAGCAGCCAGGTCTGCCTTGGTAGCAGAGCCCTGCTGGTATAAGTTGCAGTTTTACTAACTGGCTTCAGAGCCAAATCAGTAAACCTTTGTGCAAGTCCTGAGGGTTATGCTGGACTACAACCCTCAGATCTTTAGTGATGAGAGTGAGTTCTACTAGTTCCGCTGTGCTTCAGGCAGGTGATGTCCAGGGTATCATGAAATCACTGGCAAAACCATTGCTGGCTTAACCATCACTGGCTTCAGTGCAGACAGGACTCTCTCCTCTGACAGAGGGCCATGAGCAGCATCTGGGCTGGGATTTAAGTGAAATTGTAAATGCCCAAGTCCTTATCTAAAAAGACAACACTTTGTTTGTTTTCTTGCCTGTTTGTATCAGTGAGCATTTTGGTTTTAGATAAGTTTATGGTGGTGTCTAATTCCAGTGTCCAAAATGCCAAGTTTGTCTAATTCCAGTGTCCAAAATGCCAAGTTTCTCTGGTAGCTAAGCTGTTTTCTGCTCCTGGAGCACTTGGCTGCAGCTCACTAAAGGAGACTGACAACTTCTTGCTTAAACATTGGGCAATTCTGTTTCAGAGTAATTTGAACAGCTTTCAAAATGTGGATATCTAAAATACCTTGAAGGAGCTGCTCCCTGAACTGCAGCATTAGCTTGACACCTGTATTCACACTCGGTTGGAGAACTGAAAATGTTGCCTATCTTCCCCCGGTAAACATTTTGTAGCTTTGCATTTCTTTGTTTGCATCAGGCAAGTTGTGGAATGAAAACACTTATTGATGTTGTTTGAACGTGGATGTTTAAAATACATTCTTCTGCCTTTCTCGGGTAGGTGACAGCCTACTGCTGGGTGGCTTTGGGGCACAGTGCCCTCCTTTTTGCAGCTGAGCTCTGCTGCTCTTGTGCAGGATGCTCACGTGAAGCCCTCAAGCTCACTTCCAACTCACTGGATGAGCTGGGACAAGTCACTTCACCACTGCTGCCTCAGTTTCTCTCTGTTGTGACTTTCTTCAGAGGTTCAGGGTCTATGGATGAAAGCTGCTCTGTAGCCTCTGGAGGTTATCATCAAATAGTTTTATGTTTAGTAGCTGACAGTTCAGACACTTCAGAAACTACAAGAGAATCCCTGGATTTTGCAGTGGACACCAAAATCTTTATGTCTAATCTGAACAGGATGTTGTAAACCAACTGGAGACCCCAGATGACTCTGTGCAGATGCTGTATAGAGACATCTTCCTTATCAGTAAAAAACAAAGAAGTTTCAAAAGAGTTCTTGTAAGCCAATGCTTTTAGAAGCATCTCAGACAGCTCTAACATTGAAGTAGTGGTGATTTTTCCTTGCAGTTAACCCACAGTAAATTTGGTCTGTATTAGTTTCAGGTAAACTTGCATAGTGAGCTTTGTACCCTGAGTTAATGAAAATGTTTTATTTTGATTTAATAGAACTTAACAGAGGGATTCAGTAAAACTCTTTCAGTACTGTAGCCATTGGTCTTAACATGCCAGTCCCTTCCCTCTCTTTTGCTAGAAGAAGGGCTGAGTCCCACAGAATTTGAGCTCATGTTCTGGTGCTAAATCTTCCCAGGCTGCTTCTTCCTCCCTGTTTTAGTTCCTTGTCTTTCTTCATTTACATTCTCTTTCTTGGTGTTTCTAACACCCCTACAGCTATTTCCATAGGCTTGCAGAAGGTCTCCCACCAGTTTTCCAGCAGCAAGCTGTCCCTTCATTTGAATCCCTTCTTAAAACTAACATCTTCCAGGACATTATTTCTCCTTTGCTGTCATTAATAATCTCTCTCCCATCCTCCTTTATCATTTTCCCTATGTTCTCTGGTTTCTGTCAGTTTCTGCAAGGCAGGGAGTGGGTCTGTTCAGATTGTTCTTTACCATATATATTTTAAATAGTTGAAATATTGCCTGTGTTAGAACCTTGAAAAAGAGAATACTGAGCCTTTATAAGTATTCACCAGTATGCCTCTGGTGCTTTATGACATCCTAATTCTAAGGGTACAAATGGTAAAGAGACTACTTCAGCATCAGCTCATCTGGCTGATGTATGACATGAGCAAAAGCCTGGTTCCTGCAGAGCAGTGCAGTCCTACGGCTACTCTTCTATGTAATGATCATAGAATGGTTTGGATTGGGAGGGACCTTCAAGATCCATGGGCAGGGTCACCTCCCACTAGCCCAGGTTCCTCAAGGCCGCATCCAGCCCAGCCTTGAACACCTCCAGAGAGAGGGTATCCACAACCTCCCTGAGCAACCTGTTCCAGAGTCTCCCAACCCTCACTGGAAAGAATTTCTTCCTAATATCCAGTCTCAATCTCCCTTCTTTTAGCTTTAATCCATTGCCTCTCATCCTATCACTATACAACCCCTTGTAAAAAGTCACTCCCCAGCTTTCTAGGTGCCCCCCTTCTGGTACCGGACAGCTGCTATAAGGTCTCCACAGAGCCTTCTCTTCTCCAGGCTGAACAACCCCAACTCTCACAGTGTCTATATATCATAAAATGATTGAATGCCAGGTTGGAAAGGATCTTAAGGATCATCTGGTCCAACCTTTGTGGGTAATAGTATATTTGAAATGAGATGGCCCAGCACCCTGTCAAGCTGAGTCTTTAAACTGTCCAATATATTATGACTAAAGCAGCTACTAGTGTTTAGGGCATGCCTTGAAATAGCTGAATTCTAAAATTTTCAGCTACTGGACACATTCCATAGGTGAGCTGAATTTGTATGTGGCTTTAGAAAAGTGCCAAATGCCACTGTAGGTGAGCCTGTGTGTATGCTTTGTGTCTGTTCACTCCTATATGCTGAACATGAAAATGCTAAAGGAACATGACCACGTTTTTCCTTCTGCATGAGTGTGCTGTGAAAGAAAGAACTCCCTCGTGTTATACTCCAGTAAAAGTGGTAATAAAAAGATCACTTTAGGCCTGTAGCTGAATGGTTAGTTACGCATAAACATGCACACGTATTTGAGAGCAAAAGGAGAGAGATGTGGGAGATAAAAGAGAGCAAATGGACAACTTCTAATTACATGTATTGGAGTTCATCTGGTATCCAGATGATCATCCTCGATTCTGATGCGTCTGACAAATCAGTTTATTAGAACTGTAAATGTAACCCAGGGCTGTGCAGTAGGCAAGGGAACACTGATTTGATTTTTTTTTTTTTCATATTCAGTCATTTCATTATTGGAGGTAAATACTGCTTGTACTTAGAAACACAACAGCTGGTCTCATGTGAGAAGGCAATCCACAGATTAACTTGCCAAATGTATTACCAGTTCATTTCACTAGACTGAGAACCTAAGGGTATTTTAATAGTTCTGACCTTGATCAGACAAGGGAAAAAAAAATGCCCTCATTCTCAAGTTGAACCTGTGACTTAAACACTGATGTGCTCTGCTGCAGCCCAGGGTGTGCCCTGGCAGCCTCCTTAGGAAGCAGGCTGGAGAACAGGATGCTTTCTAAAATAACCAGGTCAAATTCTGTGTCCAGAGATGTGATGATTCTCTCAGGTCTGCTCAGGAGGAGAGATGCTTTGGTCCTTGTGCTGCTTGCAGAGCTGCTTGCACAGGGCAACCGTGGAAGGGTCGTTACTGTGCAAATTTGCATTTGAGGAAGGAGGAGTTTTGGGTCAGATATTTGCATGGCTAATTTGGCTTTAATATGGAGTTTTACATTAAAAAAAATTAAAAGTGATTTAATTGAAATTGAAAGGCTTAGATATGTGCAGCCTCTTCCCTGGATCCCAGAGCCATTCCCCCTGCCGTTAGCAGACCTTGCTTTCTGTAGGGTCACGGCAAAATTTCATTCATGGTGCTGCACACTCTACAAAGTGCATTAGAAGGACCAGCTTCAGAGGCAGGTGTGTGGTGGTGGAAAAGAAATTGCAGCAGATCTGCCAGAAAGGTTACTTTTTAACAGACTTTTACTTGTAATGTTTTTTATTCTATGGGGATCTTCCACTGAGGAGGGCAGGCTGCTGGACTCTGCAGCCTTTCAGGACCATGTCCTAGCACTCTCAGCCATTGCTCTCCACAAGTAGCTACTCCTTATGTGTTTCTTTGTCATCTTCCGGGGACATCTCCCACTCAGACTTGCCCAGTGTTGAAAACTGGGCAGAAGCAGCCTGACTCAGTAGGCTGAACTGGCTTGTTGGGGCTCATCCAGGTGCAGCCCTTGAAGTGAGGTCTCCAGCGCCTGCACGTATACATAGGCCTGACTATCTGGTTTCCTTCAGGAAGAGTTACGAGTGCTAAGGATTTGAGGGTGGGACTCTGAAAACTCTTGACATTGGCCTAATACAGTTTCCTTTGAAGTGGAGGGAGCTTTACAGCTGCTTCTGTTGGAAGCGAAGCGCAGCAGCCACCCTGTGCTTTCCAAAGTGCTGGCACACAGGAAAAAGGGGTTGAGCTTCCCTGTGCTGCTTCAGAGCTGTGTGCTTTCCTCCAAGGGGCCATCAGGTTCAACCACTTCTCCCTTCTTACTTCTGAATCTCTCTTTCCTTTTACTTTCTCTTCCTTTGCTTCCTTCTCTGTGCAGACAGGAGGGCAAACAGATTATGTGACAAAGCCTGGAAGGCACCACCCAGTCTGATGGTGGCTGAAGCCTTGGCATGGATTCTATGTCTAAACTTTTTTGTCTCATTTCTTCATCAGATCTTTTCCAAAGTCCCATGCTCACTTATCATTAAGATGTCTTGGAAAGAATCTGGTTTTGTGGTGTGAGGTGGCCAAAATAGCTGTAGCACTTTTTCCATCAAACCTACATCTTATTTCACAGTCCTATGATAGCTTTTAAAAAGCTTCTCTCTACAGCGCCAAAATCCTTTCTTCTGTCTTTGAAGTGAGATAAGCCAGACAAAAACTGGGATTTGATTTTTTTTTTCCACTGTTTTGTAACATTTACCAGATTAGTAAATAGGGATTTACTTTGTGCTTCCCTTCCACTGTGCTGTTCCTGTACAAGATAAGTTGAACTCTTTGTTCCATACAGCTCCTGGGTCTGCTAAGCTCTGCATCAAGCTGTCAGTTCCTGCAAAGGAGGAACAGGTCCTTGGGCATGAATCTCTGCCACAAAACTCCTTCCATTTGATCTCTAAACCCGTTTCTAATTGCCAGATCTAAAAATTACATCTTCAGATGACACTATCCATAGGAACATGCATGGATCATTCCACTGGATGCTCTTTAAGGTCCTTTTCAACCCAAACCATTCTGTGATTCATAGAATCATAGAATTGTTTAGGTTGGAAGGCACCTTAAAGATCATCCAGTTCCAACCCCCCGCCATAGGCAGGGACACCTCCCACTAGAACAGGGCAGAGGTTCTGTGACTTTGTGTAACTAGGACATGGACAACATCCACGGCACACTGCCATGCAGGCTAGATCCCGCCGTCGTTCAGCCTGTAAGCATAGAATGGTTTTGATTGGAGAAGACTTTTAGGATCTCTGAGTCCAGCCATCACCTGAGACCCCTACGGCCTCTAAACCATGTCCCAGAGTGTCATGTCCACACATTTCTTGAAACACCTGCAGGGATGGAGACTCCACTGCCTCCCTGGGCAACCTGTTGGAACTGCCTGACCACTCTTGCAGGAAAGACATTATTCCTAATATCCAACCTAAACCTCCCGGGGCACAACTTGAGGCTGTTTCCTCTCATTCTGTCACCTGATATCAGGGAGAAGAAACCAACCCAAGCCTCCCTCCAGCTTCGTTTCAGAGACTTGTAGAGAGCAAGGTCTCTCCTCAGCCTCCTTTTCTCCAGCCCCCGTTCCTCCAGGCACTTCTCTTAACACTTGTTCTTCAGACTCTTTAGACCCTTTGCCTTCATTTTGATGAACTGCAATCAGGTTTAAGCACAATTTAAACACACAGCTTTTAGATCACTTTTAGAACCCTGTGCTTAAACTTCAGTCAGGTTTAAGCACAATTTAAAGACACAGCTTTTAGATCCATTCACTTAAACCTTATTTTGCTTGCTCCGCTTTATTTCTGTCACACTACAACCTATGTTCAGCTTATTCTGGAATCCCTGGTTGCTATTTTGGAGTCATCTTCTAGTCCTAGTGTGGGTGAAAATGTGCACTGAGGATTGATGATTTGAGCAAGGGGTTCACCTGGTCCCAAGTGAAATTTAGTGTTGTGAAATTTTGCTGCTGGATTCAGTGAAAGGATGTTTTGGTTTGGGTTTTCCAAGGAAAAGAATTAGCTCACATAGAAAATCTCAAGATTTCCTTTTTGTACCATTCCAAATAAAGACAGAGGTTTTTATTCCATTATTTCCTTGAGTTTTGAATAATTTAGAATCTGATTTTCCTTAATATTTAGGTTTTGTTTGATAAGAAGGTGGCAGGAGTAGTTTCCTTACCATTTTATTCTCCATCTGCGTTGACTTTTTCATAGTAACCCAGATTTGTATTTGCTAAGAATTTCAGGGTGATTTAAGCATCCATTAATGTCCACTTCAGTGTGTTCTCACTACTTTTGACATGCAATTTCCTGAACACAGTAACACTTCCCACCTTCATTTTCTGAAGGCAAACGTTTGTTCCACCAACACGAATTTTCTTACTTGGTCACTGAATTTCCCTCTTTGATTCTAGCTGGTGATGAAAAAAAAACAAGCAGCTGAGTTCTCATTATCAGCTCCAATCAGTAAACCTGAAGAAGGGAATAAAAAAAGAGGAAACCTCAGCTCAGGGGAGTCCCAGGCAGCAAACATTTACTGATAAAGAGAACACTCATATATCTGACACGTCATCAGCTCCCAGTGTTTGCTTACACCCCAAATGCTTGTTGCTACAAGAAGCGACTTACAGCTGCTGGAGCTGCCTTTCCATGGCCCTTCTGAGGGCTACTTTTAGTCAGAGCTTTGATTATGAATCACCCAGTGAAGTACAGTGGAGACTGCTGCTGACAATGCCATAGAGTCAACATGGTAGCGGTTGGAAAGGACCTCCCAAAATCACTGAGTGCAGCCCCCTGCCCAAATAGGATCACCTAGGGCAGGTCACACACAAACACATCCAGACAGATCTTCAAAGTCTCTAGAGGAGACCACACAGTCTCTATGGGCAGCCTGTTCCACTGCTCCATCAGCCTTACAGTAGATTTTTGCATCATAGTGAGGAGGAACTTCCATTGTTCAAGAGAGACTCTCAGATATCTATCAAAATTGCCCTCAGTTGATGGTGGGAACAACAGAATCATAGAAGTCTTTTCCAACCAAAACAAGTCTAAGCACATTGAGTCCAAACATTGCCCCAAGACCACCATGGTCAGTGCCAGACAGTTTTTTACTGGGCTGTTGTGTGAGTTCTTCTCTCATGGTGGGTGAGATATGGAAACATTGCTTTATGCTCATGTATTGTGGACTTTTGGCCTAAATACCATCAGTGTCATTGGAATTAGATACTAATTTTGAAGGGGAAATGATGCTGGTAGGAAGAGAGAGTCATGAAGGCAAAGTGTTAACCTTGTGCTGAGGGAGTAACACAGCAATGCTTTTTGGTTAGTGCTGTGTCCTGGTTCTATTTCAGACAGGCTCTTAGTCTCATGAGCTGGAAAATCTTGAAACAAATACAGCAGGTTCAGTTGTGGAATCTCCACTGAGGAACATTATCCACACAAGAAGTCCTAAGGGGATGCACAAAGTTGCTCAAATGCTTTGGGCCTGGATTTAAACCTACTTATGCTGCAAGTATCTGGAGAGAAATGAAAACTTTGTTTATTTTGCAGTGAGTTGCTTGCTTTAATTATTCATCAGACCTCTGGCAATTACCTGATTTATCTTCTCTGCGCCTTGCTGCTGCAGTGTTTGATTTGAAATGCCATCAGCGGTTGTCAGAGTGACACCTAGGCAGGGAAATTCCTGTTCATAGAATCATAGAATGCCAGGGGCTGGAAGGAACCTTGAGAGATCATCTGGTCCAGCCCCTCTGCCAGAGCAGGATCACCCAGAGCAGGTCGCGCTGGAACACATCCAGACAGTTCTTAAATATCTCCAGAGAGGGAGACTCCACCACCTCCCTGGGCAGCCTGTTCCAGAGCTCTGTCACACTCACAGGGAAAAAATTCTTCCTCAGGTTCACATGGAACCTCCCATGCCTCAGCCTCCATCCGTCGCCCCTTGTCCTTTCACTGGGCATCACCGAGAAGAGGCTGGCTCCAGCCTCCTGGCACTCACCTCTGACATACTTATAAACATGAATGAGGTCACCCCTCAGTCTCCTCCCCTCCATGCTAAAAAGCCACAGCTCCCTCAAGCTCTCCTCATAGGGAAGATGAGATCTTTTCCCGCAAGGATATCCCTTCTGTATTGCCATGGTCACACAAGTATGGTTCCTCCTCCTGATTCATGCCTTGAAGATCATGGTAAATACATAGGTTGATACTTCTGTGTGTGTTTGGGTTCTTGAAACCCATCTTAGTGTCTCTTGGGACTGAAGGATGTTTCATGCTCTTATTATAGAGAGAGCCTGGACATGGTGTAGACAACTTTGCAACTAATGTTCTACTCTAAGTAGGGATTTGAGCTATAAATCTCTCCTCTACTACTTGAAGAAGCACTTAAACTGGGCAGACGGCTTAAATGCCATGCTAGGAAGTACAAGGGTTGCAAACAGGTCTTTGAAAGGAAGACTGGCACAGCTATGAATCATAGCAGAGCTGCCCTGAAGGGTTTATCCACTTCATTTTCCCTCATTTTAGGTAGATTTTTGGAATTTTCATTAAATCAGGGTTTCACAGGACAAACTGAATGAAGGTCAAGCTCTTCCTTCAGAAGATTGGAGGCTGCAGTGCACTGATAGCCCTAATGTTTGCTCGTCGTTTTTGCAGGCAAATGGAGGTTTAGCTTTGTTTATCTGTGGGATTAGTTGTTGGGATTGGCTTTGGAGCTCTGAGGATTATGTTATGATCTTTGTGCACAACACTTGAGGAAGTCTTTGGATTCCTGCAGTATTCCAAACAGTGCTCATCTCTATAGCGAAAATAGTGAACTGGCAGCCAAAGTGCCCTGAAGTCTCACTGCCTCCACTGAGGATGGCAGCAGGGTAAGCCCTGCTTCAGCAGGTCTAAAGGCCACAAAGGTGATCAGGGAGATGGAGCACTTCTGCTCCTCTGCTGCAAGGACAGGCTGAGAGATTTAAGGTTGTTCAGCATGGAGAAGAGAAGGATCTAGGGAGACCTTCTTGTGGCCTTCAGTATTTAAAGGGGACCTACAGGAAAGCTGAGGAAAGATTCTTCATCAGGGACTGTGGTGATAGGACAAGTGGTAATGGTTTTGGGCTGGGAAAGGGAAGGGTTTCTCTACCTGGATATGCAGGATCAGCACCTGATCCATCACTTGTTCCATGTTGGCTCAGCCCCCACGTTTCCCTGACCCTGGCACAGCAGTGAGGATGGCCAGAGCTCAGGCAGCAGGACCACATTGTCTTCATTTGCCACAGGACCAAGGGTGAGACCACCAACAAACTCCTTGTGGGCCACAGTGGTCACAGGTGGTAACCACTTTCAAACATGACAAACTGGGTTGGATTTGAGCTGACATTTTAGAGCTGGAAGTCTCTGTATCCTGTTGCCATGGGTCCTCAAATACTCAGGGCACACCTCATGAAAAGACTGGTTTATGATTCTATGATTAGCTTGATAGGCAAGAGAGAATTTGGAGTCTCTGTGCTTGCCAGGTGCCAGCCCTTTCTGTCTGCTTCACTTTCCCCAAGCACTTTTCCCTCTGATAAATCTCCATCTAATTGGAGATGTTAATTGAAAAAGGAGTCCTTTTGGTTTTCAAAGTCTGTTCCACACTTGGACAGCATTGAAACTAGTTAAGAATCTTCCTAAATCTGGACTCCAGGTGAGGGCTTTTGCCTCTGGATGTACTTAGCTGCCTGTATGGGATGCTCCAGCTGCTCTGGTGTCGTTGGAACCATGTGAGAAACCAGATGGGGAGGTGCTTGTGGCTGGGTGGATGAGGTGCACAGGGCGTTGTGTGCTGGGTGTTTGTCAGCAATTTCAGTGAGGGTGGTTCATGGGCAGAGGCTCTCCTACTCTCAGGTCAAGTGAGTTTTGCCACTGGATGCAAAGATGTTCACCTTTAATGAAAATGATCTTAGAATCATAGAATGGTCTGGGCTGGAAGTGGGGCCTGGAAGTCCAACCTCCCCTGCAATCAGCAGGGACATCCTTAACTAGATCAGGTTGCCCAGGACCAGGTCGAGCCTCACCTTAAATACCTCCAGGCATGAGGCCTCACATCCTGACTGAATTTCTATTTCAGATGATACCATTTTTATTTTTGATGTGCTCCAAGGAAAAACTCTTTCCTGGAGATCTGAGTGTCCTCCTTGGCACAGCTTCTTGAAGCACTGAGTGAAATTCCCAGCATTGAGCAGCCCTTAGGAGTCAGAAGCTTAGATGATTTTGAGGTGATGGAGAGCAGCACACTACCCCCTACCTGTTCTAGAAATGAATCCAGCAATAACAAAATGCAAAACAGAAATAAAGATGTCTTGGAGGTCCCTTCCAAACTGGAATTTTAATCATTTTTTAAACAACACAAAGAAGCCTGTCTGCTTGTTAACATTTTAAGGTGGGAGATTTTGTTGAAGCTCAGCAATTTATTAACTAATAACATCCTAATAGGTTCTTTCTTCCCCCCCCCCACATTATCTTGTTTTTTATTGTGCATTTTACTGTGAATTCCTTTTTCCCTAGTTGGGTTACAGATTTTTTTTGGCCTTTTTTTTTTTTGTTTGTTTGTTCTGGTTTGGTTTGGTTTGGTTTGAGGAAGGGTTGTGGGTTTCTTGGTTGGTTGATTGCTAGATGCTATTATTTTGTAGGGTTTTTGGTCAGTTTTTTGAGGGTTTTGTTTCATTTGGGTTTTATTGTTGTTCTGTTTGGGCCAGGTGTGGGTTTTTTCTTTTTTTTGTCTTCTCCCTTTTTTGTCTCTCTATTTTTCTTTTTTCTTTATTTTCTTTTTTTCCTATTTTTTCTTTCTTATATTTTTTGTATTTTTTTCTTTCTTATAATTTTTCCCTTTTTCCTTTTTTCTTATTCTAGTCCATTTTTTTCTTTTTCTTGCCCATTTTGTGCCCTTTTAATTTTTCTTTTTTTTTTCTTATTTATATTTCTCTCTCTTCCCTTTTTTTTCTTTTTCTTGTCCCTTTTTTGTCCTTTTTCCTGTTCTTTTTTCCTTGTCCTTATTTGTCCTTTTCCCTTTATTGTTCTTTTTCCTTTATTGTTCTTTTTCCTTTATTGTTCTTTTTCCTTTATTTTTTTCCTTTACTGTTCTTTTACCTTTACTGTTCTTTTACCTTTACTGTTCTTTTACCTTTATTGTTCTTTTTCCTTTATTGTTCTTTTTTCCTTTATTGTTCTTTTTTCCTTTATTGTTCTTTTTTCCTTTATTGTTCTTTTTTCCTTTATTGTTCTTTTTTCCTTTATTGTTCTTTTTTCCTTTATTGTTCTTTTTTCCTTTATTGTTCTTTTTTCCTTTATTGTTCTTTTTTCCTTTATTGTTCTTTTTTCCTTTATTGTTCTTTTTTCCTTTATTGTTCTTTTTTCCTTTATTGTTCTTTTTTCCTTTATTGTTCTTTTTTCCTTTATTGTTCTTTTTTCCTTTATTGTTCTTTTTTCCTTTATTGTTCTTTTTTCCTTTATTGTTCTTTTTTCCTTTATTGTTCTTTTTTCCTTTATTGTTCTTTTTTCCTTTATTGTTCTTTTTTCCTTTATTGTTCTTTTTTCCTTTATTGTTCTTTTTTCCTTTATTGTTCTTTTTTCCTTTATTGTTCTTTTTTCCTTTATTGTTCTTTTTTCCTTTATTGTTCTTTTTTCCTTTATTGTTCTTTTTTCCTTTATTGTTCTTTTTTCCTTTATTGTTCTTTTTTCCTTTATTGTTCTTTTTTCCTTTATTGTTCTTTTTTCCTTTATTGTTCTTTTTTCCTTTATTGTTCTTTTTATTTTTTTTTCTCTTTTTCTTTTTTTTTTCTTTTTTAGGCATATTTTGGTCTTTTTTTCATCTATTTTTTGTCCTTTTTTTTTCTTATTTTTGTCCTTTTTTGAGGGGTTGGGGTTTTTGGGGGAGTCCTTTTTTCGGTCTCTGTTTTTTGGTCTTTTTTTTGTTCTTTCTTTTTTTCTTCTTGTTTGTTTGTTTGGGGGAGGAGGCTGTTTTGATTTCTTTTTCTCTTTTTTTTTCCCCCCCCCTGGTCCTTTCCTCTAGGAATAATGAAAACCAAAAACATCCCACAGAGTAATGAGAAACAATAGTGTACAAAGATTAACGTCACAAACCCATCACTGACCTCAATAACATTTCACAACATTTAGTTTTCATTACAGCACAACCTCCCCACATACTTTTTACATGAACTTCTGAAGGCAGGGGAAGGGGGGGGAGGGAAATATATATATACACACACACACACTGTAGGGCTTTCCAAAAATACACACATGTTGGGAAACAAGACTTTTAAATCAAGACTTTTACACATGCACTGATCACGTTTGATGAATCAGAGGTCTGGCATTAATTACTCTGAACACACAGCAAAGCCCTGCAGAGGAAACCTAAAGCTCCTCCGCTTGGCCGATGCGGCCACGTGTCGCGCCGCCTTCAAAAGCTGCCTCCTGACTCTCGGTGCTGTTTGCTTCCCTTTAGGATGATGAAAGGACATTCAATTTATTATTTTTTTTTAATTTTAATTGTATTTGTGAAAAAAAAAAAGAAAAAACATGGGCTTGGCACGGAGTTTAGGAAAGAACATTTAGAGCAGGTTGATCTGTAACACCGCGAGCAGTCTGTTTTCTATCAGTGATTCCGAGCCAGCTTATTAAACAGATTTATACAATGAAAGAATCTAATAACAAAAACATTCACCTCCTTTATTACTTGGCATTATTTATGGCTCTGGCCTTGGGTTTGTTGAGAGGGGTTTTTTTTCCTTAGCTACCTTTTTATATATATCAGAATCTGCCAACATTGTATTTATAAAGTTTATGTACTAGCAGCATTTGTTGGTGTGGGGATTTGGGTTGCTTTATGTCCTTTTCCTCTTGCACTTATTATTACTAAATCCATATACAAATGCTTGTAAAGAGTTAAAAACAAAAAAGATAACCCCCTCCAAAAAAAAACCCAAATCTTCCCAGTTCTGGTGGAAATGTAATGGTTAAAAATTTAATTGATTCTGGAGGAAATTTAATGCTTTAAAAAAATTAGTTCTGGAGAAATTTAATGTTTTAAAAATCATTGATTCTGGGGGAAAAAAAAAAGTTTTAAAAACTTAATGGATTCTGGAGACATTTGATGTCGAAAAATTAATTGATTCCGGAGAAATGTAATGTTTTGAAATGAATGGATTTTGGAGAAATTGATTCTGGAGAAATTTGATGGATTGAAATTAATGGATTCTGGAGAAAATCATTCTGGATAAAATGTTTTTAAGTTAATTGGCTCTGGAGGCATTTGATGTTTTAAAAGTAATTGACTCTGGAGAAATGTAATGTTTTAAGAATGAAGTAATTTGGGGGAAATTTAATGTTTAAAAAAAACCCCAATGGATTCTGGAGAAAATGAATGGTTTAACAATTGGTTCTGGAGAAAATGGATGTTTTAAAAGTCAATTCTGGAGAAATTTAATGTTTACAAAATTAATTGATTCTGGAGAAAATGAATGGTTTAAGAATTGATTCTGGAGAAAATTGGTGATTAAAAAGCCAATTCTGGAGAAATGTAATGCTTTTAAAAGTAATTGAGTTTGGAGAAATTTAATGTTTAAAAAACTAATTGATTCTGGAGGAAATGAATGGTTTAAGAATGGGATCTGGAGAAATTTGGTGTTTAAAAAAAATTAACTCATCCTGGAAAAATTTACTGGTTTTAAAATTAATTCCTTCTGGAGAAATTGCTTCTGGAGAGATGTAATGTTTAAATGATGAATTGATTCTGAAGAATTTAATGTTTAGAAAATGAATTAATGCTGGAGAAAATGAATGTTTTAACCATTCATTCATTGATTCATTCTGGTGAAATGGAATGTTGCAAAAAAAAAAACCCAAATTCATTCTGGAGAAATTGGTCATTTGAAAAATTAATTCTAGCAGAAAGAAAATGTCACCAAAAAAAAAAATCTGGAGAAATGGGATGCTTGAAAAATATTCTGGAGAAATTGTTTGTAAAACAAATTAATTCTGAAGAAATTGAAAGCTTGGTGAATTGATTGTTTGAAAATCAATTTTGGAGGAATTGATTCTTTGGGGAAAAAAAAATTCCAGAGAAATTGAATGTGAAAAAAAAAATTGCAAACAATTTGCTTAAAAATTAATTCTGGACAGTTTGAGTGTGTGAAAATTAATGAATGCTAGAGAAATTGAATGGGTTTGTTAAAAAAAAGAATAATTCTGGAGAAATTGAATGTTTGAAAAATTAATTCTGGGGAAATGGAATGGTTTACAAAATGGATATTTAAAAAAATCATTAACTGTGGAGAAATGGAATTTTTAATGTACTTATATTTGAGCTGTTCTCTCACAGAATCACAGTGCTTGTGCCAGAGCCTGTTCCAAGGCTTTTACTGTGTTCTCCAGAATCTTTAATGTTGAATCATAGACCAGGAAGTGTTTACACACTGGAAATCAAAAGTTCCTCCTATGACTATCAATCCAACTCTCTAAATATCTATAATTACTACCCAAAGAACAACTTAGTCTTCCTTCCTTTCCTCCTTCCTTCCTTCTCTCTGTCTTAAGGCAACTGCTACAATGGTGCATTTGTCATCAGGAGATGGAGAGTTAATGGGAGCCATTGAGCTCTCTCCTGCTCAGCTCCCAGTGCCAGCTCCTGGCTTGTGCATTGAGTCAGGGTTGGGCCTGGCACAGACAGAGCCATGAAACTAAAATATAGTCTCTTTTTCCTATAGATTGTTTTTTCTTGGCAAGCCAGATCTGACCGGGGCAGCCGCTCTCAATGGGTCTGCTCAAAGTCTCAACAACCTGGCATTAAAAGATCTTCTATTCTGGAAGGCTGCTGCTGGATCTGGGGTTGCCTGCTCCCTCAGTACGTTTGCAGATGGCTCCAAATTGGGGGGGGAGTGTTGATCTTCTCAGAGATAGGGATGCTCTGCAGAAAGATCTTGACAGGCTGGATCAATAGGCACACAATAGTTGTGTGAGGTTCAACAAAGCCAAGTGCTGAGTCCTGTCCTTGAGTCACAGCAGCTGCATGAAGGCTCCAGGCTTGGGGCAGAGTGGCTGGAAACTGCCTGGCAGAAAAGGACCTGGGGGTGCCAGTTGACAGCAGCTGAACATGAGCCAGCAGTGTGCTCAGGTGGCCAAGAAGGCCACCAGCAACCTGGCTTGGATCAGGAACAGTGTGGCCAGCAGGAGTAGGGAAGCCATCGTGCCCCTGTACTCAGCACTGGCAAGGTTGCACCTTGAGTCCTGGGTTCAGTTTTGAGCCCCTCGCTAAAAGGACAGAGTCACTGTCAGAGGTGCTCTTTACTTAGCAGAAATTGTGAAAAGGAACAGGAAACTCTTTCAGTGCCCAGAAAATAGAGCCTCTGGGATGGAAGATCACTAAGACCAACTGCTTTGTGGCACATTAGTCTCCAAAGGGAGAATCCAGGAAAACAGTGCTGGATCAGGATCAAGATGCTACATTGCCATGAGTACACTGGGATATTGTTACTGGGACATAGGGAACTCAAACATAAATAGTGAGTGGGATTTTCCTTGCATTGCCTACAATACTTATGTTTGTTCAAGGAAAAAATAGTTGGAGCAAGAAGGCATGCACGTCTGGTGTTGAAGAAAAGCCTGTTTGTAACTGATACAGTGGAGAAATTGTTCCAGAATAGTTCATCTTTAAATGAAGATCACCCTAATAATGCTGCCAAGGTCCATGGCAGCCTGGATCTCTTGTGCCAGCCCTGGTAGAGGCTTTAAATGTGGATATCTGACATTTCACTGTTCAGCTTGAGGCAGCTTCTTTCTTTGTCACCAGTGGTGCCATTGATCTTCATACTTCTTCACATCCCTTAGGACTGGCTGCCTACCACATACACAAGTGACCACAGTATGGGTACATCATAGATGTCTAGAACAGTAGGAGTTGGAAGGGGTCTCTGGAGATCATTGAGTCCCCTCCCCACAGGTTCGCCTAGAGCAGGTTGCTCAGAGTTGCATCCAGGTGGGTTTTGAAAGTCACCAGAGATGGAGACTCTGCAGCCTTTCTGGTCAGCTTCATCCCATTCTCTGACACCCTCAAATTAAGGAAGCTTGTCCTTTAGTTAAGGGAAATCTGCTGTGTTCTAGTTTATACCTGTTGCTCCTTGTCCTGTCACTGGCCATCACTAAGAAGAGCCCAGCACTATCCTCCTGACACCACACTTGGAGTATTTATAAGCAGTGAGAAAATTCCCCTCTCAGCCTATTCTCCTCCAGAGAGCCAAATCCCTTGCCCTTTCTTCATGAGAGACATTCTAGTCTTCTAATCATCTTTGTAGCCCTTTTGTGTAGCCTCTCAACCCGTGACACATCTGAGCTGATGCATGTTGTGTCCCCTGTGACACCAGAGGAATATTCAGTGGTAACTGAGCTGCTCGAATGGCTGAAGGGCAAAGTCATTGTCATGTTGTACATAATGCTCTGGTTCAGCAAAAGAGTACTGGAGTATTTGTGATCCTTTACTCATAGTTAGTGACAATTAAAACTGCAATTACCTTTCTTGTAAACTTTGGCCTGTGCTGCTGAGCACAGCAAAAGAGAAGGAGGCTTGGTTAGCCTCAGTGGAAAGGAAAGAAATAAATGAAGGGGTTTTTTTTCCTGAAATAGCTGGAGCATGGGCACTCAGGAGGAACACTTCTGGGGCTTGAGACAAAAAGCAAAGCAAGAGCCAGCACCAGAATGTCCATTCCTGGACTGATCATTTATAAACCAACAAGGTTTGAGGTGGGAGGTGGAACAAAGGCAGGCCTGCGGGAGCGTGGAAAACTGGGAGTTCCCAATAGCTGCAGGTTTCAACCCAGGGAATTCAATACAAAACTTCCCCTGATTCTCCATCTCGCTTCTTATTTATTTTAACAGTTTTCTGCCATTGTTTGCATGGGAAAACCAGCAGCTCCCTGTGCCTGCTGCCCTGATCTCCAAGGGTTTAACTGTTTCCCTTTCACCAGGCTGGAAAAAAACCACAAGCTTTTGTCCTTGCTTTGCCTCCCGGTTTGCTGATGGGAACTCAGAGTCCTGTGCTGCAACAAGACCTCCAGTCCCTGTTTCTAATATCATCCTTTATTCTTTCTCTCAGTAAAGAAAAGGCATCTGGAGGGATTTCTAAGTTCAGGGAAAAGGTTGTTTTGTGCGCACACAGGAGTGTCAGAGAGAGCATAGAGTCATTAAGGCAGGAAAAGACCTCTAAAATCATCCAGTCCAACTATCATTAGGACATTAGGGAAAAGGTTTTCACAGAGAGAGCAGTCAGGCACTGGGATGAGCTGCCCAGGGGGTGGTGGAGTCACCCACCCTGGATGTGTTTAAAGGTCGTTTGGATGTGATGCTTGGGGGTATGGTTTAAGGTGAATCTTGTTTAGTAGGGTTCTAGGTTGGACTTAGTGATCCTGAGGGGCTTTGCCAACCTGGATGTTTCTGTGATTCTGTGATCAACCCAAAATCAATCCCAGTTCCTTTATGTGCTCCTTGTAAAAATTATTCTCCAGACCCTACACCACCTTTGTTGAAGGATCTTCTTTTGTTGCCATTTGATGCAACTACAAGAACAAATAAACTTGAGGTTGGTACATACTTGGTATATCTGTTGTAGATGTGAGTAGATGAGGGTTTGTTGAGTGATTTTTCTAAGTAATAAGTAACAGAATACTGAGTGGTCATCCCACAGCTGGGCTTAAAGGTGAGAGAAGCCAAAGCTGTAGCTCTGGCCTGTCCCCTCTGACAGCAGCTCTGCTTGACTCAGTCTAATCCCTGCTGAAACAAACAATCTTGTTCAGTTATTTGACTGAAGGGAGTTTGGGAAATAGCCAAAGAGGAGGGAAAATGGCACCTGATGGGATCACTGTGCTCAAAAATTCTCTAGACAGGGTACTTTGGGACGTGGTTTAATGGCCATGGTGGTGCTGGGTTGATGCTTGGACTTGCTGATTTTGGAGTTCTTTTCCAACCTTTAAGATTCTATTCTAATTACATCAGGAGGATATACCAAAGCATAAAGTCTAACAGTTAGGCACTGCCAGTTGGAATTAGCTGCTTTCAGTTTAGTACGTTTTCCTATTTTAGATCATTGGGTAGCCCACAGCCAGGACTTCAAAAAAGTAGTGAAGAACTCGCTTGCCCTGCCCTATCCATCCAGACTCCAGTGACTCTTGGCAGCTGAAGCCCTGAATGGGAAGTTAAACCTCCTCCTCAGCTGGCGTCGGGTTCCTTGTGGTTACTCTTTGTGGACACAGAGATTTAGATGTGTGCAGTCCCTTGAATCCCAGCAAGATGCCTGCTGGCTGGCTGGTTGCAATTCATTCCCACACTGTGACACACGCCCCCTCGTTTCACCTCTTTGTCAGCAGCACAAGAGCTTGAAAGCTCCGCAAAAGATTTGATGACACGGGCGAAATGTGGTCACTTTAGTGCAGCCGGGCGCCCACCCCACCGTAAAGGGAACGGCATCAGACACCACTAAAGGCAGCAGTTCGCGTCCCCAGCCTGGCTTTAAGGCGCTCTCTGCCTGAGAATTTGTAGCTGTATTTGAGCACCCTCTTGATCTGCAGCTAAAACCTGTCTTGGTTAGCATTTCTCACATTCTCTCTTAAGTTTGGGTTTTTTCCTTCTCCTTTTTTTTCCTTTTTCTCTTATTTTCATGTTTTTTCTCTTTTGTTTTTTCCTTTTTTCTCATATTTTCTTTTTATCCCCTCTTCTTCTTTTCCTTTTTTCTCTTTTTCTCTTTTCTTTGTTCCCTTCTTATTCTTTTTTCTCTTCTTTTTTTTTAATTTTCCTCTTTTAAAGTTTTGTCCTCCTTTTTGCCTGTTTTTTCCTCATCTTTTTTCTTTTCCATTTTTCTGTTTTTCTTCCTTCCCCTTTATCTCTCTCCTTTTTATTTTTCCTCTCTCTTTGCCTTCTTTTTCATTTTTCATTTTCTTTTTTTTTCTATTTCTCTTATTTTCTTTTTAACTTTTTCATTTTACTTCATTTTCTATCTTATTTTTCCTTCTTTTCCTTTCTTTCTTTCATTCATCCCCTTTTCTTTCCCTTCTTTTTCTCTTCTTTTTGCTTTTCATCTGTTTTTTTCCTTCTTTTCTTTTTTCTTTTTCTTTTTTCTTTTTTTCTTTTTCTCTTCTTTCCACTTTCTTTTCCCTTCTTTTCTTTTCCTCTTTAAATTTTTTCTTCTTTTTCCTCTTCTTTCCCCTTCCTCTTCTTTTCTCCTCTCCTTTTTCATCTTTTTTAGTCTAAAACATTGTTAGGCAAATTCTTCTGTGGCATAAATAAATACAGCCTTTATATCAATTAAATATATATATATATTATTTTGGACTACCATTGCATAACATTTATTTTAGTGTATTTATTTTGGGATGGAGCCTGTTTTTGTTAGCTTAGTTATGGAAAGCTGGGTTTAGAAGCTACTCTCAGCCCAGTTAAGTTCTCTTTCTTGTCAATGTCAGCCATTGATTTATCCAAAAAGTCTTGTTGTTTACAACAGGGACATTAAATCATAAACCAACTTTCATTGTGTCCTGTGCTCAGATAGACAGAAGCATTTCCTAACTGTTGAACCAGCTGCTCTGCTCTTTAATGACTTCTGTTCAGTGGCCAAATCTACTTCTCTGTGCTGTTATAATGCAACATTAGATTAGTTACTGTCTCTGCAATTGCTGTCAGTCAGACTCTGTTTATGAAGGATCATGGTATTTTTCATAAATCATTTTTTCCCCTTCTTCTTTTACTGTTTAAAGGATAATAATACTGTAGCTTTGCAGTTGTTTTAGGAGGCAGTAATCTTGTTCCTACGAGGATAAACCATGAGGACAAAGGCAGTGCTTATCTTTGGAGAAGCCAGTTACTGCTGAGCAGATCTCTCCACTGTCACCATTGCAGCACAGGTTTTACTCCCCTGAAATATCAACAAGATTCTGTTTCAGAAGTAGTCCATAGGATGGGCCCTGTGAAAGCAGACTGCAGGGCTTCTGGGATGCCTTTGCAGTGAGCTGACGGTCTTCTGGAATAGGTTTGCTTGGCTAAGGAAGGCCAAAATCTTTGGGTGTCACTGCATAGACAGGGATGTGCTCATGGTGTGGGAGAGCTGCATGTGCAGGTCTGGTGCTGCAGCCTGCAGCCAGCTTTGCTCACAAAGCAACCATGGGCTTCAGTATCAGCAAATATGCAGAGAGTTTCTGCTTCACTTTGAGCTCCTTCACTGCATCTTTAGTTTTCCAATAACTGATGCAGCAATACACCCAGAGCAGCAGCACCTTGGGAGGTCATTGCCTTTAATGAGACATTACAGTCATTTTTAGGGCTTTCTGTGTTTAAAGGCAACTGGAGGAAAGGAGCTCACAGCAAGGATCCCAACACTGGGGCTGAATTTTGGAAGGTGGGGGCAGTCTTGGGCACACTTCCAGCAAAGGTATGTGTCACACTACCTCAGAAGCAACATGGAACCGAACTGTCTGCCTGCTAAACACCCTGTGTTGATGCACTCTGTCCTTAAGAGGTTTATTCAATTAACAGTTTAAACTTTCATTATATTTTCCCATTTGCTGAAGAGGATTCTTACACATTTAATAGTTTTATGCATTTACCTATTAGTCCTTTAAGTGGGCTCGCTGGGACGAGCTCTGCTGTTTTGCCAGTGGGAGTGCAGGGGGCTGGGGCAGGCAGAGCAGACAGTGATACATGGCACGTGTCGTGGCTGTTTGTAGCTCCCTGACCTCCTCAATCCATCTCACTGAAGGTTCCTCTGCGTTAATCTGTGGCAGCTGCTGGTGCGACCGCTTCTAGGTGCTGGAACAGGTAGCCAAGGCTTCAGGTAGGCTCTTTGCACGCCAAGCTGTAGAAGAGCCCAGATTGGCACTATATTTTCATCAAAACAGGAACTTAGAAGCAAATGACATCTGTTCTTTAACCCAAGGCCTGCTGATCACTTTAAATACTTTAAATTAATCCAGCTTCATTTGTTAAAACTAGCATCATCTGCTTAACGACTGAGAGGGACAATAGTTTGTATTTCAAAACAGACCCGCAGCAAACCTTCACCTGTTGCTTTCCACAAGGTTGACTGAAGATCATTTTATAGCAATATTAGTATGTTACAATGTGGATAAGGATCCATGCTCCTTTTTACATCCCAGTTGTCATTCCTTTACACTGCAGGTATTCCTGGCTGTTCTCTGTCCATAGAGGAAGCTGGACGGGATTTGTCTGTATCCAGCCTGCTCTGCAGGGAGCCAGTGCTGGGGGCAGGAGGCTAGCCAACCCCTTCGCTTCACCTGCAGCTAAGTTCAAGTCCTGAACGTGTAGATTTCTACCAATATCAGAGGCTCCTGTAAGCCAGGTTGATTTTCCTGGCTGGGAATTAAATGTTTGCTGCCTTGCAGAGGTATTCTTAAAAAGTAAAATGAGCAATGTCCATGTAATTACAGAAACTGGGAAATGCACAAATAAATTGGGTAGTTACTTCTTGAGGGAACCCCTTGGACTGGTAACTCCTGCTGGAAGCAGTTATTGCAGACCCCAAGGAAGGACAGAAACAGAGCTTAGTTTATTTTTATCCTTTTGTAGTGAAATAATCAGCATATCACATCATGAAAATAATGACTGCAGGGTCTCAGACCTCCAAACAGCTCTGTCCTTTTGCAAACAACCCTTAAATCTACAGCCACCAGATACCAGGCATTCCTGGTGCAATGCCTGTAGAAACCACTTCCAGTTGGCTTTAACAGAGCTGGAATCTGGTCCCTTAGGGACTGGTGTCACCCTTTGTTTGCCATTTATCTCTGGCTTTGAGGCTGAAGTCAGGGAGAAGAAACAAATTTGCTATAATTTGCTGCTTGGTTTATACCAGCCCCAGGCAATGAATAGTTACTTTTGTCCCAGTTTTATGGGTGTTGTTTAATAAATTCTCCAGTAAGCTCCATGTCAACAGAGATGTTGAAGAATACTCATCTGACTTTAAAAACACTGAAGAAATACTGAAAAAATCCCATTTGTAGAGGATTTTTGTAGAGAATTTTTGTAGAGGTGTTAAAAAAAGCCTGGATGAGGCACTTAGTGCCATAGTCTAGTTGATTAGACGGGACTGGCTGATAGGGTGGACTGGATGAGCTTAGAAGTCTCTTCCAACCTGGCTGATTCTATGATTCTATGATTTTGGCATATTCTTATTGCTTCTGGTTGTCCTGGAGTTCTGTATACCCCAGCATTCCTCTCCCTCTGTGGTTTGAATGGGAGAGGAAAAAGGCGCGAAAAGACCTGTTCGTTGTTCCCCCCCTCGCCCTGCAGGCGTGAAGGGACCCTTCCGGCACGAGGGGTGCCCCGTGCGGGGCCCGCGCTGGGATCGGCTGGGGATTGGCTGTGCTTTTCCCGCCTAACTCAGCTCTGTGTCTGGCTTGCCTTGGGGTTCCTGCCTTGGGGTGCCCGCCTTGGAGTTCGTTCCTGCCTTGGAGTTCTCCCCTGCCCCCGCCTGGATAGCTTCTGCAGAAGGAGCCCCTGGCGCTCCCAAAGACAAGCTCCTGAGGGACGGGGCTGTCTCCGCTTTGGGCTGCTTCACCTTAAGCACTCCCTTTATGCAGCTTTATAGCTCTTAACGACCCTCGGAGGCTTCTGAAAGACCCGAAAGGACAAAGGTCTGGACCGCCCTGCCATTCAAGCCAGCCTGGTTCTTCTGTGAGTGACTTTGGCTCAGCCTTATCTTGATAGTGGGGGAAGGCTTTATATATTTAATAGCTTAAGCCTTTTCCAACTTCTGACTTCCAAAATAGTCAAGTCTACCTGTGGTATCTGTGTAGATCTTCTCAACCAGCTAAACCTGCTAATTAAAACTAAATTAATTTCTGTAGATAGTTTTGGGGGCAGGTTTTCAGGAAAATAAAATAACTCTATTTTTATATAAATTCCTGACTCGGCCACATTAATTCCCTGCCTCCATAACACTGGTGCCTTCTAGTTGTAATCAGTATGATTGTTATACCTGTGTTAAATTGAGCAGGTTTAATTGGTGGGGATGTATTTGACTAAAATGCAGTTGATCTGTGCAAGAAGCTGATGGGGAAGAAAGTGTTCAGTCAGCCGGTTTCTGTCAGTAGGCTCAAAAGAATCTCTGGGGTGGTTTCAGGAACAAACCCAACTGAATGGTTGAGCTCTGTGGTCTTGGAGGTCTTCTCTAGCTCAAACAGTTCTGTGAATCACAGTTTGCCTGCTCCAGTGGTTTCCTACCAAGTGAGCCTTTCTTTTTGACTCTTGTGATGGAGCTATGCAAGGCACAGTGCTTTATTGGAGATGAAGTCTATCAGAGCCCTGCCTCTGCAGCTTTTGGTGGAGTATCTTGTGGAAATGCTGAGTATCAATTATCTTTAGGTCTGGTGACTTTGTTTATTTCATTTGCCAGTCCACTTCCTGTAAAAACTGATGCATGAAAGCCTTGTGTGCTTTATTAGTGGTGCACACAGCTGGTCTCCTATTTCATAGTCACAGAAAAACTAAAAGATGGAGATTTAGATTAAATAGAAGGAAGAAATGTTTTACACAGAGGTTGGTGAGACACTGGCCCATGTTGCCCAGAGATGTGGTAGATACCCAATCCCTGGAACCGTTCCAGCTCAGGTTGGAGTGGGCTCTGAGCAGCCTGCTCTAGTTGCAGATATCCCTGTTAACTGCAGAGGAGTTGGACAGGATGGCATTTAAAGATCCCTTCCAACTCAATCTTGTCTATGATTCTGTGAAAACGAGCACCATCAGTGTTCACAGAGCTGCTTGGCCATCACTGTGCTCTTCTCCAAGTTCACCAGGCAGAGCTGCTGCCCAGTACCATCCCCTGCTGCCCAGCAGCCATCGATGTAGTCTCAGGCACTGCTCTGCAGCAGGCTCCTCCACTGCAGCTCTATTATTTTCAGCCAAATATGACCACCTGCAACTTTGTGCTGGTGTTAGCATTTTTGTCTCCCATTATTCAAGCCCAGCTGGCTTTCCTTTGAAGTGAGTTCCCTCATGTTAAATGTTAACTGTAATTTCTCTTGGCCAAAGGAGCAGATAGTGCATTCTTTCCTGTCTGTGCGATAATGGCCACAAGTGTGCTGGCTGCCTTCAGCCCGACCCACCGCCGCAACTGGTTTCTCTCCTCAGGAAGGAATGTCTGCAATCACACAGTCCCACAATCCCAGCATGGTGGGGGCTGGAAGAGACCTCTGGAGATCACCCAATCCAACTCCCCCTGCTAAAGCAGGGTCACCTAGAGCACGTTGTCCAGCATCACAACATCCGGGGGGGGTTTGGAATCTCTCCAGAGAGGACTCCACAACCAATTTAGGCAGCCTGCTCCAGCACCCTCACAGCAAAGAAGTCTTTCCTGAAGTTCAAGTGAGATCACTCCACCCTGTCATGGGGAGCAGGTTTATCCTGCAAAAAGCTCTGGGCTGAACTCAGCCCTGAATGCTGTCTTTGCACATCAGGTCTCATGTGTTCAAATCTCCCCCTCCCCAGGACAAGGGGCAGTGGGTGGAAGCTGAGGCATAGGAAGTTCCATTTAAACATGAGGAGGGATTTTTCACTGTGAAGGTGACAGAACCCTGAAACAGGCTGCCCAGGGGAGTTGTGGAGTCTTCCTCTTTGGAGATACTCAAAACCTGCCTGGATGCATTCCTGTATGATCTAGTATAGGAGATACAGCTCTGGCAGGGGGGTTCACAGAATCACAGGATGTCAGGGTTTGGAAGGCACCCAAAGAGGTCTAGTCCAACCCCCCTGCTGTAGCAGGACCATCCAGTCTAGCTCAGGTTACACAGAAACACATCCAGACAGACCTTGAAAGTCTTCAGAGAAAGAGTCTTCACAACCTCTCTGGCATCCTGTGCCAGTGCTCTGGGACCCTTCCAGTAAAGAAGTTCCCCCTTGTGTTGAGGTGGAACCTCCTGTGCTGCAGCTTCCATCCATTGCACCTTGTCCTATCCCAGGCAGCAAGTGAGCAGAGCCTGTCCCCCGCTCCTGACCCCCAGCCCTCAGATAGTTATAAACAGTTATTAGATCCCCTCTCAGCCTTCTCCAGACTAAACAGCCTCAGGTCCCTCAGGCTCTCCTCATCAGGCAGTGCTCCAGTCCCCTAATCATCCTCGTAGCCCTCTGCTGGACTCTCTGGAGCAGATTCCTGTCCCTCTTAAACTGGGGAGCTCCAAACTGAACACAGTACTCAAGACGAGGTCTCACCAGGGCAGAGTAGAAGGGTTGGACTGGATGATCTTTAGAGGTCCCTTCCAGCCCCTGACATTCTGTGATTCCATGTGCTTAGAGTAGAGAAAAATTACCAAATTACCCCCACCTCTGGGTAAATGTTGCACAACCCCAGATTTCAGGGCTTTTCCCAGGTCCATGCAGGCTAGTATTTTCCTTTTTCCAACTGTCCCAGCATTTTCCTAAAGATCTTTCAGTGCTTTTCCTTGCAGAGGGTGGGGGGAGGCAGGAAGACTTTGTGACCATTTGAACTTGAAATCCCCCCGAGAGCTTTTTGTTCTAATAAACCAGCAAAATATTGGATACACGACACCCGTTACATCAAACTCTATCATATTAAGGAAACCTTAGAACTGAGGTCCACAGACTGGCCTGATACATTTACAATTCATCTGGGATTGGTGGAAGGAACAATTACATCTATTTATTTATTCCACTGTCAGAATGTTGACACTAGTTTTTCATATTGTCTCTGTCGTGGAGAATCCTAATTAAATAAGATGTCAAATGTATTGATCAGGCATTTATAAATCTGTTTGATAGATCACAGAGGCTTTTTGTCTGTTAGGAGATAGCACAAGATGAAAATTAAAGTTCACCAATCTGTCCGCCTCACTTGGTGCAGGACTTTTTTGCCTCCTAATTAACCAGGAAATCTTGATGGGTTGTCATTCTGATCTTACAGAAAGTCGTCTCTTCCTTTTCATTCCAAGCACAGTGTGGCGTTCCCCTTCGACCGAAAGCTGGCCAGAGCTGTAGAGTCACATTAGGCTATGAAATGACAGACTTCTGCTCTATTTTTTTTCCATTTTCTGTCCTAATTCCTCTACTTAAGAGGTGCTGTCTTATCACAAAGAAGATCAGCTAAAGAGGGACTAGATCATCTCCAGAGGTCCCTTCCAGCCCCTACTGTTCTGTGGTTCTGTGGGGTGGTCTTCCATTTCTGACCTCATAAGTGGTTATTAATATGTAAAGGTGAGTGCCGGGAGGCTGGAGCCAGGCTCTGCTGTGTGATGCCCGATGACAGGACAAGAGGCAATGGGTGGAAGCTGAGGCATAGGAAGTTTCATTTAAAGATGAGGAGGATTTTTTCCCTGTGAGGGTGACAGAACCCTGTAATAGGCTGCCCAGGGCAGTTGTGGAGTCTGCCTCTGGAGATCTTCCAAACCCATCTGGATGTGTTCCTGTGTGATCTGGTCTAGGATATCCTGCTCTGGCAGGGTGGTTGGTCTGGATGAGCTTTCGAGGTCTCTTCCAGCCCATGACATTCTGTGATTCTATGATTTCTGGACTCCTGTAGCATGAAACAGAGAGCAGGAGCCTTGACCACCACCATTCCTTCCCCTCTCTTCACAGCAGTGTGTGGACCCGAGACCCAGATAGGAGGGGATGTTGGCTGGTGCCATGACCACCAATATGTGAACAGCCGCCACAGCTCCCGCTCCTCAACATGCACCTTTGGGGAAAAACAGACTTCTAGGAAGGTGACAGGGACAAAAAAAAACCCCAAACAACCAGTAACTTATGTGTCCACATGATCCTCTTTCTTACAGAGCAGATATAATTGCAGAGACTCGCATTCTCTCTACATCCTGTGTGCTGCCTCAAAGGATAAAAACATGTAAATAAATAGGCATTTGTTGTCCCTTTTTGATGTGTTTTCTCTTTCTTTCCCCCCTCCCCCTGTAAGAACATAAGCTAGGAAGGTTTTACTCAGATTTGGTGGCAGCACACATGCATTAAGATTAAGTTTCTTTTTAAAATTTGCATTCTTTGCTTTGTATGTTTCCTAAATGGGGCAAGAGGGTTTCTTAGTGTGTCTTAGTATTAAAATCTAAAGTAACAGACCTTCATTCTAATGAGCTTTGCAAATCTGACCTAAAAAGTGTCGCCTGGAGTCTTTGAAATGAGTTTCCTACAACTTCCTCTGATCTGATTGTGTGTTTTAGGGGAGGTTAAATGGGTTAAGATTCTTAGCTGTCCTAAAGCCATTGGAGTGATTCCTTATTAATCTTTTTCACCCCCTAAGACATCATCTACAGATCTAGGCGGATTTAGTACATAAGATAACATAGCCAGCCCTGCCATAACTATCCACACAGCTTCTGAAAGGACAAAAGGGTGACAAAAAATATGCAGAAAGCCTTCCAAAGGTTCGTGTCAACGATCCTTCTCAGTCTTTCCCTCACCCCTATTCAGCTGTTACTTGCTGCGTAAGACAAGTTTTACCGTCACAGGATAACATCTCTCTAACTTGTGATCTAAATTACAAAGGAGTTTGTTGTGCTCTGTGTCCTATGGCAAAACTTGTGAGCAGAAGACAGGATCTCCAATTAGCCCTATTCCTGCTGATAACCAAGAGCTTCTTGTTCCTCCAGTAAGGGTGGGTAGTGGACTTGCCAGCTGCTCATCCTCCCTGCCTGCTCCCAAACAGCTTTTTCCTATGAGGCTTCTCTTTGCTGCAGCCTTGGGAAGGCTGCTAAGGTCTGGGTAGAGAGGGGCTGTGCTGGTGGCAGAGCTATCTGAAGCTGTGTTTAGTGGAGATATTTTTTTCCCCCACCATGTAAATTACAACAAAAGGTAAAAAATCAGAGACAGTTGCATTCATCTGTATGATTGATGTATCTGTCTTAGGCATCCTCTGGCATAACAGGAGGCAGTTCAAGGCTTTCGCTTCTGGTGTGAAGGCCAAAAGCAATATTTTGAGCACAAAGATGATTTTAGGGAAGAAAAATATCCACTATATATGTAATTTGATGCCCTTCTGCCTCATCCAAATGTTAAGTCTGCCAGGCAGGATAAGCAGGTAAAGTTGGTAGAGTTAGGTAGTGGTTGAGCTCAGTCTGAAAGGTCTTTTCTAACCAAAATGATTCCACGATGTGATGGCAACAGTGATTTTTCCAGGTCCACCCTCTTCTTCTGCTAAAGCTCACTTGCTCATGATCATTTACTGTGCAATCAAATGTGAGCAAGGTCTGTGGCCAGAGGATTTTTTTCTAATGGCTGTCCAGTGCCTAACAGCATTTGGGATCCTTAGGTGTTGTACAAATCCTGGTAATATCATTTCAGGCATCAGGTGCCATTTAATCAATGTCAGAAGATTGTCAATTCCTGCCATGATTTATGGTGGTGAAAATACAGAGTGACTTGTGAAATAACAAGGAGCATCCCTCCCTGGGCGGGGGGGATTGAAAACACAGCAAAGCGAAACACAAAGCTCTTTGGGAAGAATTTTCTCAGGGTTTTGAAGTGCTTGCCTTAGCTTTGAGCTCTGTGTTGACTTAAGTGTTCCTTAGTCCTTTGCAGGTGCTGCTGTAGTCTCATGGTGCTCTCAGGAACCCATTACAGTCTTTTGGCTTCAAAAAAAAAAAAAAAAAAACAAAACCCCAAGAGAACCACTTAAAAATAGTGAGTGGCTTCTTCAAAGCTGGAGCGCCCTGCTAAGTGACCCAAGTGGGTGGTTTTCCATGTGTTTTAACGCTTTCTGAAGTGGAAGAGCCCAGCCCCACAAACACTGTGGGGCCACTGGTCCCAGCAGCCACCATCTCCCAGGGGTAATCGCTTCGATAATGCACTTACTTAAGCGTGTGCTTAACTTCTTCCATGCTGAGGAAAGCATTTAAGCACAGTTCTTAAATCTGGGTGGCTCTAAATCAAGCAAGTGTTCTTCTTAACTGGCCCCCATGTCCAGTGGCAAATCTTCCATGGAAAGAGAACTAAGAACTGAATATCAAAAAAAAACACTGAGCTGTCAGGGAGGTGGAATCCTGCAAGACCCTTCCTAGTTCATCTGCAAGTTCACCAGGGTCCTGTGCTGTATCATTTAGATTCATTTTGCCCCTCTCAAGGTCAAACTTCTTGGGGCCCTGAGCAACCTGATCTAAGTGGAGATGGCCTTGTCACTTCAGTGGGGCTGGCTAAGATGACCTTTGAGGGTTTTTTCCATCTCAATGCATTCTGTGGTTCTATGAAAATGGGACTCGATGGTTTTATTTTCTTCCTATGCTGCAGGTAACATAGGTCTTCATATTTCTGAACTGGGTCCAGGTCATCAGCAACTTGTTAGTGCATGTGCTTGTGGTGAGCTGGGGATACAGCAGCAATAGGAGCACTTCTCAAAGGAGGTGTAGCTGTCTTTCTCTGTAATGATAGCTAAACCGAAGCTGATGAAGTTATACATGTGTTTGAAAAGTCATTAGACCTGTTCATGGCAGAAAATGGATCAGCTCACCCTTTTCCAGCAGTTGTGAAGCCAGAATGATGGCTTGGGTTGCGCTCTGCCCAATAAAGACACCATGCTTCCATAATTCCTCTTCTGGTGCTTTTGACACCAGCATGCCAGGGATTTTTGTCTGCATGGAGACCAGCTTTGGAGTCCTCAAAGATGTTTCGTGCAGAATCTGGGAGAGCTCGGGAATGTGTGCTTTATTAAGGGGGGGGGGGAACCAACCAAACCCAGCCACGCTGGAGGCAGTTTAGGTATTTAGCCCCTGCAGCATTTTTTGTATCTCTTAATTACTTATAATCTGACTTTTCTTTCTAATTGAGGCTCCCAGCATCTGCCTAGCTACCAATACTCTTAACTACTAATTTACATTGCAGTTGGCACCTGACCTTACATGACACACGTAAGGCTCTTAGACAGATAATCCTGGCTTCTTCTTGAGACTTATGTCGCCATGGAGGGGTCAGTGGTGTGAGGCAGCGCAGCCTGAGGTGCGAAGTGCCGCAACAGCTCACACACTTTACCTAGCTGAGTCTGGGAATCCCTTAACCGGCTGATCTGGGCTTTTACACAGCCCAGTCCTGCTGCTTTTGTGCTGGGCAGGCATTTCTCTGCCTGTCACTTACAGACCTTAAAGCAGCATGTCCGTGTTGCTTAATTTGCAGACATCAGTAGACACATTTCACACTGAATTCCACCCTGTGGGGCCGTGTCTAATTGGACAAATTTGAGCAGCAGGCAGAAAAGCCACCACAGCAGGCAGCAGTGATATATGGGCACGGGCAGAGGGTTGCAGTCTTAAAGACACAGCTCCTCTGCTCACCCATCAGCCTCACAAATTTGAAGCAGGACTGCCCTGGCCAGTGCAGTTTAGTATCCTGCAGCCTCACAGTGCTGCTAGGGGATTTTCCAGAGCAGGCATATTTACATGGGATCGTAGAATCCCAGCAGGGTGGGGTTGGAAGTGACTTCTGGAGATCCCCTCTGATAACGTAGGCTCTCGCACAGCAGCTTGCCCAGGATCACAATGTCCAGGTAGGTTTGGAATCTCTCCACACAAAGAGACTCCACAACCTGTCTGGGCAGCCTGGGCCAGTGCTCTACCACCCTCAAAGTAATGAAGTTCCTCCTTGTGTTTAGATGGAACTTCCCGTGTTCAAGTTTGTGCTCATTATCTCTTATCCTGTCACTGGGCACCACTGAATGTCCCATCCTCCTGACAGCCAACCTTTGAGTAGCTGTAAGCATTCAGAAGATTCCTTCTCAGGCTTCTCTTCTCCAGGCTATAAAGCCCCAAGGCCCTTGGTTGTTCTCCATAGAATCAGTCAGAGTTGGAAGGTACTATGAGGATCATCCAGTAACCAACCTCCCTGCCATGCCCAGGGACACCTCACACTAGATCAGGCTGTCTAAAGCCTCATCCAGCCTGGCCTTAAACACCTCCAGGGATGAGGCTTCCACCATCTCCCTGGGCAACCTGTTCCAGGGTCTCACCACTCTCACGCTGAAGAATTTCTTCCTAACATCCAGTCTGAATCTACCCATTTCTAGCTTTGTTCCGTTCCCCCCAGTCCTATCACTCCCTGACAGCCTAAAAAGTCCCTCCCCAACTTTCTTGTAGGCCCCCTTAAGATACTGAAAGGTCACAATAAGGTCATCTCAGAGCCTTCTCCTCTCCAGACTGAACAGCCCCATCTCACTCAGTCTCTCCTCATAGGAGAGGTGCTCCAGCACTGTCTTGAAAAGAGAGATGTTGTAGTCACCTAATCATCTTCATAACCCTTTGTTGTACCCTCCCCAGAAGTTCTCTACCCTTCCTGGACACAGTGCTGCAGGTGAAGCCTCACCTCATACCTCCTTGTATGAGATGCTCCAGTGCCCTCAGCATTTCTCTCTGCTCACTCATTCTGCTAAGGAAGAAATTTCCAAAGGAGCAGAACTTTGCAGCAGGATACAAGAGCAAATCCTTCCAGCTCGAACCCCTGAAATTAAAGGGACTGTTCAGCTTTAAACTACACAGCTGTGATCCACATTAGACTTTCTTCCAGGGAATTTCCTGCAATATTGCAGCAGGCAAGGTGGAGCAGGGAGGCTCTGTTAACAGCAAAAAGAAAGAGGTTAAAAAGAAGGGGGAGTTAAAAAAAGGCATTTCAGAGCCTTGGCAATAAAAGTGAGTGGAAGGGTTGTTTCTGGTCATAGATGTTTCTTTTCCATTTTATGTTGCTTAAGCATAATAAATGTCAGATGGCTCGGGTCGCATGCTTTATTAAAAGAAGTGAATTTGGAGTTCGTGAAAGAGCACTGCAGTGATGGTGTTGTGCACGGCATGGCTTTATTTGTGTGGGAGCAGGTGGGGATGGGGGGGGGTGTCCTGGCTGCTTCTCACCCACCTTTACAGAGGCCATTTTTAGAAGGGGGAAGTAGCTTGGACTCTTTTTTCCACATAGTTCCTCTGGGTTCGGTGTCCCTGCTGAGATGGCAAACAGAAGTGCCAGCTCATGACGACTGTGAAAAGCCTTTCGGGCATGCAGAGTTGCAGAATGTGCTGTGGCATGCTTGGGTTTTGGCTGGTTGGTGTTTTGGAATGATTTTATTAAGTGGATTGAGACTTTTTACTCAGTTTTCCTAAATTGCAGAAGGGCCACAAGAGGAGGAGGAGAGGTTTGTGTTGTCCTGTCCCTTTGTACTCTGCTCCGGTGAGGCCACACCTCAAGTGTTGTGTTCGGTTTGCGGTACCTCAGTTCAAGAGGGATGTTGAGGTGCTGGAGCCAGTGCAGAGGAGGGCAGTGAAGCTGGGGAAGGGCCACTCTTGTGCCCAGGAGGGCCAGTGCCGTTCTAGGGTGTATTAAAAGGGCTGTGCATAGTAGGTTGAGAGAGACTCCTGCCCCTCTACTCTGCCCTGGTGAGGCCACATCTGGAGTATTGTGTCCAATTCTGCTCCTCCTCCCAGTTCAAGAGGGACATAGAACTGCTTGAGAGAGTCCAGCACAGAGCCACAAAGATGATTAAGGGAATGGAACATCTCTGTTACAAGGAGAGCCTGAGAGAGCTGGGGCTGTGCTGCTTGGAGAAGAGGAGACTGAGAGGTGACCTCATCAATGGTTATCAATATGTAAAGGTGAGTGCCAGGAGGCTGGAGCCAGGCTCTGCTGGGTGATGCCCAGTGACAGCACAAGGGGCACTGGGTGGAAGCTGAGGCATAGGAAGTTTCATTTAAACATGAGGAGGAATTTATTGCCTGTGAGGGTGACAGAACGTTGGAACAGGCTGCCTGGGGAAGTTGTGGAGTCTTCCTCTCTGGAGATATTCAAAACCTGCCTGGATGTGTTCCTGTGTAATCTGGTATAGGAGATCTTGCTCTGGCAGGGGGGCTGGACTGGATGAGCTTTCAAGGTCCCTTCCAGCCCCTGACGTTCTGTGATTCTATGATAAATCTTATGAGGAACAGCTGAAGAAACTGGGACTGGTTAGTTTGAAGCAGAGGAAGCTGAGAGGAGACCTCATCACTGTCTACAGCTACCTGAAAGGACCTTGTGGAAAGGTTGGTGCTGGTCTCTTCTCACAGGTAAACAGTGATAGAACAAGAGGGAATGGCCTCAAGCTGCCAATGGGTAGGTTTAGACTGGATATTAGGATTTTTTTTTTCCCAGCAAGAGTGGAATGAGCTGCCCAGGGAGGTGATGGAGTCACCAGCCTGGATGTGTTTAAAGGTTGTTTGGATGTGGTGTCCAGAGATATGGTTCAGGGCTCACCTTGGAGAGCAAGGATATGGATTGGATTTGGTGATCCTGAGTGATTTTTCCAACGTGAATGTTTCTGTGATTGTGTCTGTGCTGCTCTGGTCGTGTGGTACAGCTCAGCAAAAGGGTCCCTGTGAGAAATCCAGCTCCACTGTGTTGATTTGAAGTTCAACAAAGTGATTAATAAATATCAGCTTTCCCCCCCCAAGGATAATTCTTTCTTAGAATGCATTTTGTATTAACGACACTTTGATGTATTAGAGGTTCCCCACTTGGGCTTTGGGGTTTTTTTAAATGTCTCTGAGAAGCACAGCTCTAGATTCTGATTTGTCACAGATAATTGGTAGCTCTGAAAAGGATCTTACTGAGCACAAAAGCAAAGTGTTGAAACAGCTTCCCAAAGGACGGCTTTGGTGACGAGTGCCTGCGTTTTGCATCAGTCAGACCTGTGTGTCTGGCTTGGACTGAAATTTTCTGCCTGGCTCTGAGAGTGCTGAGAGCTTGTTGGGTGCTGCAAGTGAAATCCTAGGGCAAAGAAAAAGAAGTGGCTTCGTGGCTTGGGAAGGATTTGGCCAGAGTTTTGTGCTATTACTATGATATATTGGTGCTTGGTGATTTAAAAGCATGTGAGCCTTTGGCTCTTCTCACAAGCAGAGCAATGCACAGGGCTGCAGCAAGATGGTGTCGAGCAGCATGGCCGAGAGAGGCTTTTCTTGCTGCCCCGAAATGCCAAATTACGTGGATGTCGTGAAAAGGTCTCTGCCAAATGGCATGGAAGTGATGGCTTCCACTGATAGAAATAGTAATTATCTCTCCTTTTTCCCCCTGTGATTGATGTCTGTTTATGTTTAATGTAGTCACTAGATGAAAATGGAGGTCTTTGGTTAATCAGATCTGGGTTTAGAAACCAAAACGAAGTCATTCATGTGGATAGGGTTGAATTTCCTCCTGTCCTTGCGACCTGTTCCTTCAATCCCGTAGCTTAGATCTGAGGGTTTGCTTTACTTAACTTTTCCCAAACCGAAATAAAAAGCAGCTTACTTTAACGTATGTCATGGGAGCATTGTGGATTTTTCCCCCTCTGGGCTACTCCAAACAAGCTCTAGACTCAGCAGCAGGGAAAGCTTCTGCAAAGCTGGAAGTGCAAGATTTAATGCCCTGGAACTCTAATCTGGCTCCATCATAAATTCTTTATGCAGAACGTGTCAAAAACACACATGGTGCAGAGCAGTAAAACTGCTGCTGCAGTGGGTGAAGGAAGGGGAGGTCCTGCTGCTGCCCACCAGCATCCCAGGAGGGTGGCAGGCTCTCCTCCCTGGTCACATTCCTGCTTTTCCTATAGGAATGGTGCTGCAGAAAATGGGAGTCTTCCTGTGGAAGCTGATTCAGTCCCGTAGAAAGATCATGACACCTGTAATTCCTGGAATGTCTTTGAAACCTTGGCAAACATTTGTCCATCAGTTACCACACTGTGAGTAAGAAGGTCAGAAAAGTCAGACTAATAACTGTTCAAAGTCCAGGTTTCATGTTGATGGGGAAGGGCACAAGATCAGCAGATCCAGAGAGGTGGTTCTGCCACTTTGCTCTGGTGAGACCTCACCTGGAGGGACTGTGTCCAGTTCTGGAGCCCTCATTATAGGAAGGACATGGAGCTGATGGAGCACATACAGAGGAGACCACGAAAATGATCAGAGGATTTAGAGCACCTCTGCTATAAGGACGGGCTGGAGGGGCTGAGGGTGTTCAGTCTGGAGAGGAGGAGGCTCCGGGGGGACCTAATAGCAGCCTGCCAGTACCTGAAGAGGACTACAGGAAGGATGGAGAGAAGCTGTTTACAAAGGCCTGCAGTGGCAGGACAAGGGTCAGTGTGTTGAACCTTGAGAAGAGCAGATTTAGACTGGATGTTAGGAACAAGTTCTTTACTATGAGGGTGGTGGAGCACTGGAACAGGTTGCTCAGGGAGGTGGTTGAGGCCCCTTCCTTGGAGACATTCAAGGTGAGGCTTGGCAGGGTCCTGGGTGACCTGGGCTAGTGGGGCTGTCCCTGCTGACTGCAGGGGGCTGCATTAGATGACCTCTAGAGGTCCCTCCCAGCCCTGGATCATTCTGTGATTCTATGGTCCTGGACCATTCTGTGATTCTGTGATCAGATGGGGAGAGAGAGTCTTGCTATGCAGTCCCGGAGCCCAGCTGAGCCCCAGGCTCCATCACTCACTGCTATCTTATGGGAGCACCAGGACTACTTCTGCTCTCTCCAGCTCATTTTTCTCCTTCTGGGAAATGGGATGTACATTTCACATACCCAGCAGGAGAACTGATGAGGAATCCTCTGGTCAAGAGAGATGGGGAGCTACTGGAGAGGGTCCAACTAGAGACATGAGGAGAATCAGGCCACTAGAGCATCTCTCCTACAAGGAGAGGCTGAGAGACCTGGAGCCCTTTAGCCTGGAGAAGAGCAGCCTGAGGGAATCTTCTCTCAGCTGATCAGTAACTAGAGGGTGGAGGTCACAAGGATGGAGCTGGGCTCTTGTCACTGGGCATCACTGAAAGGACTAGGGGCAGTGGGCACAAACTAGAACCTAGGAAGTTTCTCCCTGTAATAGGACAAGCATCCATAGCAATGGATGGACAATGCAGCACAGGAGGTTCCATCTCAGCACAAGGGGGATCTTCTTTGCTGTAAAGGTCGCAGAGCGCTTGCACAGGCTGCCCAGAGAGGTTGTGGAGTTTCCTTCTCTGGAGACTTTCAAAGCCTGTCTGGATGTGTTCGTCTGTGCCCTGAGCTAAATTGTATGGTCCTGCTCTGGCAGGGGAGTTGGACTCAATGATCCCTTTGGGTCCCTTCCAACCCCTGACATCTTGTGATCCTGTGATCTAAACATAAGGAGAAAATTCTTTCCTGTGACTGTGCCAGAGCCCTGGAACAGCCTGCCCAGAGAAGTTGTGGAATCTCCTCTGGAGACTTTCCAAACCTGCCTGCACATTGTGATCCTGGGCAACCTGCTGTGGGCTGGACTAGACAATGTCCAGAGGTCCTTTCATCCCCTACCATTCTGTCCTTCTGTGGTGCCAGCCCCATCCAAACCCCCATCCCAAACTCCTCTGAGCCAGCACAGGCTGCGTGCGTGCATCCATCAGCAGGAGCACGAGTAGCTTGCAGAGAGACTTGTAAATATGAATTATGGCTTAAGTGCCAAAATGATAATTAAAAAGGTTTCCTCTTTTGGCTTTTGTCTGCATACTTTCCTAATATTGTCATTTGGCAGCACCAGGGTGTCTCTCACGATGTAATTGCCACAAAACATTTCCTTGACAGAGCAGCAAGAGCCCTCCTCCTCTTGACACTTGCATGTGGAAAGCACCAACTGTTTTATAGGCACTGCTGAGTTATGCTTTTCAGTGCAAGGAGATATTAACTGTCTGTACAGCTGAGACAGCTGGAAAACAGCTTCTGAGATAAGTGCCCTGCCTGAGGCTGCACTTGGGGTGCTGAAGCTGAGGCTGGAGCTGTGGTTGTGCCTGAAGGATCTGGGATTGTGTAGTCTGGAGAAGAAGAGGCTCAGAGGAGACCTCCTTGCTCTCTACGACTACCTGGAAGGAGGTTGGAGTGAGGTGGGTGTTGATCTCCTTTCCCTAGTAACAAGGAGCAATGGATGGAAGCTGCAGCACAGGAGGTTCCACCTCAACACGAGGGGAAACTTCTTTCCTGTAAGAGTCCCAGAGCACTGGAACAGGCTCCCCAGAGAGGTTGTGGAGTCTCTTTCGCTGGACACTTTCAAGGCCTGAGGAATCTTCTCCCAGCTGATCAATAACTAGAGTGGAGGTCACAAGGATGGAGCTGGGCTCTTTTCAGTGGTGCCCAGTAACAGGACTAGGGGCAGTGGGCACAAACTAGAACCTAGGAAGTTTCTCCCTGTGATAGGACAAGGAGCAATGGATGGAAGCTGCAGCACAGGAGGTTCCACCTCAACACGAGGGGAAACTTCTTTCCTGTAAGAGTCCCAGAGCACTGGAACAGGCTCCCCAGAGAGGTTGTGGAGTCTCCTTTTCTAGTAGGACTTTCAAGGCCTGTCTGGATGTGTTCCTCTGTGCCCTGAGCTAGGTCCTGCTCAGGCATGGGGGTTGGACTCGATGATCTCTTTGGGTCCCCTCCAACCCCTAACATCCTGTAATCCTGTGACGGCCTCAAGTTGTGCCAGAGGAGATTTTGGTTGGATTTTAAGAAAAAATCTTTCCTGCAAGAGTGGTGAGGCATTGAAACAGACTGCCCAGGGAGGTGGAGGAGTCACCATCCCTGGAGGTGTTTGAAAAACATATGGACATGCTTTAGTGGGCACAGTGGTGTTGAGTTGACAGTTGGGCTTGATGACCTTAGAGGTCTTTTCCAACCTTAATGAGTCTATGATTAAAAGCCAAAGGGCTTTCCTGCCACCCTGTTAAAGAGTGCCAGGTAATCCCTCTATGTAGTTACCAGCATTTCCCTGCCAAAGCATCACGACCTGCATGGAGGACAGCGGAGAGGTAGAGGTGCCTCTCTGCCAAGGACTGATAGCAACAAAATCCCTGGGATTCATTCCTTAAAAGAGCACTTGTGGTAGTAGTAGAGTTAGTAAATAAACAGAACAGATCTTTAAAATCAGTTGCAGAACATACTTTCTATTTTTGGGCATAACTTTGAAGATCTGGACATTTTCCAAGTGTTTGGAAATGAAACCTTAAATTAAAATGGTCACTTTTGAGGGGGGTTGTTTAATTTTTGGTTAGTGTTTAGTATCAAGAGAATTAATCTTCTGGGCAGGATTTAGAGCTCAGAGGAAGAGCTGTGCCTGGGCAGTTAGGACATTTTGCCCCCTTCAGCCTGGTGAAGCAAAGGTTTGGGGTAACTCAGTCTTAGGTCTTCAGCTGGCCTAAATTAGCCCAGCTTGGTTCAGGCTCCAGCTGTAGGCACATATTCCTGTTCCAGGACAGCAGATCTCATTTATGACATGTTTTTAAAGCAGATCTGTGAAATGATCCAGCTTTAGAAAAATAACACTAATAAGGGTGTAGTTACATGAGCATCTTATCCCACAGCAAAGCCAGTTTAAGAGGCTCCCAGCCCTTCGCTGACCCTGCCTTCTCCTTCCAACTCCATGGTTTGTTTCCCCTCAGCTCTGCTGCTGTGAGTTTTTGGGGTCTGGAGGGCTTTTTTCTTCCTTTCCTTGCATTGTTGCAGTGATGAAGCACAGAATGCTTCCTTAATGTGTGTGAGCACGATGGAGTGCAGTGTGCTGTAGCAGAGGGATGGTGGGGAGAGACAAGGGAAGGGCTTGGAAGTACGTGGCAGCAGCAATCTTACAGTTGGACTTTGGTGCCAGATGTTCCTGCAGCTACCATTAAACTCAGGTGACTTTGCAGAGGTTTTATTCGAAGAACCAGGCAGGCAAAGAGCTGAGTGGGCGCTCCTGGCACTTGCTGGAGTGGTGAGTAGGAGCTCATCCCTCTTGAGTGATCACAGAATCACAGGATCATAGAATAGTTTGCTTGGAAAAGACCTTTCAAGCTCAACTAGTCCAGTCCCTTCGCAGTGAGCAGAGACATCTTCAACTAGATCAGGGCGCCCTGAGCCCCATCCATCCAACCTGATCTGGGATGGTGCCAGGGATGGGCAACCCATGATGTTGGCTGAAACTGCCTCCTGGAGTCACCAAGTCATGTAGCACGGTTGCCATCAGTTCCTGGAGCTCTGCTGAGTTGGGGCTATAGTTCTAGTTAATTAAGTAAACCTGACTGATTTTTGGTTCCCAACAGCAGCTCAGTTTCACCAGAGCATCACTGGTGTTAGTGCTGGAATAGAGAAGAAAGAGTGGAGATTTCAAGGAACCTCAGAACAGTTCACTCTACCAGGAAATTCAGCCTGCTGGGATTCTGCACTACACAGCAATGAGCTCAAATGCTTTTCTAACCTATTTACTTTAAATGTATCTTGAATATTAGTAATGATGGAGTAAACAGGCAGATCTTTAAAAAGCCTGGTGCCTGGTGAATGTCTGACACGATATTTAATGAGCACAGGAAGGGTTTTTATCCAACTGCCTTTGGTCTGTGGAATGTGTTTTCTCCTTGTTTTGGCTGGATGGATCTTGTGGCTGATCTATTTAAAAATAATGAAGTGAACAGTTGCAGAAGCAAGTTGTATCTTCGACCTGCACATGGTACAGATTAGGTGAAAGCATGGAGCTTTTCTTTGTGTAAGGGGTGGTTATCAATGCCCTCCAACCAATGCATGCATTCTGTAGCCTTTCTAAAGGAGCTGAAAAACAGGATGACATGGAATGTCATCTTGGGTATGGAAATGACATCTTGAGATGGGAGACTTTCAAGCCTTGCCTGGATGTGTTCCTGTATCATCTGATATAGGTGATCCTGCTCTGGCAGGAGGGCTCACAAGATCACAGGATGTCCAGAGGTGGAAGGGACTCAAAGAGATCAAGTCCGACCTCCCTGCCAGAGCAGGACCATGCAATCTAGCTCAGGTCACACAGGAACACATCCAGACAGACCTTGAAAGTCTCCAGAGAAGGAGACTCCACAAACTCTCTGGGCAGCCTGTGCCAGTGCTCTGGGATCCTTACAGGAAAGAAGTTCCCCCTTGTGTTGAGGTGGAACCTCCTGTGCTGCATCTTCCACCCATTGCTCCTTGTCCTATCCCAAGGAGCAAGTGAGCAGAGCCTCTCCCCCCTCTCCTGGCCCCCAGCCCTCAGATATTTATAAACATTTATTAAATCCCCTCTCAGTCTTCTCTTCTCCAGACTAAACAGCCCCAGATCCCTCAGCTTCTTCTCATCAGGCAGTGCTCCAGTCCTCTCATCATCCTCATAGCCCTCCACTGGACTCTCTGGAGCAGATCCCTGTCCCTCTTAAACTGGAGAGCCCAAAACTGAATGCAGTTCTCAAGATGAGGTCTCACCAGGGCAGAGTAAAGTAGGAGGAGAACCTCCTTCAATCTGCTGGACACACTCTTCTTAATGCTCCCCAGGATCGCATTGGCCCTCTTGGCCACAAGGGCACATTGCTGTGCCATGGCTGTTCTCCACCAGCACTCCCAGGTCCCTCTCCACAGGGCTGCACTCCAGCAGATCACCTCCCAACATGTACTGGTGCAATTTATTATTCCTCCCCAGGTGCAGAACTCTGCACTTGTCTTTGTTGAATTACATCTGGTTCCTCTGTGCCCAGCACTCCAATCTGTCCAGGTCTCTTTGGATGGCCGCACAGCCTTCAGCTGTATTGGTCAAGCCTCCCAGTTTGGTGTCAGCCGCAAACTTGCTGAGCAGACTTTGGCTGTCTGGCTGTCCCCTCATCAGTATCATAGATGAAGATGTTGAACAGCACTGGACCCAGAACTGATCGCTGGGGAACTCTCCAGCTGCAGCTGGCACCACTGATTACCACTCTTTGAACTCTCAATGACTGCTAACCTAGAAAATGGACCTTGATAGTGTATCTCCTTTTTTCTTCTTTCTGGTCTTTACCCACAGCAATACAACACACCAGAGTAACACAAGAAGAATTAAGTTGCTTGGATGCATGCCAGCGTGCAGAAGGTGTCTGTGCAGACATCGTGCCTTGGCCTGTGTCTGTCTGCTGTATCCCCAGCACGAGGCCAAGAGCTAACTGCCCCTTTCTTGGGATCAGTGAGGGTGGTGAAACACTGGAACAGGTCACCGAGGGAGGTTGTGGATATCTCCTCCCTAAAGGTGTTCATGGCCAGGATGTGTGAGGCCTTGAACAACATGGGCTAGTGGAAGGTGCCCCTGCCCATGGCAGGGGATTGGAACTGGATGATCTTCAAGGTCCCTTCCAACCCAAACCATTCTATGAATCTGTGAACCTCAGAATGGTTACTCTGGTGGGCTAGATGCAACCAAAGGACTTTGAGACAAAGTGTGGCAGTTCTGGTTTAGCTGAATCAGGAATAAAGTGCTTAACCACACAGCCCAGGTGGAGACCATGCCCAGAATAGATCCCAAGTGCAGCTGGCTCTGAGTGGGTTTGCCATTTGTATTTCATAGAATCATGGAATCATTAAGGTTGGAAAAACTCTGTAAGATCATCAAGCCCAACTGTCTATTAGGAATAATTTTAGCAACAGTGCCAGTGAGATTGTGGTGGTGAGAGGTGCTTGTTCCCCCTGGGTGGTTATTAGTGTCATTTCTGGTTTGATTAACCTTTTGTGTACTACAACTGTTGGCTGCAGCCAGGAGGGGTTTTATGGCTTGAGAATTTATGGCAAAAAGCACTTTAAACACAAGGAATTTGAGCTCGTGGGATTAAGTTGGGTGTGCACAGGTTATTGCAGCAACACTCATTGGTTTTCCTCCTTCCTGTAGTTCTGTTGGTACCAGTTATGCCATCATGAAATTCCTCTTAGGGCATTAGCAAATGCAAATGCGTGGCCACGTTCTCATCCTGCAGCCCAATTTTCATCCATTGGATCAAGTACTTCAGTTTTATCACTTCACAGGCATGGATGTGACAAGTCAGTTTATAACTATCAGTGATACAGAGCAGCAGCTCCAAAAAAGCCATGGGATTTTGGAGTCTGCACTGAGAAACTTTTCCATAAATGCCAGGAATAACATTATATTTGAATATTTAACCCTTACCCGGGCAATTTGAGGACTGGAAACCATATGTGCTTTTCATAATGGGAGCCAAGATGACCCTGCATAAAGATAAATATAACTACATAAAAGCATTCAGGAAGGATGGTGTTGTGGTCAAGAGCTGGGCAAGGACTGGGGAGCTCCAAGGTCTAATCCCAGCTCAGCCACAGGCTTCTTGGGTGATCTTGGGCATGTAACTTAATCTCTGCATGGTTTAGTTTTTCCATTTGTGAAGGAGAGATAATAATACTGCCCCACAGCCCTGCCTGCAGGATAAACACTTTGCTGCTTGGGAGGTGTAGGCTTGGAGATGGTGTTGGTGACCACCAGGATAAGTCATAACCAGAAGTGTTCTGCTAGAGGTACGTGCTGCAGGGGCATCAGTGGTATTCAGAGTTTCACCTCTCCTTCTCTAAAGGCTGTTAGAATGAACTCCTGCCTTAATGTGTCAGACCAGGATGGCATACCTGAAGCCTCATGTGGGAGGTCACATCACTGGCAAGTGGCCCCTGTTTAAGCATAACTTAAATTCAAAATTAATGAGGGGGGAGAAAAGGGAAACCTGCCATAGATGAGACCATCTGGTTTTGTTTGAGTGCTACCTAAGTAACTTGTGTTTATTGGTTATAGAGTGATGTTTTCTTTGTGCAGGCTCTTGCCAGGTAGCTGTTGTTAGGCTCATGGCTTGGTGTTCCCTTCTGCCTGCTGGGAGGCTGCTCAGGAGACACAAATCCCGATCCTCATATGATTCTTTGAAGAGATGGGATATTTCAAAGTGCCCATCAAGGTGGATGCTTTCCTTAACTGGCCACTGAGAATTTCCACTGGTAGCCTGTGGCTCCCCTGGGGTGTTGTTCCAGCACACGCATTGAGCTGATGGCAGATGGGAGAGGAAGAACAATTTTTGTGAGCTTACATCTCTGCTGAGATGCTATCCCTGCTCTGGAAAACAGGTAGAAGCCTGCTGAAGGCTGAGCAGCTGGCCCTGGGCTGCATAAGGCGCGGGGGAGCGCTGGGCTGTTGTTTGGAAGGAAGAGTTTTGATGTAATTGTACCCCTCAGCGATTGCCACACTTTCCTCGCTTTCATCTTTGAGCAGGTCCCACACGTTCAGATGTGAAGCTGGAAATGAAACACATCTGGATATCCAAAAATGACAACAGGCTTTTATTTGCTATTTTTGGTATACAACAAAAGCTTTGTCTCTTGCTAATTGAACATATGGGCTCTGCGGTGCCGCTTCCCCCCCTGCTCAGCTCTTCTTTTCCATGTGTCATTGGACGACTCCAACATTTGATCTGTCGAGTCCATCTTGGCCATGTGTTTGTTGTAATCTGCTACACATGTAGACTTGTTTTGGTGTGCGTCCTGACCTCCAGTGAGAGCTGCAGTTGTTTTCATCAGGGATAGTGTTGAGGAGTTACACATCCTTTTTATCAGTGGATTTGGCCACCGGCAGCTCCTCCTCACAGTGCGGATTGGGGATCCTGCCAAGCCTCTGAAAGCTCAGTGTTTAGGGCAGCCATATCTCTTTGGATTATGATACCAGATGCTGGGTTGTTTTGGGGTTTTTTACAGTGTAACAGGAGCAGAAGAGAAAACTTCCCCAAAATAGAATCATAGAATCAACCAGGTTGGAAGAGACCTCCAAGCTCATTCAGTCCAATCTAGCACCCAGCCCTATCCAGTCAACCAGACCATGGCACTAAGTGCCTCATCCAGTCTTTTCTTGAACACCTCCAGGGACGGTGACTCCACCACCTCCCTGGGCAGCCCATTCCAGTGCCAGTCACTCTCTCTGGCAAGAACTTCCTCCTAACATCCAGCCTAGACTTCCCCTGGAACAATTTGAGACTGTGTCCCCTGTTCTGTTGTTGGTTGCCGGACAGAAGAGACCAATCCCACCTGGCTACAGCCTCCCTTCAGGTAGTTATAGACAGCAATGAGGTCACTTCTGAGCTTCCTCTTCTCCAGGCTGCACACTCCCAGCTCACTCAGCCTCTCTTCGCAGGACTGTGTTCCAGGCCCCTCACCAGCTTCATTGCCCTTCTCTGGACACATTCCAGTATCTCAACATCTTTCTTGAATTAAGGGGCTCAGAACTGGACACAGTACTCAAGGTGTGTGTGGCCTGACCAGTGCTGAGTACAAGGGCAGAAGAACCTCCCTTGTCCTGCTGCCACACTCTTCCTGATCCAGGCCAGGATGCGATTGGCTCTCCTGGCCAGAAAATAGAGAATATCCATGTGAATAAAACCCAGGTTCTCACCAAGGGAAGCTGAAGGTCAGCATTAGCTAGCTGGAGTGTAAGGAAGAGCTGGAGGTGGATGGCTGGGTGATGGTCACCAGACTGACGTGCACACTAGTGGGGTTGGCATCACAGTGACTGGCATGGAAAAGCAGCATTTGCTTGTGCGTAAGGCAGCTGCTTTGGAGTCTGAGGGAGGCTGATCCCTGGAGGTGTTCAGAAAGCATGGCACTTGGGGATGTGGTGCTGTTGGGCTGACAGTTGGATTTGATCTAAAAGTTCTTTTTCAAATAAAATGATTTTGTAAGAGGAGAAAAATGTCATATCTGAGTGTAGGACTGAGCTCGTCAAAGCAAGCTGTGCCCTGAATACCCACCAGGATCTTGGCCCAGCCATCCCGATGTTCGTGAGACTCAGCTTCTCATAAATCCAGGACCTCTTGATTAGCGTGAGTCGTCATCAGAATTTGTTTGTGCCCCTGGGGGATCCATTTACTCATTTCCAACTACAGCTTTAAATTGTTCCCATGTTTCATCATGGTTTGATTAGCTAAAACCTTGGAGTAACTGTTTGGAGCACTTACCATAACGAAAGAACAGGTGAGGATGATCAAGCCGTAGGGTACAGAGCAGGGACTGATGGGGCCTTAGGGTATGGAGCCTGAATGTGGCTGGAGGCAACCCCACCAGAGGTTCCTGAGCACTGAAGGGATGTGCCACCTGCACTCTTTCAAGGTGTTGAGCACAGCTGCATGTTGTAGATCACAGAATCCCAGCATGGTGAGCACTGGAAAGGACCTCTGGAATCTAGTCCAATCCCCTGCTAAAAGAGGGCTAAAACAGAGTCACTGACAGCAGGTTGCCCAGAATCACATGTCCAGGCAGGTTTGGATACTCTCCAGAGGATCCTCCACAGTCTCTCTGGGCAGCCAGGTACAGGGTTCTGTTACCCTCACAGCAATGAAATCTATCCACGTGTTTAGGTGGAAGCTCCTGGGTTCCAGTGTGTTCCTGTTGCCCCTTGTCCATGTGGTGCTGAGGGACATGGCTTTGTGGTGCCCTGGTATTGGACTTGATGATCTTAAAGTTGGCTCTTCCAACCAAAAGAATTCAACCAAAAAAAGCTCCAAACTAATTTTGAACTTAAAGCTGCTTAGGCTGCTTGATTTTTTTTTTTTTTTTATGATTGTGTTCATTGAAGTGAGAGTGTTCTTTAATTTCAAAGTCAAAGGATTCTATAGAATCATAGAATGGCTTAGGTTGGAGGGGACCTCAGAGGTCATCTACTCCAATCTCCCTGCCACAGGCAGTTATACCTCCTAACTAGACTTGGTCGCTCAAGGCCTTGAAACTAGAATTTTGTGGATTGCCAGGAGCAATGACAAATTAATGCCAAAAGAAAGAGGGAGGAGGTAACCGTGCATTTACCTGCCCCTGTGCATGCATAGCTCCAGCCCCTGCATCCATGTCACGTTACAGCTGTGCTAACAGGCACCTTTCCTGCAGCAAAAATTGGGCCTATTTCATCATGTTCCCGTTATGTTTATCAACACGGCACTTAAGCAATGGAGGTTTGGGTTGTAATGAATCAAAAAGTCATAGAATGTCAGGGGCTGGAAGGGACCTCGAAGATCATCTGGTCCAGCCCCCCTGCCAGAGCAGGATCACCCAGAGCAGATCACACTGGACCGCATCCAGACAGTTCTTGAATATCTCCAGAGAGGGAGACTTCACAACCTCTCTGGGCAGCCTGTTCCAGTGCTCTGTCACCCTCTGTGAAAAAAAATTGTCCTAGGTTCACATCCTATGCCTCAACTTCCACCCACTGCCCCTTGTCCTGTCACTGGGCTTCACTGAGAAGAGGCTGGCTCCAGCCTCCTGGCACTCACCCTGTACATATTTACAAACATGAATGAGGTCACTCCTCAGTCTTCTCCTCTCCAAGCTAACAAGCCCCAGCTCCCTCAGTCTCTCCTCATAAGGAAGATGTTCAACTTCTGTAATCATCTTTGTGGCACTGTCCTGGACTCTCTCAAGCAGCTCCCTGTCCTTCTTGAGCTGGGGGGGGGCAGAACTGGACACAGTACTCCACATGCGGCCTTACCAGGGCACAGTAGAGGGGAAGGAGAACCTCCCTCTGCCTACTAACTACACCCCTTCTAACACACCCCAGAATGATACTGGCCTTCTTGCCGTTCCTGTCTCACTAGGAGGTGAGGGAATGAGACGCCGTCCCCGGCATGGCTTGGCTGGGGGCTCTGCTCTCTCCGTGTCACAACGCAGCTGCCTGACTGCAGCAGAAATCAAATATTTGTACATGCAGGCAGAGCTGAGGCAATTTCCACCAGGAATGTGCCATCTCTTCTCAGCTGAAAAACGTTGTCCTTGCGCCATGCTGTTATTCTGCTCAGTCCTTGATGTGCACTGCTGGGCAAGTTTGTCTTCAGCTCCTTTTTTTTCCCACCTTATAGCCAAGAGTTTAACGTTAAATCTGAGCTCGCACTCAAGGATTTCCCAATCAGCTGCAGAGTGAGCTCTGGAAGCAGGAGTTTTATTTAACAAAACGGGCTTACAATTATTATTCATAAATGCACATGTTATGGCTGCAGTTGCTTCACTTCTTTCTTTTACAGCCCTATAAATTGTATACAGAGCAGAAAGGCTTTGCTTCTTAAATAAATGTTTTGCAGCCGCCATAAATTATCTTTCTTGCATCCATAATGAAAAAAAGAAAAAGGAAAAGAATCACTGTTTGATGTTTTATATCCTCTTCCCTAAAATGTAAAATATGGTAGTTGGAGCCAGATTTTATCTCATTTGAAAATAAAAGAAGGTTCATTTCCTACTAATTTTTTTCAGTCTTAGGTTTGGAGTTCCCATGAAATGTTGCCCAATCTGCAAAGCAGCGTTACAATAAACTCGGCTTTATCTGAGGGTTTCTGTTTGAGTGGTACCAGTGCTAATGGTCCTCATCATGAAATGAGTTATGAACCTAACTGGAGTCTCTTTTACATTTTTAATCCCTAATGTTGGTTATATGTCATCTTTCTGCACACCCCACAGCACCGGCTGAATGGCAGCTGCTTGAGCTTTCCTCTCCACCAGCCCTAGGAGGACCCTGCCCCGGTATTGCTGTCCTGGAAGCAGGCCTTGCTATACTCCCAGCTCACTGGTTTGCAAAGCAAACTTCAGCCTTGTACTATTTACCTTGGCAAGTGCCCGACCAGATTGATGATCTGTAAAGTGGATTTGTTATTTGGCTGTTTGCTTTGGCAGCTCTTGAAAGCAGTTTGCTGATTGCAGTCCCAGATGTCATTGCATACATTTGCTGTTCACTAGAAGTTGCTTTTAAAGTTTTAATTTCAGCCACAAATACTATTAAGCTTTTTGCACCTCTCTGTCTTTAACTCATGGATATTACATATCAAGAGCAGACAGCCTTGATTTACTTAAATTTTCCTTTTACTATCTTTGTTGGACTCTTCCAGGCATCTCTGTAGTGCCGGAAGGAGAGATGCTGTTGGCTGGGTGCCATTCCCATCCATGCCATGAGTAGGGCACAAGTTGATGTCACACAGTTTGGTAATTGTAGATAACCTGAAAAATTGGCAGAGCAGTTCTAGAAATGATCAGGTTTATCATCACCACAGTCCCAAGTCACTAGAGCTGAGAACATCAGGAGTAACAGTAACTAAGACCGCCCTGTGCCCCGTTTGGGTTGGGGTGGGCACAAGAGGAATGTGCCCCTTCAAAGCTGGTTTTGATGGGTTATATCCATCTTTTCTAACTCTTATCTTGATTTTTAAAGGCTCTAAAACCTGATAAGCAGTTTGACAAATCAATAGGCTCAAAATCAATTTGTTTCTGACGTCAGTTAATCCTGAGTTTGGCGCCGGTGCCATCAGTGCTTCCATGCACTGCTCCTGCTCCACTGCCAGCCCTGTGCACACATCCATCAAGGATAGAGGATCAAGGAATACCAAGATACTTTATTTCTGTGGTGCCTCAGAGTACATTTAGCCTCGTAAAGCACAGTAAGAAGCACATAAAAAGCTGAGCTGGGTGTTTGCTGCTCACCTCCCGCAAGCGCTGCAGGGCTGCCTGGGGAGCAGAGCAAGTGCCAGGCAGGGACAAATGATGACAAGTCCTGGACTGGAGTAGTTAAACTGTCCTTGGTGGACAGCAGCCTTTTGATTTTGGGGTGAGGGTACTTTCAGCTTTGAAATCTTGAGGTTGAAGAAGTGAATTTGCTCTAAGCTAAGTTTACTTTTTTCGAGGGGAGGATATATCATTGTAGTATTTTTGGGCACTGCTTGAAAATTCCTCTAACCCTTTGCTGTAATAAGCAAATTGAGCAGATTAAAGACACATTACACTGCCAAATGGTTTTTCAACCCAGGGTGACATCTATATTTTGTTTTTCTGTGGAAAAGGTTGCGGGGTGGTGGTTTTTTGGGTTTGGTTTTGGGTTGGGTTTTTTTTTGTGTGAGCTGCAATACTTTTTTTAGCACTTCCTGTTTTATTGTGTTTGAAGTGTCTTTGTGGTGACCTGTTGGGGTAAGATCCTTCCATATGGAAGTGTTTCTTCAACTTTTAATCATTTTGTTTTAAAGGGAAGGGGGAAAAAAAAAAAAAAAGAAGATATTTTAGAATCCTATTTGCAGATGTCTCTGGTTTGGTTTCCAACTCACTGCAATGTTGGAGCAATGTGAGTGATGGTGAGTTGTTATATATCATGTGAAGGTGGCATCCACCTAGTTGCAGCATTAATTAACTTAGATACCTGCTTTAGAATCTGTTTTAAATATCACAGAATGTTAGGGGCTGGAAGAGACCTCCAAAGATCATCTAGTCCAACTCACCTGCCAGAGGAGGATCACCTGTACCAGGTCACACTGGAACATGTCCATGCGGGTCTATGTGAAAGGATTTGTGGTCTAACATGTTTTCCTCTTCAACAAATTATATTCCTGATAGAATGTGGGGTGAAACCCTCCCTTCACTGAGTGAAAAAACCCTGCTGGTTTTGGTGGAACTGGGATTTCACCAGCAGACCCTGTCGTAAGCATCTCTGAAGTTGAGTAATATCAGAATACCAAGCAGTTTTGTGTCTATTCCTGGAGAAACTCTTGCTGGGATTTTACATAGGGTCAGGAAAAGCTACAAGCTTATTTTTAAGTCCGTGAGACAAAATTCTTCATTAATGTACCCCAGGATGCATTTTCCCTGCGCTCATATTGGACTTGCCGGCTCATAACTGAGACCAGCATTTGGACCACTGGATTTGCAGTATAGCTGCACCCTGTTTCCTATTAGTTTTGACACTTAACATCTGAATTTCAGATTTCTTCTTGTTTAGGTTGAAGTGCTCAATCAGTACATGCAGCAGACATCTTGGGACCTCACTGAAGCTGCCTGGCTTGCACAGGGTGCAAGGGCAAAAGCTGGCATCTGCTGTGCCCCTGCATTTGAGATGGTAGAACATGGTGGGGTTGTCAATCAGGTGTCTCCAGACATTCCCTCTGCATCATATCCTCAGAGTCTAAACCATAAGAAAACTGGCTCTGACAGTATTTTTGAGCCCACATGTGAATACCACATGTTGAGGTCTCATGTCTGCAGTTTCACTCCTAATTAAGTGTAGATGTAAGTACTGGGTATCTTATAAGGTCTTTGGCTCTCTGCAATTCACCACAAGCATCTAATTTCTACTTCCTTTGTCTTGGACCTATTATTTATGTGAGGAGGGTAGGTGGACTCGGTGGTTACAAGGCTGTTGGATTATGTTTCTGTAGCTGACATCCTGTCAAAGGTCCTGCAGAAGTTTGCTTTCTGGGCTCTTGCTAGTTCATTATGGATAAAAGTCCCTCCTGTGCCAAAGGCTCGCCCAAGGTCTGTGCACCACTTAAGTCTTACTAAGCCTTGAAAATGGGTCTTAAATGGTCTACTGGCCTCGTGCCTGCTCCTCAGCATGGAAGTGAATTTCATTCTTTATGAACAGTCAGATTTCCAGTTCAGCTTTAGCTGTGTATCTTCATTGGATAAGCTGGGTTGTTTAAACCTGCCTAAAAGTGAATGCCACAGTCCTTGGAAGCTGAGACCTTGAAGATTTCTGTGTCTTAACAATGGGATGGTTTGAAATACAGCAGCTTTGTGATGTAGATGGGCACAGCACTCATCTGGTTTGGATTTTTGAGGTGTTCCAAAGTCATATTGTTATCTACAAGGAGTCTTTTGTGAGCAGTGATATGCACTTGCCCTGCTACTGAGATCTCGGAGCATTCCTAGATAGTTATTTCTGGAGAATCGATGTCAACTATTGTCTCTTGCTTATTATATAGGTGGAGAAGATAGACAAATTACTGGGCTGCTCAGAGTAGTGTCAACAAGACTTAGGCATGAAGCTGGAGAGTTACTTTGCTGTCTCAATTCACTCTGGTTTCTACAGTATGCAGTGTGTTGGAAATGGTTTCAGCAAGGAAATCCTTGCAGCATTATTTGCACCTACCCAAAGAAGGTCATCCTGGTGTAACCTCTTCAGGTGATACTTCCCTTTGCCCTGTGTTTAGATAGCATGAATTTGGGACTGACTTTTAAAGATGACATAAAACCCATTTGAATTATGCACTTGAAGGTCTTTATCATCTCTGGACCTTTTTTCTGTCACGCTCTGGCAGGGCTTCAGGAGCCTTCAGCTCAATGGTAGCTTTCTAGTTTAAATATTTCACCAAACCACCTCCAGCCTATCCCACTTCTTCAGTAGCTTCCAAGTGGTATCCAACTAGATGAAAATTAGCCAGTCTCTTAGTTTGCAGAGCTGCAAAGGTCAAATGTCTTGGAGAAACAAGGTGCTCAGATGCTAATTCTCACCCTTGTAATGAGCAGGCAGTTCTCTGCTCAATTAAGCAGAAAATGTCAGTGATCTTAGACATTTCTGTTTTTACCTCCTGTTTTGAATGTAATTAAAACCTACTGTGATTGCAGGACAACTTCCAGTGCAGTCCCAAATCTTGTCCTAAAACCAGTTACGAGGCAAACAGCTTGAGGAGGAAGCCCCAGCCCCATCTGTCCCCAAGGTGGGATACGCAGGAAGCTTGTCCTGAACTTCTGTTCTCACACTGCCCCTCCTACACTTCTCCTCTTGGAATCTTGTTTTCCACTTTTTGGAGATTTGTGAAACATATGCTTTGGAGGACTCCCAGTTTTCTTTTTTTCTTTCTTTCTGTTTTTTTTTCACAGTGAGAAAAGACTTAACTCTCTGCATTGTAAAAAGCCTCACGGAAAAGTGCGCTCTTTATAATGGACTGGCCTGGCACAACTCAGCAATCCTCATTTCTCATCACTTTGCAGTGTACTTTTATAGGGTATAAAAAGGGTGTTATGATCCATGTTCCCAAACCTTCCCTCAGCTAGCAAGAACATCAATAAACACGGCTTGATAGACACCAGAGCTGCAGCACCGCTCCCCTCGGTGCTTTGAACGTGCTCTAACATACCTTTTGAATCTATGCTCCATATATGAAACAACTCCTGCCTCTGTTGACCTTTCAATGAATCAGTGTGTGCTTAGGAAAAGTTACTTCTCCCAGGATATATTTCCAATCTGGTCACTTACTGTACTTTGGAATATTTCCTTTGCTTCATCTTGTGTCCCACTTTCTTTTTCTCTTTTTTTTTTGGTTTCTGTCTTTGATTTCAGTTAATCTGCAGACAGGGATGTCAAAGTACCTGGAACTGGCACCAGAGTTTAGTTCTTTTCTCCCCCTTCCCTTCCCTTCCCTGTAAAATGATGATTGTTACTTCTTCAGTTCACAGCTGAGATGCTGGGTTGATGTTTGAAGAGCTATGTGCTGTGTTCCAGGAAAGTCTGTCTTTATTCCAAGACTTCCAGCGCAGAGGCTCTTTCACCTTGATCTTTCATCAGAGCACTAAAACATTTGGCAAGTTTTGGGTCACATTATTTTTGCTGCTGTCCAGGGTTTTCCCCTTGGAAAGCTTCCACCTTTGAGCTTGCCCACTGTAGGAAATACTTCAGCTTGTATTCACACAGCCAACATCAGCAGACCTGGCGCATCCCTCTCGTATCTTCATTGGCTGCTAGAGTCATAGGATCTTGAAATCAAAGAGTTGTTTCAGTGGGAAAGGACCTTTTTATATCATCAAATCCAACCGTCAACCTAATACCACTGTGGCCATTAAACTAAGTCTCCAAGTGTGCCATGTTTTTTGAACACCTCCATGGATGGTGACTCCACCACTTCCCTGGGCAGCCTGTTCCAATGACACTCACTCCCTCACCTCTTTGTATTTGCTTCTCTCTGGCTTTAAAGCGAGTTTTCCCTCCTGACACATTGTACCAAGCCTACTTGTGGATGGCTTTGTGCTAATGGGAAGATTGCTGGGATGCAAGGTTGGGATGGTGAGCACTCTGATGGGCTCACAGATGATCACTCTGCTGACAGAAGGGAGGTGGCTCAGAGGGCTGTCAGAGAACAGTCCCTCTGGCAAGCGTCAGTAGCTCATCATTTTAGCCTGGAAAAGATGTAGGATCAGCTTCTACCTAAGTTGTAGGCTTCTCCCTAATAATCACATTTCTTTTCCATATTAAATTCCCCAGAATCTTGTGATTAGCCCCACTTGTGAGAGTTCACAGCAGCTTAATTCTACAGTAAATCTGTCAGCAGTGATTTTCTTGGTCTAAGGCAGATTTTCGTTCTTGCACAGAACTACTTCATGCTAAATTCCTGTCCAGCCAAACACCCTTGTCATTTCTCAGCCATTAAAGACAATAAACTCCATCTTCGGGTTTTTACGTGCTGAACTTAGTTTATAACGATAGATCCTTGTTTATAACACACTGAAGAATTCTGTTAGCTTTCTGGCATAAGAATCAGAATCTTCCCTTTTGATTCGTAGTTATTAGTAGCAGGTTTATGCTTTCAAATATGTACAAGCCCTGATTTAAGTGGAATATTTATTGCCCACAAGAATGGCAGTCTGCAGCTCTCTGAATCTGTCTTGCCTTGGCCAGCAGAATGGTTATGGTCATCAAACCAGTCACATGGAGCCAAGCAGGTTTCACAGGAGGATTTAGGTATGGCAACCCAGAAGGTCATGGAATCATAGAATCATAAAATTGTTTTGGTTGGAAAAGAGCTTTAAACTCATCCAGTCCAACCGTTCTCTAACTCTACCAAGTCTGGTGCTATGCCATGTTCCTCAGCACCACATCTCTGGGTCTTTTCAACGCCTCCAAGGATGGAGATTCATCCACCTCCCTGGGCAGCCTGTTCCAGTATTTGAGTTGTGGTAGCAGGTTTTAGTGCTGGGGTCCCTGCTGAGAGATTGTCTTTTCTTCTCTGCCCAGCGGAGCTATGCAATGGGGCAGCTGCGTCTCTGGGCACGAGTGGTCCCACGTTTGCTGGGGTCCTTAAGCCAGTTGGTGCTATAAAGTGTATTTATAGGGTGCTATAAAGTGTGTGCAGAGCTCACTGGCTGACCCAGTCCCTCCTGGGGAAACAGGCAGGGAGAAACACCCACTTCAATCATCCCAGATGTGCTGGGAAGGGGCCAAGGAGCTGGGAAGACTGGAGTGGTTCTTTCTGGATCCAGGGAAATCTACCAGACACGGACAGGGACAGGACCTGAAAGATCCTACAAGAATTTGGACTTCCAGACACTGAAATTACTCTTCCATCCATCTCTCTGTGCCTGATGCCTTAGAGCTTTGGGTAGCTTCTGGTTGAATGGTTAATCTCAAATTAAGTTTCATTGCTTCATGTTTAAGATGAGAGGAAATGGCCTCAATTTGCACCAGGGGAGGTTTAGGTTGAGTATTAGAAGAAACTTCTTCACTCAAAGGATCTCAAACAATGGAACAGGCTCCCCAGAGAGCTGGTCAAAACCCCATCATGGAGATGTTTGTAAGAGGCAGAGATGTGGTGCTGAGGGACATGGTTTAGCACCAGACTTGGTAGCAATAGGAATGGTTGGACTGGCTGAGCTTAAAGCCCTTTTCAGACCAAAACAATTCTATGATAAATCACAGCAAAGCAGGTCCTTGCCATCAGTGCTCCAAAATGGGTTGTATTGAAGGAAGAAAAAATACAACTGACTAGGTAGGTCCAGTTCTTGTGCTTCCAAGTGAGAGCACACAGTTTCATAAACAGCATTGTCCGAGTTTCCTCTCACCCTTGGTTTTTTGCTTGCATTTGTTTGGGTTTATGCAGCCATTTCTGTCCTTTTCTGCTTGTGGCGAGAACCATTTATCTCAGTGATCCAGAGGGAAGTATCTCGCTGGAGCAGTGAGGCAGCTCCCCATGCACAACAGCCATCAGAGCAGAAACCTGCAGAGGATATAGGATCTGTCATGGTCCTTTGGTCAGCATCTTCTATGGGTTTAAACTGGAAGAGGGGAGATTCAAACTAGATGTTAGGAAAAGGTTCTTTACAGCGAGGGTGATGAGACACTGGCACAGGTTGCCCAGGCAGGCTGTGGATCACAGAATGTGATCAAAGATTCACATTCTGTGATTCTGTGATCCACAACCTCCCTGGTGGTGTTCAATGCCAGGTTGGATGAGGCCTTGAACAACCTGTTCTAGTGGGAGGTGTCCCTGCCTATGACGGGGGGGTGTAACTGGATGATCTTTGAAGTCCCTTCCAACCTAAACCATTCTGTGATTCACTAGTATCCATCCACCTTGTTCATCTGAAGTCGAGCTTTGCTGAGCAGCTGGCAGTGACGTTAACGAACTTCTGTGTGCTCCATAAGAATAACGCCCTCCAGACACACCCTTCGAGTCACCTTCTGTGGCTTCTTTAAGAGTTGCTGGGAGGGCTGTTGTCAGTGAAAGCACAGTGTGTTATTCGAGGCAGTTCCAGTCCTTGTATGACTTGGGGTTTTTTCAGCAGTTCTTCCTTGCTCCTGAAAGCTTTGCTTTTAGCCCTAAACGGTGAGGCAGCTCTGCCGGACTCCTCTTTGCATTTGGAGTTGTTACTGCAAATTGCCAAGCGCAAACACAAGGCATGTGGAAAGGTAAATCTCCTGCCCTTTGAGTGCAGTTTTTGCTGAGGATGAGAGGGAGATGAGTTAAATGAATGAAAGCCTTAGGCCAGGACATGCCAGCTGCAATAATTTTTTCACTCCATCATCTCACCTTGGGATGTCGCTCTGCCTTATCCAGCCACCAGATGTCTGATGGATAATGTAAGTGACAAGGGCAAAACCTCCTCAATGTATGCAGAGGACAACTTCAGACAGCGAGGATGGGTCTGCTGGCTCCTGACCAGCTGGGTCCTGCCTGGTCCTGCCTGGCTGGAGTGAAACCCCTTCCTTGGACAGGGTTTGGTGGGAGATCAGATATTGGTGCTGTGAGTCACCAAGTGCTCTGGCTCCCCTCCAGCAGGACGCTTAAACACACACTTAACTTTCAGCATATATGTGTGTGTGTGTACAATACTACTGAAGTCACTGGGGTTGTTTGCGTGCTTAAAATTAAGTATATGCTTAAGCTGGCTTGGGCCCAGTGATTTCAGTGTTTTGTGGGTCCAGTCCTTGCTGGAGCTGAGATAACTTAGCTCGTGCAACTTGGCACGTGCTTTTAGTGAGCTCAAAATCAGGCCAAAAGAATTTATCTTCCTGGACTTGGAAGGCTTACAAGGAAACACATTTAAGGGGGGTTTTGAATTTCTATTATTTTTCTAAACATCCAATTTGAAGTTTCTCTGGAGCCCTTAAAGAAACACGTTTTCCTCATGTTCTTGGAGGGATCGAGAGACTTGGAAGGAGCTGTTTCCAAAATGCCTGGAGCTGATGGAAAGGTATCTGGGAACTGCTGCCTGACCAGGGCAGCACTCGGTGGCAGTGGAGGTCTTGTCTGTGTTTTTGTACCCGTGAGGAAAATGTGACATTGGGTTGGGTTGTCCTCAGACTAAAGAGTGTTTTTTTGGAGGGGCTGGTAGAGTGACCTTGGATGAGTTACTTAAACCTTGATGTTCCAGCTCTTCCCTGGTGTGAGCCATAAAACTCTTTATATCAGCGCTGATAACTCATTTTCCTTTGGCTAAAGATTTGGCCCTCTGGGTGTGTTTTCCAATCCCTCCTCCCTTCCCAGATCTTGGCCACTCCATTAATAAGTAGCAAGAGTAATTTTCCTAAGCAGTTCCTGATGTTAATGGTGCCGTATCCTTATGGCAGCCTCCCAGCTGCTCCAAACACAAACATCTTTCCATCACTTTGGTTTGATACCTGAAACCTTCTCATGCTGTTTGTGAAATACTTGTCAGGCCCTTGCGATTCCAGCAGGCTGTGCACAATGTGTTAGATAGAATCCTAATTAACAGGATGTTAATCTTGCTAATAAGCTGTGGGTGTTAACACAATGAGATTTGCCTCATAGAATTGTCCGGGCTGGAAGGGACCCCTAGAAGTCATCTAGTCTGGCCTCAAATGGTGTTAGAAGGTCATCACTCCATGGTTATTCCCTAAGGAAAAGCTGACTACAGCATAGGTGTGTGACAATGAGTTACATTACTGACACGGAAACCCTTGCTATAAGCAACTTCTATATTCTGTTTTCTATGAAGCAGCTCCAAAACATTGATGCTTTGTGCTTATGAGCACTGCAGCTTGGGGCTGGCGGCTTTGGACAGGGGCATGAGAAGGGAAAAGAGGGCAGGAGCTGATGCACTGCCAGGCACACGCTGGGCAGGAGTCACAGAGTCATAGATTGGCTTGAGTTGGGAGGGACTTTAAAGATCATCTAGCTCCAACCTCCCACTGGACCAGGTTGCTCAAAGCCTCATCTAGCCTAGAAAAGAGAATTTGCCCTGTGGGCTCTTCCCAAACGCCCAGAGGATGCCTGTTGTTTGGAAGTCAGATTTATTTCTCCTGTGCACAAGTAGCTATTAGACAGTAGCTTGGACCCCACATGTGCATTATCTCATAGTGAGGTAAGACAAATAAATTACAAGTTAGGGGCCCAGAATGGGATCAGTGATGCACCTTAGGAAAATATTTTGGTTTCTGTTTATACAGCAGCTGGGTTGTGAAATGTTTCATCTGGAGAAGGTGATACAAGACCAGAAAAACATTTGCTCTTATAATGTAAAAAATATTCTGAACTGCTTGCTAGTGATACAAACCAAGTTTCACATTTCTGGAGCTTCAGTGGCTGCTCAGCCACTTTTCCTACAGATTCCCTGCTGGAAACTTGTTCCTAGCTGATAAGAAACTGTCCCTTTGCATCCCTGTGTTTGTGAACTTTTCTCTGTGTGGGTAGGTAATGGTGGTAAGACACTGGCTCAGGTCGCCCAGAGAGGTCGTAGATGCCCCATCCCTGGAAACATTATTTAGGACTCTGAGCAACCTGACCTGGTTGAAGACCATAGAATCATGGAATATCAGTTGGAAGGGACCTCAAGGATCACAGAGTCCAACATTTTCTTTTAGAGGAGGCCACAAAGTGGTCAGAGGCTGGAACCCCTCTGCTGTGAGGACAGGCTGAGGGAGCTGGGGTTGCTCAACCTGGAGGAGGCTCCGGGGAGACCTTATTGTGGCTTTTCAGTATTTAAAGAGGTCCTTCCTCACTGCAGGGAGGTTGGACAAGATGGCCTTTAAAGGTCCTTTCCAACTCCAATTGTAGGATTCGCTGATTCTGTGAAGTGATGACCCAAAGCCCAGCAGAATTCTCTCACTACAACAGACCGGATCTGCTTAGCCAGGAAAGTGTTAAGGATGTTGGGGCAGGGTTTAGGATGGGCTGCTGGACCACATCCATCCCTGCTGGGCAGCTCTACTCAGGTGGGTCTGTGATGAGGAAGCCTTCATCCTTCCTTTGCAGTGGGTTGAAGGTACATCTCCTACCATTCAGCTGCGGTGGATCCGTACCCACAACGAACTTGGCCTTTCCAAGCATTACACTCTATTACACAAGAAAAAGTCTCCTATTACACTCTAAGTGATATATTCATCTGCAGCACAGTTCCAAGGTTTTTTCAACACAAGAATTTTTTTTCATTCCAATGAAACAATCAGAATTAAATTCCTTGGCTCTGACAGTCACCACTAATTCTCAAGCAATATGACAAATCCACACTTGGGTCTCAAAGTGTAACCTAAGATCTTAGTTAGGCAGAAAAGCCCAATGAGTTGTCAGATCTTTTCTTACTTGTGGGTAAATGTGAGCCTTTTATAATCCATTCTGTGTCCTCTGTACATGTATAGATGTAGAATGTGCCTCTGCACATGCCACGAGATTGATAATGGGCAAGATAAATCTTGCTGTTTTCTTAAGGGAAGTAATGTATTAGTCAAGTCCCTCCAGTGGAAGTGGCATATTTCTGCCTCACAAAAGTGAGCTCACTAAGGCAGGGTATGCAAACGTTTTCCAAAGAGTTCAGAAATTACTTGGCATATAAACAAATAAGCAACTAAGGCTCATTACTGAGTGTCACAGGAGCACCAGATGTGTCCATCCTGCGTCTGACGCGGCTCTTCCCCATGGAGTCAGTACAAAGGCTTCAGCACCATAAAGTCACAGCTTTTATTCAGATGAGAAGTAAATCAAAATGAAGAGTCCTCTTAAAAGAAGCTTCCACGGAGATGTAATGGAATTGGTTGTGTGTTTGAATTTCCTAGGCATTCCTGAAAATCTCAGTAATCATCTTATTGCAAGCTTAGCTAAGCTGTAGATCTTCAGAGAGTGGGAAACTTTGCTGAGGGGGTGGGGGAAACCCTAAAAAAGTTCCTGGATTTTTTAATTTTAACCAGCACTGAGCATCGTAAGTATGTGAATACTGAAAAAAAATGTTTCCAGCCTTGCAAAAACTAAAAAGTGCTGAAGATCATCCGCGAATCCTTTTTTAATGAAATTTCCAGACCTAGAGGTTGAAAGCACATCAGGTGAAGTTTCTGCTGGCCAGGATTGTACCTGGTAATGTGCACCCACCCCAAACTCTCTGTTATTCAAGGCTTTCTACTTTATGTCAGGATTAAATGCAAAGAAATGTTAATATCTAAGGGGGGTTGGGACTGATCAGAGAGCATTCCTGATTTTTTCCAGGCATTCTGATTCTGTGAAGCTGTAAAGAGTTAAAATATGCAAGAATCTTGTTATTCAAGGCAGGGGGCGGGGGGGTGGGGGGGGGAAAGACCAAACATATTTTCTTGGAAAATAGTTTTATTATGGAGGGGATACTTTGTTTTTACAATAGTAATAGCATCCAGTTACACTGTAGTTTCCATCTCTTTTTTGCTTTGAGACCACTAAAACAATTGCATCCAGTATTCATAGAATGATTTGGGTTGGAAGGGACCTTAAAGATCCGCAAGTTCCAACTCTCCCACCTCCCATGGGCAGGGACATCTTCCACTAGACAAGACTGCTCAAGGCCCTGGCCAGCCTGGCCTTGAACACTTCCAGGGATGAGGCATTCACAATTTCTCTGGGCAACCTGCTCCAGTGTCTCACCACCCTCACTGTAGAGACTTTCTTCTTAATATCCAGTCTAAGTCTCCCTTCTTCCAGCTCAAAGCCATTGTCCCTCACCCTATTACTACCAGCCCTTCTAAAAAGTCCCTCCCCAGCTTTCCTGTAGCCCCCTTCAGGTACTGGAAGGCTCCTTTAAGGTCTCCCTGGAGCCTTCTTTGCAAAGGGGGTATGAACACCTCGGTGTTATTTTTCCATGTGCTGTATTCCATAGGTCGTAGCTGAGCTGCACCTTCCCCACCAGTGCCCACAGCATGGTGACAGCCACCCATGGCTGCAGCAGAGCTCACCCTCAGCCCCAGCATCTTGATCTTTTAAGCAAGATGACAAAGTCCTGTGCTTCTGGTACTGCAAAACCTAGGCATACATTTCCATGCTGACGCCAGACACAGGATTTTTTGCATTTTATCTTCTAAGTCCTGCTTTGGATAGATGTCACATCCTGCCTCCACTTGTTAAACCGTCCGTCTCTGCTGTGTCCTCTTGCTAACCTCCATGCCGCTGGGGAAGCCAGGAGCTGGGCCAGGGCTGCGGGAGCCCTCGGTGATGCCTGGGGGAGGCTTCCTTCAGCTTTTGCCAGCCCAGGGCTCGGTGTCAGGGCTGCTGTGACACTCGAGTCCCTCGTTTGGTGGCCAGGTGTATTAGCAGCAGGCTGGTGTGAAGCTACAGCGTGGATGGCATTTAATAGTCGCAGAGAGCATTCGAGGCAAAGGCAGAGTTTAATAAATATACTTAATCATTTATGTTTTGACCTTAACCCAGACTCGTACTCAGACACAGAGAGCAGAGAGTTGGAACCGTACTTTGTCAAGGCTCCTTTGGCTGATGCAGTGGTGGAGCAGGGCAGCCTTGCTCTGAGGAAAGGCAGATCCTTCAGAAAGGAGAGTAAAAGGTCAGAGCTAATCCAAAAGGACAAGCAGTGTATGTCTGTGTGTATATTGGGTTTCACATATGAAATCCAGTCATGATAAATCTGATGGCTTTAGAAACATCTACTTTGATTAATGAAAACATAGTTCCCATAGACCATGGGTTTCATACTTCAAAGTTCTCCTGGATTTAGGACCTTAGGTTTTGCTTATTCATATAACATGCAGGAAACTATTTTTAAGTGAATAAGAGAGGGTTGGTTTCTTTTTTTTTTTTTTTAAAGGAAGGAGGGGGAAAAAAGGAAAAAGAAAAAGGCAAATGTTTCAACATCGGTGGTAGAGATAGACTGGATAATAAGGAGCAAAATTAACAAACAACAGACATTTTATTATGCATTTTACAATAATGTTTACATTCTTTCCTCTCTATTTGTTTTTCTTTGAAAAGATTTATGTATTTATAAAAATATCTCGTTGCTCCAGCTCTGAAAATTGCAGCCTTGCTCCCATTTGAAAGCCTTCAGGATGGCTGTGATTGCTGGCTGCCTTCCTAATCATCTGAAATGCTGCTCCTGAACCCCTACTTAACCCTTTGTGCAGGGCTGCAGGAGACAGTGGTGGAGAGGAGGAGGAAGGTGAGATGGTCCAGCACTGCTATGGGCTTGAGCGTTGCCATCCATTGCCTCGGTCCCTGTCCCCAGCTGGGCAGCAGGAACATGTAGCCTCTGCCACATCAGCCATGGGTGATGGTCGGGCAACCTCCTGCCTGACCATCTACCTCCACCTCTACTCTGTCCTAGTAGGGCTGTGTCTGGAGTATTGTGTCCAGTTCTGGGCTCCCCAGTTCAAGAAGGACAGGGAACTACTGGAGACAGACCAGCAAAGGCTACAGAAATGCTGAGGGGTCTGGAAAAATGCTGAGAGACCTGGAGAATAGCAGCCTGAGAGGGGATCTGATCAATGCTGATTAACAGTGAAAGGGTGGAGGTCATGAGGGTGGAGCTGGGCCCTTTTCAGTCATGGCCAGTGATAGGCAAGGGGCAACAGGTCCAAACTAGGACCTGGGAAGTTCCACCTGAACATAAAGAAAAAAATTCTTTGGTGTGAGGGTGCTGGAGCACTGGAGCAGGCTGCCCAGAAAGGCTGTGGAGTCTCCTTCTCTGGAAACTTTCAAAACCCACCTGGACACATTCCTATGCAACCTGATCTAGGCAAGCCTGCTTTAGCAGGGAGGGTGGGCTAGATGATCTCCAGAGGTCACTTCTAAGCCCTACCATTCTCTGATCCTGAATGTCACCATCCATTGCCTCAGCCACTATCCCCAGACAGGCAGCAGGACCCTATGGCTGCTGCCACATCAAACGCGAGCAATGTCTGGGCAGCCTCCTGCCTGACCATTTGCCTTTGTGCTCGTGGAGCTGCTGGGGACATGGGGGCTTTCAAGGCTACCCCACTGCCAGGCTTGCTCCTCCTAGCAGCTGCATGCTTGCTTAAATCTCATTTAGAAGTCATGACAGAGGAATAAACAATATTTTTGTTTACAAGTCTGTAGGGCGCTGAGGAGGGACGCGGGAACCTCTCAGCCTCACTTAGCCAAAAGTTCAAAGGGATTTGAAAGTGTTGGTTGCCTGTGGGACTGGGTACCCCAGCTGAAGGCTCCATTAATTAAATGCACTCACAGGATACAGAGCTGGTGAGTAATGTCCTGTTTATAGCAGAGCTGTGAGTGAGTCTGGAAAGCAAGGAACTCCGTGGGAGGGAAGATGACAGAATTACTCACCCAGGCTGCAACTCCAGCGATCGTTTCCAAAGGCAGTCAGGAGCACTCACACCTTGGCCTAAGAGCCCTGCACGGAGGTGAGGTGCTGCAGAGTGTCACGAGTAAGCTGACATGCACGTGCCGTGGGAGAGCAGGAGGGCAGCTGTGAGCCCTGCCAGGACCTGCAACTCGTGCCACCAAGCATAGAATCATAGAGTTGTTTTGGTTGGAAAAGACCTTTAGGATCATTGATTCTAACCGTTATCTAACTGTACAAAGTCTGGTGCTAAACCGTGCCCCTCAGCACCGCATCTCTGCCTCTCTTAAACGATTCCAGCAATGGGGAGTCACCCACCCCTCTGGGGAGCCTGTTCCAGTGTTTGAGAACCCTTTCAGTCAAGAAGCTTCTTACAATCTCCGACCTAAACCTCAGGAATGTTTTCAAAAGTCAGATACAGGCAGCATGGGGATGCTGTTTCCTCCATACTTAAATCAGGCATTTGCCCAGGTTCCTGTTCCAGTACCGAGAGCTGCTGCTGTTCTGTGGCATTCTCCCTGGAGTAAGAAAGTTATGGTAGGAAAGCGAATTGGCAAACCCTCTAGGAACGTTGAGCCATTAATATTTAAACGGGGCATGTTACAATTTGACTCACTACTTTGGGCAAGGAATTTCCATGGGCTGGTTCCTCACACACCCATGGGGTTCCTGCTCCAGGAAGGGTTTTCTGGGCAGCTCTGTCATGCTCATGCTGCAGTTACAGCTGCCTCTGGTGCCAAGCAGATCAGGACTCCCTTCAAAGTCTGCTCCTGCTTCTGAAGGAGCCAGAAGAGGCAGGGGCTTGGTGATGGACAGCCCTTCCTCTCCCTCTGAGACCATCTTGGTCATACCCCAGGGTATGGTGTCCCCAAGGGTCAGACCCTCATCCCTTTCACGAGAGGAATGCGTCTTTTATCGGTTAAAACAGGCAGGTCATTTCCTCTCCTATTTACTCTGTTATTTTTGCTCACTTATGTTGCAATATGCAAGGTGAGGCTCAAAACTGTCAAGCTCTTTAATAGAACCATTACTGTATTTTTGGAGAACATACTCGTTTTGATTTACTGTTCCTTAGAAGACAGGAAATGGAGCTACTTGATTTCATATTTTAAAACAAAGCCGTCCAGAGGTTTAATGAAAAAAATTTCCCCTGGCTTTGGAATTAAAGGGCTATGGTGAAAGCTTTAGCTTAGCTATTTTGACTTAGAAAAATAACACACTAGAAGCATTAAAATATTTTGCAAACATACTTTTTACTACCAGGTTTTTCAGAGAGGAAAACAAGCGGCTCTGGTTTTCTCAGTCTTGGTTGTTAGGTCCAACTGCGAAATGAAAAGACGATTCCAAGGATTGGGGCTTTCCTTTTTTTTTTCCCCCTTCTTTCTGTAAAACTTATTGTTTCTTGTTATTACTAAAAGCCTTGAAATAATTGCAGTGCAAAAGGCAAATCATGCTTGGGAAAGACCTCTAAGCCAACAGCACCATTATCATATAAATTGTGTCCCCGAGTGCCATAGCCACACATTTCTTGAACACCTCCAGAGATGGTGACTCCACCACCTCCCTGGGCAGCCTGTTTCAACCCCTGACCACTCTTGTAGATAAGAAATTTTTACTTACATTCAACCTAAACCTTCCCTTCTATTACTTTATGCTAGGGAGAAAAGAATAACCACTACCTGGCTCCAGCCTCCTTTCAGAGTAGAGAGCAAGAGGGTCTCACTTCAGCCACCTCTTCTTCAGATGAAACACACCCCAATTCCCTCAGCTGCTCCTCACCAGACCTGGTCTCCATGCCCATCACCAGCTTCATTACCCTTCTCCAGACCCACTCCAGCACCTCAGTGTCCTTCTCGTGTTGAAGGGCCCAAAACTGAACTCACTCTTCAAGATGCAGCCTCACCAGTGCTGAATACAAGGACATGATCACTGCTGTGGTACCGCTGTCCAAATCCTGTGCTTCTAAGTGTGATAATTTGTTGTCATAATAGAAGCCTTTGCCATTGATAGAATGTGAGAAACATTGAGTAGAAAGATGAGGGACCTAATTCTGCACCACCCAACAGTGACATGAGTAGAAGGCAGGGCTTGCTAGAAGGCAAATGTCAGTGGAAGGACAGAAGTGGGAGATCAGTGTCAGGAGAAAATTAAAGTGTTAATAGGAAAGTCTTGTGTGTGAAGCAGAATTGGCTCAGAGCATTTGGGGCAGTATACAGCTCACCGTGCTGGAATTTCAAAACAAAGCTCTTTCAACCTAGATCTCCCAGCCAAGGCTTCTGCTTGTCCAGTTTGGTTTGATTTGGGATTGGTTTCTCTTTATAGTGCCTTGGTATTGGGATGGCGCTTGGGCATCACACAAAGGTCTGACTTTCCACCTGGTTTCATCTCCAGTAAATAGAGGGAGAAGTAAATGCTCTGCTGGCTTGAAAGCACCACGCGACAGGATGAAATATTGACACAATTTGAAGTCAATGGGATTTTTTTTCCCCCAGTGATTTAATGAGGTTTCACCAGGACTTCACTAGTAATTGCTTGACTGAAATAATGCCTAATTTGCCGCTTCCTTGAGTTGTTTCTAAATGAATTGCTCCTTTTAGGTGGAACCTGTTCCACCAGCAAAGCTAGATCAGGTCTGGGGAGGACAGAGGAAAGGCTTGGGCTTCACACCTCGCACTCTGATATTGGTGGCTGTCAGTAGGTTTGTCAGTAAAGGCACGAGGTGAAGCCTGCCTTCCCTCACCCCTTCCCTAATCCCTGGAATCAGCAGCAGCTTTCTCAGCCGCCTTGGTTCTGCAGTTACATTCTGGCCATGGGTATGGGGGATTTGGAGAGCAGGACGCTCCACTGAGGTTTATTTGTAAACTTCTCTCTGGCTGCCGATGGGGAATTCGATACGTTATCAACTGAGATACTAGGATTGAAAAGGGGAGAGCAAAGCGGCCGGGGAGAGATTACTGTTTAATAAATAGCAGAGATGCGGTTAGCTGCTATCACTGTAAGTTTAATGCCATTAGCTCATCTGCTGTTGGTAGTGAGGCATGCAGGGCAAAGCACCCAAAGGCTCCTGCGGAGCAACCAATCCATCTGCCGTCTCATGGAGAATATTCCAAGGCATGAAAATACCCAGGAGGAGGCTCTGCCTTGAAAAAATGTCTTTTACTTTAATACATGTGCTGTCTGCTGATGCAGTGGTAAGAAGATTGGGAAGGTCCATGACAATTGGTCTTATTTTTCCCAAAACAGTTTGGCAAAGAAGGACAGAGACAGGGGTTTATGGTAGGAGAGGACCTGCCTGTTCAGGCAATGTTCTGTTTTCTGTCCCCATGACTGAGGAGTTGCACATCTGCGTGTTCAGCTTTGTGTGGAACCCATTTTATCGATGTGTGTAAATGAGGAATTTGTGGACTGCACTTCAACACAAAGCAGATGACGATGTATAGAAGTCCTGGCTGCCCCTGCTCACAGGCAGAGTGATCCACCCGTGGGGTACAGAGGTGGCTGCTGAATCAGACCTGAAGGTGTTGGTGTAGAGTCTCCTTCTCTGGAGACTTTCAAACCCCACCTGAACACAATCCTGTGTGACCTGCCCTAGGTGATCCTGCTTTGACCAGGGGGTTTAGACTCGCTCTCTAGAGGTTGCTTCCAACCCTGACCATTCTACAATCCTCTGATTGCCAGATGTGTGCTGCTAACATGGAGAAGGAGTGAAAAGGGAGGAGAGATAAAACTGGAGCTTCCCCAGCTTTACAATTTTCCCCCAGAAAACTCTGTGTGTAGTTAATCCCTCTAACCTGCATTTGCATTAACACTTGCAAACCTCACACGCTGCTGCTAAGAAGTTTTGGCAGCTCTTGGCCCTGATTGCAGAGGTAACACTGCACTTGTCTTCTTTGCTCTCACTCAAGCATCTCAGGAGCCAGGGACCGGCGCTGGGAAGTTTCTCCCTGTACACATACCCAGGCATCTTGGCAGAGCTTCAAAAGCCATTTGCCTTATTATTCATATGTCTGCTTATAGGAGCAGAAATGCTCCCATTTCTCACGTTTGGAATAAGGCACTAGTAAAGAAGTGATTTCTCCTCTCTGGCATGATCTAGGAGCTCAGCGTCTCCCTGTTGTCACACTGGGGTTTGGGGATGCAGGTTTAAAAGCCCACCCCCTGCTAACTCTCTCCAAGTACATCAGCAGCCCTATCAAACCCAGCTGAAATCAGTGTGGTCTTGGAGTACATGCAGAGTGGGGGGTCTCAGGGCTGCATCAAGAAGGACGACTTGAAAAAGAAGCTTCAAAAAAAAGCCAAATTTTACTTCTCCTCCTGCAGTTAGGATAGCTGACAGGATGGAAATGTTGCAGAGGCTTAGACATTGAAACTGCTTCTCCTCCTCACTTCATTTTCTCCACGAAGCTTCAAGAACCCTCACTTTAAAACAGATTAGCAGACTGGAGTAACCTTATAAATCCAAAGCCCCATTAAAAGTTGAAATATTTTGTCATTCTTCCTCTCGGTTTAAACTGGGATTCATCCAGAGTTCAAGTGCATGTATCACATAAGAGCCACAGTCCCATTTTGTAGAGGTCCATTTTAGCGTTGATGGTTTTCTAGTGCCAGGAATCTACTCTGCAGCCAGGCAGAGAGATAAATCAAAGCCTCAAAAGCCGTGCGCGCCGATGAAATTCAGGAGCCAGAAGTCACCATTGCAGCCCATATAAATCCCTGCATGCCAGCCCCTGGTGCTTTTGTCCGTGCCATTAGAGCTCAAAATTATCTGCCCCTCTTTGCTGATGTATGGATTAACTGGCTGCCCGAGTGTTTACCAACGGTTATCACCCGGTACTTTGGACGTTATCAGAGGAAGGGACGCCTGCCGCGGGGCTTGGTCTCTCACCCTTTCTATTACCACCTGTCAGTGGCAGGGAGTGTGCTGTGAAGCTGTACAGTCACAGACTACAAGTGTAGATAGTTTCTGACGGCTGATCAAAGGGGAAAACCAAAAGCCTGATAACAAGGACGTGTTTCATGTACTTTTAACTTTGAGAAACATTGGCATTTGCATTTCTCCCCCCCCTCCCCAGCAGTAGGCTGGCAGAAACCAGGCACAATAAATGCTGCATATTCAGTTACCTAATAGTGGAGTAAATGGTATGTGCTTGAAGCAACAAAGCGCAACTGTAATCTCGTTCCAAGTGGGAATGATTTAAGCAAGCCTTCGCAGAAGACTTGCCGTATAATAAAGCAGAATGATTTTAATTTGTACTTTGAAGTGATCTTGAATTCAGAATCTAATCTTTGCATTCAGCAGAACATCCTACCCTGCTGTGAAGGAGGCAAGAACTGCAGGTTAAGGAGTTATTTAAAGTCTCTTTTTTGTAGGTACGTGCGCTCCGTCACAAGAGCATCTGCAGCAAAGTGCTGCTGCTGAAAGAGCCTCTCTCAGCTCACATTTGGCGTAAAATTTCACAGTGCAGGAATGGAGAAAATCCACAGATACCCCAGGCTGGGGGAGAAGGGCTGGCCTTTTTCCTTCATCAGGCAGGCTTTGAACATGAGACAGAAAGCAAGGCATCCTTTCCTCATCAGTGTGTGATGGTTGTGCTGCTCTGCTCAGGAGCAAAAAAGGGATTTGGGCTAAAGTTTGTGCCCATTAGCAAAGACAAAGAGACTTCACAGAATCACAAAATCACAGAATCATCATGACTGGAAAAGTCTTTTAAGTTCATCAAGTCCAGTCCTTACCTAACAGAATCGCAGAATCACAGAATTAACCAGGTTGGAAAAGACCTCTAGGATCATCAAGTCCAACCTGTCACTAACCCTTCTAATTAACTAAACCAAAACCATGGCACTAAGTGCCTCATCCAGCCTCGTTTTAAACACCTCCAGGGATGGTGCCTCCACCACCTCCCCAGGCAGTCCATTCCAATGACCAATCATTCTTTCTGTGAAGAACTTCTTCCTGACGTCCAGCCTAGACCTGCCCTGGCGCAGTTTGAGACTGTGTCCTCTTGTTCTGTCACTGGGTGCCTGGGAGAAGAGACCAACCCTGACGTGACTACAACCTCCTTTCAGGTAGCTGTAGAGAGCAATGAGGTCTCCCCTGAACCTCCTCTTCTCCATGCTGAACAGCCTCAGCTCCCTCAGCCACTCATAGGGCTGTGCTCCAGGCACCTCACCAGCCTTGCTGTCCTTCTCTGAACACAAGAGCCTTTACCAGGGCCACTGGTACACCATATTCTTGAGCACCATTATCTAGCAGCCTGTATTTCTATTACGCAGAATCTGCCACTAACAAAGCTCAAACCTGGCTGTTTCCATTGTCTGAGATGAGAAGGGGCAAAGAAGGCAACTCAGTAGCAGCCTGGTGAAAGACAAATCAACTGGAAAAAAAATTTCTAGTTGTCTGACCTGTAATTAGTAACATTCACACAGATTTTTGTCATCACATGCCATTTGCATCAGTGTTATTGTGCTGATTTCCTGACTGTCACTGCTATGAGAGCAGAATTTGGTCTGTATTTTTAATTTAACCTTTTTTGCTTACAGCTGCTTGGTCAAAATTCTTCAGCACTTAGGGCTCTGTGGCTGTTAACACCAAGATTTTAATACTCATGTGCTAAAATTAACTTTTCAGGACCTCTTTTCCAATGCAATAAATAATATATATAGCAGTATATATTAGTCAGGCTATGAGAGTTGGGGCTCTGCAGCCTGGAGAAGAGAAGGCTTCCAGGAGACCTTGGAGTAGCCTTCCAGTATCTGACGGGTGCTACAGGAGGGCTGGGGAGGGACTACTGACAACGTCTTGTAATGACAAGATGAGGAGTAATGGGGTTTAAACTGGAAGAGGGGAGATTGAAAATGGCTGTTAGGAAGAAGTTCTTTCCAGTGAGGGTGGTGAGACACTGGCACAAGTTGCCCAGTGAGGTTGTGGACCACAGAATCACAAAATGTGATTGGAGATCACATTGGGTGATTCTGTGCTCCACAACCTCCCTGGAGGTGTTCAAGGCCAGGTTGGATAAAGCCTTGAGCGACTTGTTCTAGTGGTAGGTGTCCCTGCTTATGGCAGGGGGTATTGGAACTGGATGAGCTTCGAGGTCCCTTTCAACCTAAACCATTCTATGATTCAGTAGTTTGGTCCCAGGGTCCCCCAAACATCTCCCCTTTTTCTGTTGAAGGTGCCTTCGACCGCAGCGTGACCTTGCTGGAGGTGTGTGGGAGCTGGCCTGAGAACTTTGGTCTCCGCCACATGTCGTCTATGGAGCACACCGAGGAGGGCCTTCGGGAGCGCCTGGCCGACGCGATGTGCGAGTCTCCCAGCAGGGACATAGTGGGATCAGGAACAGGTACAAAGAAGAGCTGTGATCAGAGATCACGTACATCTCACCCAATGGTGATTTTGATTTTTATTTTCAAGTTTTGCTTTTCCTTTCTCTGTCCACTGCCTCTCTGCTCAATGAACTTTTTCAGGGAGTTCATTTTTTCTAGAAGCCATTTAGAAAAAGAAAATAGTAGTGGGACACATAAATATAGTCTGATAAGCCTCAAGTAACTTGAAAAGCACTGCTGCTTGAAGCTCCCTTTCTATATAGTCGTGACAAGGGCTCTGCCAGCTCATGAGCATCCGAGGCTCTGTGCAGATTGCTGCCCTTGTCCACTCTGCTCCAAACAATGTCATAATCACACTCATTGTCATTTGGTGTCCTGGATAGAGCCGCTGTGAAGCATTGGTTCTGTAATCCAAATTAATCCATCTTCATCAGTGTCCATTATATTGATAAACTATATCATCTGTGTAAGTAGATGGAATGACACATCAGGGATTACGCTGCTCAGGAGGGGCAGGAGATGCTCCCAAGCATTCAAGCGCAGCTATTGCGGTTTTATTGTCTCCGTTAATTCTGACTTGGGTTTTAAAACACCCCCCAGTGAAAGGTCTGGGCCCGTCCTTGATCCATGCACCATTTGTGTCGTGTCAAGCAGCTAATTGTAATGGTGGCTTCCAACATCAGCTGCCAACTGGCTTGTCGCTCTTCTGGCACCTGGCCTGGGAAGGAAAAAGAGGATGAGCTCTAGGAGGCATGTGTGGGAATGCCAACCTACAGGAAGGCTGTGGGGAGCAGAAGCTGTCTCTCCCTTTTGCTGTATTGCTGAGAGCCTTGTGGTGCTCTGAGGTCTCCCTGCTCCTGGAGAAAGCTCTGGAGCTCTTCCATCAGGGCTTATCACCCTGCTTTAAAAATGCATCACTACTGAGCACATAGCTTGTGGCAGGTCACCAAAGTGCTGCTACCTCTCCCAGTCCAGAGCAGGGGGCTGCAAAGAGGCAGAGCTTAAGTCCTTGTGTGAGGTACAGATAGCAATATCCAGACTGCTGAGTGAAGCACCCTTCATGGGCCAGCTTGGCACCTTTCAAACTGGCTTTGCTCTGATTTCCATCTTGAAGAAGATGAACGTTAAGATTTGGTATTAACAGAAAGATTTGGCTGAACAGTAAGTATGAGTCTCAGTTACAGGTCTGGTGCAAGTTCTCACCAGCTTGTTACCCTGAGTGAGGCACTGAACAAATCCGTGGCTCTGGTGCTACCATCACTGCAGTGATAGAGGTGCCTCACATTGCTGGTATGGAGGTGAGTCAGGTGATGCCTGTAGAGGGCTGTGAAGGTGGAGAAACAGACTGTGAAACTAGAGATGCCCTATGCTGTGATCAGAGTTAACTTCAGGGTGGTGTCTGCTTCCAGTAAAGGGTCAGCTTCCCTCAGGCTGTCTGTGTTAGGGGAGAGGTGAGTGGAGCACTTTCTCTGAGAGATGAAGCCATCTAGACATGCCAGGTTATGGTGACTGACTGCCGCAGTGACTTGATGTTTCATTATACTGTAAAGCAGAACTTGGTCAGAGACAGAGGTCCGTATTTTCCTTCCATTTTCCCCCCAAACCCATCTGAAAGCAGCCAAATGTCACCTTCTTTGGTGTGAGAGGAGGCTCACAGTACTGCAGGTACACAGACAGAAAGGTTTGTGTAGAGATGCCATCATTGAGCTAATACTCACCCTGCTTTTGCTCCAGACACATAAATCTTCATAAGGAGGGTAAGACAGATGCCCTCTCAAAGCAACAAATGTAAGCAGCAGTAGTAACATGAGCATTGACCCAGCTCACCCCATCCCACCACCCTCCTCTTGCTGTCGCTGCTCTCTGTGTTTTCCTGCCTGTCGTGGGCTTCTCTCTGCCACTAACGTGCTTTATTCTCAGGATTTGGGCATCTGGTGACTCAGTGCAGCAGGCAAAAGCTAGTGATAAGGCTGTGAACTCCCGTGCCCTTTCCACTTCCATCCCCTAACAGCTCTTGAGCTGTTCTTCTTACCAGATGGCCATAAAAAGTTCTCTCCTGCTCAGATGATACCTGGAAGACAGCACTTGCCATGGGAGTCGAGTAGCTACAACAGGGGTGGCTACGCTGACGGCAGGCTGCCAGCCAGGCATTCATCAAGCTGTGGAGCACAGTGAAGTGCTAGCATCTGTCTGCTGGTTAATAAATGAGGGAAGATAAGTTTTGGAGGTACATTACCCTTGCTTCAAAGAGAAGGTGTCTTTGTTGGCTCATAACCAGTAGGATAGTTTTCCCTTCCCCTCCCCCAACCACTTAATATCTTCACAAACCAAGGCTGAACTGTAATTATCTTTGGCAAACATTCAGTTTTCTTCCGTGGATTCTCTGCTGCCCACTTACCTCAGGGAAATGATGGCAAAGAGCTCAGCAGAGAAGGACACCAGCAATAGGCTTGTTAGCACTTGATTTATACCTCGGTTCTGCTTCCAGTGACAGTGTTTCTATTTCTGCATTAGACTCAAAATTATGGCAGCTATAAGCCTCTCTCTAATAAGCCTAAAATGACTTAATTTTAGCTCGAGCCTGCCTTTATGTTCTGCATGCCTTTCTATTTTGCATGCCTTTATGTTCTGCATGCCTTTACGTTTCGCATGCCTTTCACCCCTGCTTGTGCTCCTTGGGGACTCTTCAGCCCTTCAATGCATTTTGCAGAGGTTTAATGCAACTTGCAAAGCCTTATTCAAACCAAAAGGTGAACTCTGGATAATTTTTGACTCTGAAGGTATGTGTGTGTGCAGTGCTCAGGTCCACTGTGTGGACGAAGACCAAATGGGCAATAGGGTGGACAGTGAGACTTTATCAAGTGCTCAACTGGTCCTGACATGCACTTAATGGCAAGAGATAAATAGATTCTTTTAATGCCTTAACTGTTAGGACATAGCTGACACATAGATTTATTTAGTTATCTGGGCTGATATGCTGCAGAAGTGTGGAGCAAGCACATGCCCATGGCACACGGACCACTTTGGGCAGTAGATATTTGCAGTGTCTTTTTGTTCTTTACCTACCTCACTGCATTGCAAAGCAGAGTTGGCAACACCTCACTGTTTCTGTCATCCTGGCTACTGGCAGGGGCAGAAGTGATCCAAAAATTGGTTGCACAGAAAACCTCAAACTGGAGGATGCTGAAAACAGGAGGAATAATCTGGCTTTTGCAGGGAAGGGGAATGAGCTGCTGATGGGTCCTTCTCACCTCTGGTTCTGACTGGTTGCCAAGGCTTGTCCGAAAGGGGATGGGAGAAGAACCAGGTCTGGAAAATGACCCTCCCCCCCAAAAAAAAATCTACTTTCCTTATGACCTAAATGATAACTCCAGTCATCCAGCTAGTTGACTTGATTGGGAAACCAGCTTTTCTCCTTGTTATCCCATTATCCAGACAACCCATGTCTATCTTAAGAGGAGTCTGCTGTACATAAGCTGTCAGCCTAGATCCACATTTAATTCCAAAGGAGGCGTAAACTGGCAAAGATGCAAGAAGATGGTTTTGCTGTTTCAGTTTCTGTCAAGTTCCCACTGGCAAAAAAACAAAAATAAAAACAAAAAATTGAAGTCTACTGACAAAAGGTTGGTGGTCAGTGACCCCTTTTCCTTGCAAAGCCTTGTTTTCCAGCAGCTACAGTATTTATATTTGCAGTATAGCTTCTGACTATGCACTGGAGCCTCGCAGTGCGTTCTCAAAGCAAACAAAACAGAATCGTAACCAGCATTGTGGTTATGAAACTCTGCTTCCAGGAGACATATATTTCTGACAATATTCCACTCTAACTGGGTATGCAGAAATTGTCAGTCCAGGCTAGAAACCTTTCCCTCCAAAAATATCATCATCAGAAAATGCTCTGATTTATGTAGTCCTTCCACAAGTACATTTCTTAAGCTTTCAAATGTGTTTTAGCCATCTCTAGGCAGAATATTGAAAGTTAGGTTGTAATAGAGGACCAAGCCTTTACAGCCTGAGCTACAGGATGTTGTCTGAAATGTATCTGTGGAAGATGATTCCTGTGGCTATTCCCTGTTCCTGTGCCATGGGAGTTAACTGCTTATTCCCTGAAGACACCTTCTCCTTGTGCCCCCTGCCCATTCCCTCTGGGATAAGGACAGTGCCTGCAGCCATGCTGCTGATTTGGGTTTTTCTGTGGTTTGTATATTTCCCAGGGAGCCAAATTCGTTAGACTTCTGCTTAAGATATAGGCTGGCCTGAAGGGAAATCAGTAGATCTGTTAGTCCATCCTAGAAAGGAGTTCCTCATTCCAGGACAGCATGAGGGAGCATGAAATGGTGCAGCTCTGCATCTGCAGCACCAAGAGGAAAGATACTCTCAACCCTGAGTTCACTCCAGCTTCTTCACTTTCCTTTGACCTGGATGTTAAATTTAGGCACAACTTCAGGCTTGTTTTTCACTTGATTCACCAAATCAACCTTCATTATCTGTGTTTTCCCAGGTTTGTTACTATTAAGCACACAGCACAGTGGCAGAAGTGGAGATTTGTTCTTCAGGAGTCTAACACAACAGACAGGTCTCCAAGGGAGAATTTTCAATATATAAAATAAAAGAGGATTCATCAGTGCTTAGGTGAATTTATCAGGATGGACTACACTGCAGACTCTTCAGTGATACCTGTGCTGCTGCCAGTGTCAAACCTCTGGATTGCCTGCCAGAAGAGCTGCAAGATAGGGCTTACTGTGCATGCAGTGTTTGATTCCAGTCCATGCCCCTCTGCTGTGTCTTCTCTGATAGTTTGGGTGGCTGCTTGAATGCTGTGCTTATATCTAACTTCTTATTTTGACAAAACATTCCTAAATCTCCATTTCTGCAGTGTTTTACAGGAGATGGACTGGTTTTGTGGACACAGAAGAGTAGAATTGTTGGGGGTTTTTTTGCGGGCATATGTTCTTTTGATTCAATTCGTTATGAAATCCAGTGCCTTATGATAGCTCAGTTTGCACTACACTTTACGGAGCAAAATCACTTTTTTTCTCCGTCTATCCTGCCTCAGGATTGGATACAAACTTGTAGTAAGAAGCCTCAGTTAAAAATTGTTAGAGCAGTCCTTAGATTTGGCATCTCAGAACCAGAGCTGTAGGTCTGGGCAGGGAAGGGTGAGAGCATGGCACCATTATTTGAAGAAGCTGAAGCAAGGTGCTTAAAGCCCATTACAAAGTTTCAGTTTCAAAGCCTATTTAAAAGGTATGGTCACTTTAGAATCATAGAGTCACAGGATCGTTTGGGTTGGAAGAGACCTTTAAGATTATCCAGTCCAACCATTAACCCAGCACTGCCAGGTCACCACTAAACCACGTCCCTCAGCAGCACATCTACATAGCTTTGAAACTCCTCCAGGGATGGTGATTCCATCACTGCCCTGGGCAGCCTATTCCAGGCCTTGACTACCTAATTTTCTTCCAAAATTCCTGCAAAACTCCACATCTGTCAGCTGCCACCTGCAGAAATCCAGTGGCACAGAGATAAGGTGCAAATTCCCTGCACCTGGCTCTCAGAACAAACCATCTGGATTCCTTCCAGATTTCATGAGCAAACTCATAATGTGATGAAGGAAGCTTGTATGTTGAAGCAAACTCTTTAACCTGATTAATGGGATGTAAGTAAGTGGAGCTAATTAGATATGCGGTGGGGAATAGCTTGGGATTGGTGCTGAGGGCAATTGGGATCCTACTCCCCAGCCAAAGCTGTATGGTTGCACCAGCTTGAGCCTAACTCAGGTCTTGACACCTCTGAGCCTTGCAGAGGGACATTTTTTGAATCTTGATAGGAAGTTTGTGATTGGAGAAGGGAAATCAGTCACTTTCTGTCTTGCCTAGCTAAGGTGAAAGTGTGCACCTCTGCTGGAAGAGGAGAGGGAGCCGCTCTTCACTGATCCCTGCAAGGAGCATCCTTCTTGGGTTCCTTCCAAAAGAGAAAATGTCTGTGCTCACAAGCTGTGATTAGAGAGGAGCAGCCACCTGGACATAGATGGACCTGCGCATTTAGTTTCAGGAGTAGGATTAGTCCTGTAGAGAGCCAAAATTTCATCCCTTCCTTCCTCCCTTCCTCCTTTCCTTCTCTCATTCCTTCCTCCTCCTTTCAGGATTTCAAGACAATTTTCCACTCCCTTCTCCCCAGTTGATGTTCATCCCAAGTGGGACATAGGATCTAGGAACTTGGGAACACACAACAATTGGTATTACCTCCAAAGAGCATTCCTGCTAAGAGATTTCTGCATGGGTTCAGTGCAAACTCAGCCTGGGCAGCCAACACAGTTGCCTATCAAATGACATTGATGCTAAAAGCAGCCTTTGAACTTTCAGAATATTCATCCCAGGGTCAGAGATTAAATTACCCACTCAAATAAATCCAGGAGCTCAATGCACTTCTTTCTACAAAAGGTTTATTTTCATGGGCCTTGTTTAAAAGAGATGAGGATTCAGGGCTCTTCAGGAGCCACCATTTTTGAGATGCTGGAGAAGAGCAGCAGCAGCATTTGCAGTGCCCACATTTTGCTATGGGTTTGTAAGTTATTTCTCACCTGCAAGATGCAACCACAACATAACTGCCTCATGCAGGACATCAAGCACTCCCGTGGGGGCTTCTGGCTCTCTCCTCCCCAAACCTGCTATCCTTGGAGCAGCCCCATCCCACAGCCTGGCCAGGGTCAGCAAGGACATATTTAATTCCCAACCATTTCCCAGAGTTCCAAATCTGCTTTGCTACCAGCCCCAAGAGTTTTTAGTGGAATTTCTTCCAGGGCATACATTATTTAAGGGGGAAGGGAGGGGAGTGAATGTTGATACCACAAATGTTTCTGGCATGACTTTAGATTCATTGCTGTTTCTGAAGGGACCATAACGCCCCGAGACAGCTCTGCCTTTTGGTAACAAGTTGTTCAACTACATTTCCTTATTATCAGTTGTGGTGTGGGGAGATTTCCTTTTTCTTTTTCTTTTCTTCTTTAAACCAAGGCAGTTTTTTTATTCTCTTTTTTTTTTTTTTTGTTTGTTTGTTTTGTTAAGAACTATTTTATTTTTGCTACAGACACAGCCGGTGAAGTAGCAGTTAAAAACATCACCACAAAGAGGCACATGGCTTTGAAATGTTTTGGTATGTAACACAACTGTATTGTTATCAGGTCTTAACTTGTGCAGAAAGAATAATTTCTCCTTGTTCTATAAGCTAACACACACGACCCCCTCCTCAGCTCTCCAAGGGTTACCTCCTTAATGTGCTCATAGGGAAACACAACAACAGCACAAAAAGAAAAAGAACCAAACCCATCTAAGTGTCTCAAAGCATCTCACAAATAGCATTGTTCTGTTTCTCTCCTTATTCTCAGGAAGAAGAGTTTCTTTTTTTTTTATTTTTTCTCTGCTTTTTTTTTAAGTCAAATTTAGGATTCTGCTGTTCAGAGCAGAGAGGTCACAAGGCCCTAATGTATTTAGCATTGACTGCCCTCTCTTGTAGTGCGTCTATTAGTCAGTAATTTGATTTGTACCTATTCATTTGCAGTCCCTGCAGGAGCTCTGAGCTGGCCCCAAGTATAATTGGTGCTGTCTCTATTTTTACATCATTAGATTAGCCCCGACTCCTGGCCACTTGTTGTCTGCGCTTGTCTGTCCATTTATACAACCTAATGTAACACAAAATTCATTACTGATCACATTACTTTCAACTCTGAAGCCAGCTTTGTGATAAACATTTTGTTAACCCTTTCTTGCCAGCGCGCAGACCTGGGGGATGAATGCACTTTCCCTTTGCAGGAAAATCAATACCATAATAAAACAAAGTGCAGGGCACATTTCTGGCTTTGTCATTCCTGCTGGTAGAGAGAAATGGGGAGCAACATCTAGGAGATGAGTAAATGATGTCTGCAGCCAGGGAGCTCACACTGCTGTATGTGAAATGAGCTCAGCAGTGTCCTTTCTACTAGAACATAAAGGAGTGACAGAAGATAGGGCCAGCACTCAATTTCAAACTTAATTTCTTACTCGTTGTTCTGCACGTGTCTGAGCTCTTCTGTGCAGGCCGTAATCAGGTTATGACATTATTGGAACTGGACATTTTTCTTCCAGTTCTTTTGTCTTCAAAGTAGTTAACAGCAAAACAATTCCCTTTCTCCTTAGAAATGTGTTGTGCTGGATTTGGGGTTGCTTTGCTTTGCTTTGTGGTTTTGTTTGGGGATCTGTTGTTGGTTTTTTTCCTTTTCCTAATGATTAAGTAAATTAATTTTCCTACTGCAGCGCTCTGGGGTTTCACAGTAGAATGTGAAGCTCTGTTGTGTCTCGCTTGGCTTTGCTCACATTTGACTGTTTTGCTGAGTACCTCCTAAAGCATTAAGCTTTTTGCATCTCTGAGGCTTGTGCTATTGATTTTGAGGAGAACAAGAGAAGAGCCACAGTGGGTATTCAGTCAGGCCTGGTTCTGCAAAGGGCTGAGCATCCCTGCAGCTCTGTTTGCAGCATCATGCCCATGAGGTGATGCTTACTATTTCAAGAAATGGCTTTTGGTACAGGCAGAAGCTGTTGCTTTTTAACAGCTTTCTAAATTCATTTTCTGTGTGTACAGCTTGGCTTGGGAATTTGTTATTTTGGGTTTTCTAAATATTTAGAAATATTGCTCAGTGTTTATTAAATCTTCCCTTTAACAGTCCAAGGTCCGAAGCCTGCCCCACACCGCGCAGTCCCACAGCGAACAGGGGTGCAGGAGACAGGGAGGCTGCAGGATTTTTCCAGCTCTGGTCTCTGTAATTGCCTTGTTGCTCCTTTTAGGAGTCTTTGCATGGTATTTTTATGTAGGATACAGCTTATGGCAAGCATTTCTCTCTCAGCAAGGATGAGAGCCCTCATCTCCCAGCATTTGAACCAGGACTGGTATTTTTACAGCTGTTTTATGAGCCAAAACTTGTTGCAGCTGCTGAGGTGGTGGCAGAATAAAGACAAGACAGTTCCTCTCCCTCCTCCCAAGCCCAGCAGCTCCAGAGAGCCTTGTGGAATTTGGCTGATTTTCTAGAGGAGCAATTTTAGGTGTGTGCAGTGTTGGCTGGGGCTTGCTCCTGGCTTGGTTGCCACTTGACTCTGCTGCTGCCTGTGTGCCTCCTTGGAGCAGAGGCTCCAGCTTTGCTATTTGCGCCCTGGAGAGGCAAACATGCCCTGAAACTTCTGTACAGCCTTACATGGCTCCCACGGTGCTCATGTTGAGGATGAGGCACAGGGCATGCTGTATTCTCAGTGGTGAAAGACATGTGGCCAGCCAGAGATTGTGTCACCAGCCTGTTCCCACCTCAGCATCTCACCCCTGAGGATTGCAGGGCTGACACTGCTCCATTTCTGCTCCTTGCAGGTCTCCTGCATGTTTTGCAAATGGAACTTCGAACCTTTATTTACCTCACAACAACCTATGGCAAATTTTCTGCCTGCCCTTGCTGCCCATGCAGATAATTAGCATTGCACTGATGCTGAGGGCATCTACTGCTCCCCAGGCTGTGAAAGGATGATGGTCCAAGTCATAGAGTTAGAAAAGACCTTTAAGGTCAGCCTTGACAGGACTCTGCTCAACCTAATCTAGTTGGGGATGTCCCTGCTTACTGCAGGGGTGGCTGGGACTAGATGACCTTTAGAAGTCACTTCCAATCCAGTGTGTTCTGTGATTCTGTGATCATCGAGTCCAACTATGAGGCTATTGCAAGGCTCTCAAACCATGCAGTGTCCTCACCAGGGGAGAAGCAAGAGGAGGCAGTAGAATGGAAACACATTTATGCAATAAGCTGTTAAGCAGAACACTTCTTGTTGGAGAGATACGACAAAGTATGAGTCACCAAACAGCAAAACAGGCTTTAACACAGCAAAGCTCCAGCAATAAATGGAAGGTCTAAAGCTAAAACAATTAAAATGTTCCAGGGTGAGCCAACCCTCTGGTCCTTTCAGTCAGCTTAGCCACGGAAGTCCCTTTCCCATCATAGGATGCTTTGCCATCATGAGGCACAAGTCCCTTGGTGGACTCTCAAAATGCCACCTCCACCAGCTCCAAGAACTTTCTCCCACCCAATCAGATGCCATATCATTTCCTATCATCCTACTGTAGTCTGCAGCCCTGCCATGACCTCTCATCACCCCCACCCATGTCTCTAACAGAATATCAGACAAACAGTAACCTGTTTTTCCCCACAATCTAGCCTTGCTATCTGTGGTGGAGTCTGAGAACATCCAGGCTTGCAGCTGCATCCTTGCTTACCAGCGATGTTGTTCACTATCTGGAACAGGCTGCCCATGGAGGTGGTGGAAGCCTCATCCCTGGAGGTCTTTAAGGCCAGGCTGGATGGGGCTCTGAGCAACCTGATCTAGTGTGAGGTGTCCTTGCCCATGGCAGGGGGGTTGGAAGTAGATGATCCTTGAGGTCCCTTCCAGCCCTGACAATTCTGTGATTCTGTGATCCGATTCTCATAGTGAATGTAGTGGAGATGGTCAGGGCAGAAAGCAGGATGAGGGAAAAGGGGGGAAGAAGAGAAAAAAGAGGAAATTTTGACTGAGGAAGGATCAGTGAGGAAGGAGACTCCCTGGAACTCATCCCATTGGACCAGGTCTGGGGGCTGTACCAGGAGAAATCTGTGTTGTGGCCAGATCCCTGTCAGTGCTGGGAACAGTTAGTTCTCCATGAGGTATATATTGTCATTTGTGGTATGAAAAGATTAACTTTCTTTCCATTCCCAGCTTGCTGTCTCCCCACCATGGATGCTACATAAAACAGTAGACTTTTATTCATTAACATTTATGGGAAAATGTTAATATTAAACTGTAAGTGAAAAGCCCTATCTTACTGAATTCTTCTGCTGTGTTATTGGGAGCCTAATTACATTTTGCATTTAAATAAAAACCAGATGATGTTCGGGACAGTCAGGCAAGCATTCTGCAAGTGAGAATTTATCTTCTGATCTGGGTAAACAATGTCTCATCATTTAACAGTTATTATAAATAATGGGGTTTTAAGCACTTTGCTGGGAGTTCATATTGGCTCCACACTGGTTGCACTAAGGAAGAGAGAATTTCAGTGACATCTTCCAGGCATCCGGTGAGGAGGAATCATATCCTGAGCTCACTTCTCAAGCTGCAAGCAGTTTTCATCCTCCTCTATTTGTTATTGCTCAATATTGTGTGCACGAGAGGCTGTCAGAGAGAAAAATGGGTTGGAAGTGTTTGGAAAATGGAGAATCATAGAATGGTAGGGGTTGGAAGGGACTTCTGGACATCATCTAGTCCAGTTCACAGCAGGTTGCCCAGGATCACAGTGTCCAGGCAGATTTCAAAAGTCTCTAGAGCAGGAGACTCCACAACCTCTCTGGGCAGCCCGTTCCAGGGCTCCATCAACCTGACACCAGAGAAGTTTCTCCTTAAGTTCAGGCGAAACCTCTTGTGTTCTAGTTTGTACCTCCTGCCCCTCATCCTATCGCTGGCCAGCAATGAGAAGAGCCCAGCCCCATCCTCATGACCTTGGGCTGTTGATCAGCATTGAGAAGATGCCCTCTCAGACTGCTCTTCTCCATAGTCTCTCAGACCCTGCTTCTAAGAGAGATGCTCCAGTCTCCTGATCATCTGTCATGACCCTTCATTGGGCTGTCTCTGGCAATTCTCTGTCCCTGTTGAACTGAGGAGACCAGAACTGGATACAGTACTCCAACTCTGGCCTCACTAGGGCAAAGTAGAGGGGGAGGAGAACCTTCCTTGACCTGCTGGTCACACTCTTCTTAATGCACCTCAGGAGAGCACCTTGACCACAAGGTCACATTGCTGGCTCGTGTTGAGTTTCTTGTCCACCATCACTCCCACGTCCTTCTCCCCAGAGCTGTTTTCCAGCAGGTCAGTCCTTGCCTGCACTGCTCCAGGGGTTTATTCTTCCCCAGGTGCAGAAAGCATCTACTGCTGCTGTCCCAGCAGATGTGGAGAGTGTTCAGGACCACTGTGGAGGTTCATGGAAGAGGCTGAAACTTTTGAAGGTGTTGTCTTTCTGTGAAAATGTAGAAGTTGCATTCACAGAGGATGGAGAAGATGTTGGGCCAAAACATAAAGACACGGTTCTGCTGGTGCCCTCTGAAGTGCATCACTGATATCTCTGTGCTTGGTGATGCCTGAACTCATCTAGGGAAAGAGTGAAACGTCTCAGAAATGTAAATAGCTTTTCCCCCACTTGTGTTGTTTAGATTCTGCCTTTCCTTCCTGTTGCTCCAGAGGAGGCAGCAATGCTTTTGTTGCTGCCTGGCTTTTAGTCTTTGCGTTTCTCAGACGTTAGCAAGGCTCTCCAGGTTTTCTCTGAGCAACTTGCCTACAGCCTATCCCACAGCCTGGGAAGGATGGAATTAGTTTTCCCTGCAGGCAGAAATGAGTGGTAAAGGGATGAGTTTTTCGAGCAGCCATTTGCTGTTGTGAGAAGACACTGAATTTGGGAATGCCTGGTGCTGGCTGATGGCGTGTCACCTCCTGACACGCCAGGGAGCCACCCACCCTATGAAATGGCTCTTCCAGGACATAAACTGTTTACTGCCTTTTTCTGCATGAGGCATTTTATCCCTTTTTTCCAAGAGGCCCCCCACAGCTCAAATACCATCTCTCTTATTTATTTCTTTATTTATTTGTTATTTCCTTTGGTCAGTGACTTTCTCAGTATCTGCCCAACACATGAACTCTGTGTTTACACCAAAGCTGATGATGTTGTGAAAGACAAAGGGTCGGTATCACTTCTCCAGACGTTTCCAAAGATGTTGGGTGTTTTTTTTTCTGGGAAGGCTGCAGGCAGGAAGGTGCAAGCAGAGTCAGCAGCCAGGTCCTGCTCTGCTCCAGCTCAATGGCACAGCATGAGAGCAAGGAGCCATGGGTGGTTGGGTGTGGTGAGCACAAGCAGCACCCTAGTTGAGGGGAGTGGGATGGAAATGGTGGTGACTTCCTAAATAGGTACAGACAGCACCGTGCTGAGGTACTCAGTACCATGCAATATGCTGTGGAGGGAGGCTGGAGTGTGTTGCTGTGCTTATTTTCTGCTAAGGGAGAGCACAGCATTCCCTTGAATAGCATCTCCAACCTATTCCCACAGACCACTCTGAGCAGCTCTCCTTGCTGGGCACTCCAGCCAAGACCAGCCTGTCAGGTGGAAATGATGTTTGGATGGAGGTATTCATCAGAAGACAAATTAACCTTGCAGCTTTCCTCCTTCATCTGCAGTGAGGAGATGAATGGTGCAGGGACAAGTCTCTAGCTTGGAATCCGGGAGTGATTTTTTTCCCTTCACTCAGGGCTACTTTTATCCCTCTGAAGGAAAATCTTTAGGTGATACCATGCCAGGATTGTGTTGTCTCTTTGGTTTGTCTTTTGGAACCATGACTGGTCACCCATTGAAATTATACAATGGTTTAAGTTGGAAGGCACCTCAAAGATCAGCCAGTTCCAACCCTCTGTCATAGGCAGGGACACCTCCCACTAAAACAAGCCTCATCTAAGGTAGCCATGAACAGCTGCAGGGAGGGAGCATCCACAACCTCCCTGAGCAACCTGTGCCAGTGTCTCACTCCCCTCACTGTAAAGAACTTCTTCCTAACATCTAGTTTAAATCTCCCCTCTGCCAGTTTAAACCCATTACTCCTCATCTTGTCATTACAAGACCTTCTCTTGTCCCTCCCCAGCCCTCCTGTAGCCCCTTTCAGGTACTGGCAGGCCACTACAAGGTCTCCTGGAAGCCTTCTCTTCTCTATGCCAAAGAGCCCCAACTCTCTCAGCCTGTCCTCATAGCAGAGCTACTGCAGTCCTCTGAGCATCTTCATGGCCTCTTCTGGACTGGCTCCAACAGTTCCATGTCCTTCTTGTGCTGGGGGCTCCAGAACTGCACGCAGTACTTGGATAAGGGGTGGGGCGGGGGGGGAGGGCAAAAAGTCTGCAGAGGAGCACAAGGTGAAGGGCAGGTAGTTTTATTGACTTCCCTGCCAGATGCCCACGTACAAGACAGGCTCTGCACAGCTTGAGATGATTTAGATTGCCTTTGATGTGGGCTGTGGCCAGAGGAATGCCTTGGTTTGCCATTAGGTCTTTTAGATTTCACACGAGGGTTATCCTCCTCCATGCATTCATCTACAGGCTTATCCACACATTCGACAGTGCCTGTGAGAGAGCAGCTGAAAAGGCAGAGTATATTAGGATCAGTACTGAGAACAAGTCTTAAAATTATGGATTCACAAAGTGAAAACCTCCAATTCTCTTCTTTCTGCTGCCTTCTGGTTTCAAGAGGACAAACACAAGCCACTGTGCGGAGCAACTCCCTTAATAAAGGGCCAAATTAAGCTTCAGATACCAGCTTTTTAACAAGGCTTTCATATTTAACATCAGAATTTGGAGCTGTTATAAATAAGAGAGAGTATATTAAGAGCCTCAAGCAATCCTGCAAGAGAATGAGCCCACAAGGTTGGCCTGTTGTTTTTTGCAGGCTGGATTAATACTCAATCTAGGTAGAGATGTGATTTTAAGGCTACTACTGTGAGCTCTGAGTGCTTTGTAAAATTAGGTCTGTGTTCAGAAAATTGGTCTGCTTGGAGCAGCGATGGCAACATAATCTTGACAATAACTGGCTAAATAGACCAAATAAGTCACGTTTGGAGCTGGGATTATTTGGATGGGTTTGGAGTTTCTCAGCAACACTCAAAAGTAGTGCCGGGGAAATGAAAGGAGGAGACCTCTGCTCCTTAGATCTCCACCTGAGCTTTTCCAACTCCAGAGCCTTGAATTGTTTAGAGGAGCAGACAAGGCTGAGTCCAAGGTGACATCATTTCATCAGTGAAACTCTTCTGATTTGGACCAGCTGAGCATCTGCTCCCCTCAAACTTTTAACTTCTCCTTTGAATTCAACCCAAATTCCAGTCCAGCTTCCTCCTCGGCATCAATCTGCACTGGGGAGACAGCCCAGAGCCTCTCAGTAGCTTTCCTGACTGGCCCAAAAGGCCACTTCATGTCAGAATTACTAGAAGCTGTGCCAGAATTACTTTGCTTTGTAACATTATCCTTCTAAAATGAACTCAGCAATACATTTGTGTCAGAAGCACACAAGGCACACATGCGAGAAGCACTCAGATGCATGCTCCAAGCACAGGGCTTGTCCTCCTCTGGGGCTGCCTTGTCTTCCCAACTGAGGGTTATTAAAGAGGCCAAATAACTGAGGCAGCATCACAGGAGGAGAAAAAAATAGGCCTTAGACATGAAAGAAGCTGCTGAAGTTTGGAGGGTCAGGCGTGGCTGAAATTGCCGATTCAGCAGATCAGCGAGAGGTAATCACTGGACTTGTGGGTTTGACCTTCAGGCAGCTTTTCCTTACCCAGCTTTTTTGCTGGGACTGTTCAGCCATGGCCAGAGAGAAGGAAGGACCCACAGCACTCCCTATGCCCCTGACTGTCACCTTCTGCATGGTGGTTTTGCTGCAGACAGCTCTGAGACAGAACCCCCAACCCCAAGATCTCAAGTGGCTCCAGTTCTGGTGGATAGGGAGATGCTTAGACCCTTAGGTCGCTTCCAACCTTAGTTGGAGGGATCCTAGATCCACCTTAAACAACACATTGTATCCAGACCTGCTCTGGATAGAAGTGTGGTGGCTTCGGGACTGGGAGCATCACCTCCAAAACGCCTGAGCAAGATCCAAAGGCCCTGGAGGACGTAGGACACAGAGCTGGTAGGTGCCATGAAGACGCAGACTACATTGAATTTGTCTTTTCCTTTGTGGGGTGAGAGGCTGATGGAGGGGTCACTGTTGAGCAATCCAAGGCACTCCCATAACCCTGGGAATGAGAGACCAAACCCAGGAATTTTAATACAGTGTTTTCTCTGCAAATGCTTTTGGTCTGATATACACAGATGTGCTGCTTGCGTAACTGAAGATGCAAGATAATTCTGCCTCAATACACTTGAAAAAAAGCCCTTGTCCACAGATGGGTTTGCACAGGAGAAGTGTGTAGAACATGGAAAGTATGGTACACGATTTATTCTAGCAACATACTGAACCTTTCAAGGTGGGGTGGGAGGGAATTCCTTTATTCTCAAGCAACCATAGCTGCATATTCATTTTGAAAACTCTTGGAGAAACCTTGCACAAGGACTTGGCTGTAATGACAGGAGGAGGAGGAATGGGTTTAAACTGGCAGAGGGGAGATTTAAACTGGATGTTAGGAAGAAGTTCTTTACAGTGAGGGTGGTGAGACACTGGCACAGGTTGCCCAGGGAGGTTGTAGATGCTCCCTCCTTGGAGATGTTCAAGGTCAGGTTGGATGAGACCTTGAGTGACCTGTTCTAGTGGGAGGTGTCCCTGCCTATGACAGAGGGCTGGAACTGGATGATCTCTGAGGTCCCTTCTAACCATTCCATGGTTCTGTGACTTGCAGGCTTCCACGATGTGGATGGGCTGCAGAAAAGTCTTTTTCTGTTGAGCATTTGACTTTTAAAACCTCACATGCTGCCTAAAAGTGGTAACTCATCCCTCTGAGGTGCCATTTATGTAGGAAAACATCCTAAAACTCTTTGCAAAGGAGAAAAAAAAAAAAAGAGAGAGCTCTAGGAAACTTGAGATTATTTTTTAAAAGCACTGCAGTCATTGTGAAAGTGCCTATCATGGAGAATATTCTCCCTCTAAATGCTACTCCTTTATCTAGTGCACTTTTAACCTTCCATAAAATGCTCAGAGTCAAGTTGGGCAAGATGCCAAAGTCTTGAGTCTCCTACTCTGTAGGCTTTGAGTCGTGTGGAGCTTTTTGGGTTCTCTTTTTAAAATCAAAAGCTGTTTGCCCTTTTTTTTTTTTTTTTTTCGCTTTTGGGTAGACAAAATTCTTTTAGAAGTTCATGCATGAAAATGTTTTGTCCCTATCTCCACAATCTCTTCGTGCCTGAGGTAAACCCAGACATTTATGTAAGTTCAGATGTCCTCCCCATTTCGTAAGTGTTAGTTGTTTGGCATCTTCGTGCTGAAAGAAGGCACTAGGAATGAAACCTGCAGTCTCGGCGGGGCTCTGATGTTCAGAAGGTTCAGTCTCCACTCCCTTGCTTCCCTGATGCCTCTTGTACCTCCTCATCTCCTTGCTGTATCCTGCCACCTTCTTTCCAAGGTGTCAGGTTTCATCTCCAAGTGCATGGCACTAAGGAGCTCTGCATGGATTCAGCGTTGGAGCTGCTGTAAGGGAATTTGACAGGAACTAATATTTTACATAGGCCACTGAGTCCTGATTCCAGAGAAGTTGTTCAGGCAGCATTTGCCAAGCTTCTTTGCAAATTTAATGCAGGTGCTTTTGTGGTATCTCAACATCTTTCAGGTTGGAGCAGGGTGAAATGATTCTAATACAGGGGTTGATTTTCAATGTTCAAATGCCATAGCATTGCATTTTATCTTATGAATGGAGTTTAAAATCACTTTTTTCACACTGCTGGCTTAGAAAAAGGAAAAAGAAGCATTTTTCAGAAGCAGGTCTCTCGTGGCCAGCCAAAGCATCACAGTGAACTGGTCCCCACTGCTGGCTGTGCTGGTTGCTGCAACGTGGGGGGAGCTGGCATGGGTTAGTGTCTTCTACAGGAGCAGGGCATGGGGTCTGGGGCAGAAAACAGGTTTAATTCACTTTGAAAAATTATTATAAACGTACAAACATGTCATTATAGCAACAGAGAGTGGTGGGAAGTGACTTTCTGCCTGTGCTCCCATTGGAAAGGAGCAAAGTAAAAAATTTGCTTGCCCAGAAATTTCTTTTTGTCCATCTCAAAGGAAAATTCAGAGCTTTGGCGACTGACTGGTGCTTTTGTTACACTGCAGTTTAATATTAACTGATCTGTTTTCACTGATCTGAGTACCCAAAAGCGAAGGTTCCCCCCCAGGATATGGTGCCCTCCGCCCCCCCTCCAACCCTGCTGTCACTCCCAGCAGGGCCACGGGGCTGGAGTCAGCTCCGCAGGTCCTTGCCTCAGAGCAGCCGCCAAGGGTGGTGGAGATGTATTATAATTAGAGCTCCCTCATTAGCATAATTACATTTCATATCACAAAAATGAGAGAATATACAAGAAAAAAAACAGAAGCAGTAATGCAGCTTCCAAGGCTTTATGGCAGGGGTGAAATTTGTAATCCCCACATCAGCTTTTGAGCCCTTTCCTGCCTTGGGCTGCACTATGCTCATCCCAGGTAGTGGCACCAACTCCCATGGGGAGCAGTTATGATGTTCATAGTAAGTGTTCATACAGAAATAGAGCCAAAAGTGTCCAGCTAAGTGTGGGATGTTGTCTAAAGATTGCAGGGTGGAGAACTGATGTATAAAAGTGTGTATCGGCATACTGGGGAGCAGAAACCATGCTTCGGGAGCCAGTGTGAGCTCCTCTCGGGGAGGGGGAGCATGTCCCAGTCCCCTCAGCAGCAATCAGTGAAATAAAAATGTTTAACTAATCCATTCACTGGGGAGCGTTGGGTAAATTACAGTTTAAGAGATCCTCAAGCCTTCCATTGTGCTACTACAAATTGCCTTTTAGTGTTGGCTCCATATAGGATCCTTTTGAATGCGAATCCAGATGGCAGAAGCTACGTAATTATTATTCATTACAGTTAATAAGTAACACTCAGAAGCCCCAGTCTAGCTCAGCAAGTCCCCTGTGATTGGCATTGTGCAAAGGTAAGGGTGAAGAAAAAAAAAAAAATTAGTCCTGGCCACAGACTGTTGTAGGATTTCTGTTAAAGACAAGAAGGTCTGAAGGGCTCTTGGTTTGCCTGCCCAGGAACACAGACTCGTTCTGAGAGCTCTGTCAGCAGGGACTCTCCTCTCCTCCAAACGAAGGAAATTATCTTTCATTTTAAAATAAGGCTCTAATTTTGGCCTTTCAGCTGTTCATTCCAAAACTACTTGTGGCCAGGGAGAGCTGCACCTCGTTTTCCCTGCCCACCACTGGAAAGCGCCCATCTTGCATCCTAATTTGAGGGAGGGGGCTGAGGCCATTCCCTCGCTCGCAGCCTCCTCGGTGCGTGGTGGAGCCCGAAACGGTCCCCAAAACAATTGCTGTGAATGACAGAACTGAAATCGAGGAGATTCGAGCCCTGCTGGCCATTACCCCACTTCCTGCATTCCTACTTGTTAATTGTCTAATTCCTAACGAGTCTTCAGGCGTCTGATGGACTTTCTGATGCGTGCTCACGCCCGACGCTTCCTTCCCTCCCCTTCCTGGCCTCATCCCTCACCAGAGACCTTGTTCCTTTAAAAATGCCATCCTTAAAAATCAGAAATACTCAGCCCAGCAAAAGGAAAAGGGAACTTGACATTAGTTGAGCTTGAAAGGCCTGGTGCTGTGAAAAGTGACTGACGTGTGAAAAGAGGCTACAATTAGTTCTTTCCCCGAGCACTCTCCCATTCAGTCCAGGGTCACTCCTTCAGCGAGCTGCGGCTTTGAGGGTAATGTGTTGTGACAGTTTGAGATGATGAAGAATAATTCTTGTATTCAGAGTTGCTGCCGCTTCCCTGCTGCCCTGACACATCAGGCTGCTGTCGTTGTATCATTTATCCTGGGCAGCCCTGGGTAGGTAAGAGGGAAGGGTCGGTTCTTCCAGCAAGTGATTTGGGGAGGGTGTTTTGCCACCGTGCTTAACAGGGGAAAGCAAACAGAGAGAAAGGAAGAGAACATTAGAAGAAATAATGCACTGGAGACGAGACTTCTTTGAGTAGACATAAAGGAGATAGCATAGCTTCAAGTGGACCACTAGAGAGAGAGCACAGAGGAGAAAGGCAGCATAATTTATGAGTGTTCCGGGCAAAAGAGGGCTGTATAGATTTTCTTCAGGCATTGAATTAATGTACCCTATCAAATGGTTTCACATTTAAGCTTGGCAGGGCTGCGTACCTTTCTAGATTTGATAGGGTCCTTTGACAGTTCCTGGAGCTTTCTGGAACTGAAGGTGCAGCTGCATTGCTGCTCCAGACCTGAGGAGCTCAGGCTGTCCCCAAAGCAGCTCCTCCTCTTCCTCCTCTCCAGCTTGGCAGCAGCTCAAGGAAAACAGAGCAGCTTGGCTGGTAGAAGAGGGGACAGGACCATCAGGCTTCAGCATAGTGGTTGGGGATACTAGCAGAAAGAAATATTTTGTGGGAGGCTCTCCTCTCTGTTTCTCATGTGGTGCCAGAGGAAGGCTATGCTGGTGCCAGTCTGTGGGCAGGCTCGCTGGAAGCCATGCCAAGCAGAGAGCAGCCAGCATTTGCTTTGCAACACCTTGAATGCTCTGTTTCTCTCCAACCAACATCAGTGTTCCCACAGCTCCCAAAGGTGCCAGATGCTGCAAAGCCATGGGAGGGGGACGGCTGTCCCCAGGACGGGCTGAGGAACCTGGCTGGCCACAATGTGCCACCTTCCCCAGCTCTTGATGGCTGCAAGAAGGATTTTTAGTGCTGCTGCCTTCAACTTGGTGGGAAGCACGTGTGCCCTGAAAATCTCTGTTATTCTGGGACCCTGGCTGATGCTGGCGGTGCCCATTACTGTTACCATCAAAAACACAGGCAGGGCTGTTCCCAGCTCCCCTGAAGTGACTTTCTCCTCATGGCTTCAGCAGATGTTCCTGCTCCTTGGTCTTTTTTTCCTGTCTCTTTTTTTTCCCCTCTGGTTCGCAGGGCAGTCAGGACTCTGTGAGTCGTTTCCTCCAGGGACATGGGCAGGTTTTACTATTTACATTTCCAGGATTAGCATTTATTTGTATTTGTGTTTGTTTTTCACGGGCTTCTGAAAGCCTGAGGGAGCCGTTTCTGGGGCCAAAATAATGCAAGTGCTGGTCTTCTCACAGTATTTCATTTCCTTGATGGTGGAAACGCTATGAGAAGAGCAGGTCTCATGTTATTTTGACCCCATAAATAGCTCCCAGAGGCCCCTTTCTTCCTTCTCCCACCCACTCCCCCCCAAATCAAATATTTAGGTTTCTGCAAAGCCTGACTTCTCAACCCTGGTTATCTTGCTTCAGCAGAAGCAAATTGCAGTTATTACAAAATAGCCAGAGAGTCTATAAGGCCGAGTGGGTTTTATATGATGCACAATTTGTTGGCTACTGTACAAGTTCATTAAAGTGTATCATAAGAGGTTGTTTTACTGGTACATTTAAGGAAGTTAATACATCTCGACAGTATATGCATGGGGGAATGCAGATACAATAACCCTCAGACATGCTGGGGCCAAGTCCATTCCTGGCGTAACTCCACCGAAGTAAGCGCCGTGTCCTGCTCTGCCAGCGCGGTGCTGAGCCTTCAGCCAGGCTCCTCGCCCCATCTTTCCATGAAGGAATCCTGCATTTTGCTTCTCTTCTGTGTTTGTCAGCAAGTCGGTTCCCAGCACAGGCAATCAGAGAATCATTAAAGTAGGAAAAATCCTCTTAAGATCATCAAGTCCAACCATCAGCCCAACACCACCATGCCCACTAACCCATGTCCCCTAACCCATGTCCCCAGGTACCATGTCTAAATGTGTTTTTTAACACCTCCAGGGATGATGGCACAGAGGACATTGGTGGTCTGATCACTTATGTGACACATCTTATTTAGGTCTGAGAACTATTTCACCTCTTTCCAGATGTACCACAGGGCTTGGCTGCTCCAGGATGGAGCAGTGGGAGGTCAGCCCTGCTGCTCCACCTGTCTGTAGGGTCCTGCCTCAACTCATACCCAACAGCCTCACCATGCCATGGTGGCTTCTTCTGCACTTGGTGGGACTGTCCAGGTCTATCAGAAATCATCTCTTGTTTTTTTTACCCCATAAGAGGAAGGGCATCCAACACCATGGAGCCATTCCCAGTCTTGTCTGAGCCTTCCCATGGGAACAGCCCCAATGTTCCTGTGTCTGCTGGAAGGTGTGGAAGAAAAGATAAGTTTGAACTAAACTTTTGAGGGGATTGTTTGTTTGTTTTTTTTTAATTATTAACAAAACAGCTGGGAAAAAATATTCATTTAGGGCAATTCAGGAGGATGTGGTGACTGTGGTCCTTGGGGTCATACGTGCAGCACAGGTAGTCCCTGGTGACCACGTAAGGTCTAATTGCTCATCTCGTGTGACCCAGCTGTGCACGAGAGCCAGGCTGGGGCGAGGGCAAGAGCCCAATTTCCTGAGCACAGCAGTGCTTGCTGCTGCAGCAGTCAGAGGTTTTACAGCACTTTCTTAGGTATCAGCATACATGGCTCGTCTGCTGCGCCGTCTAATTAGTTCCAGAGCAAGCAGGCTCGTGGTGCTGCGCTGTTTGAGAGGACCCGGGACCATTTACCCAGGGGAATGTGCAGTGCTTGGGGTGTGCAGGAGCTCCCCTGCTCTTTAGTCTGACCCCCTCTTCAAACCCAAAGCAAGCTCTGTGCAGGCTGGAGGGCTGGAAAACATCCCCTCCAGTTCCTCTGAAGCCTTTGCATCTCTTTTGTGCTCTCTTTTGCCCCTGCTGGTTGCAAATCGAAGGGGTTTACCTGGCTGGGAGTAGCAAGGAGAGAGCAGTGGTGATGCCAAGCCAGGACAGGACCCCAGACTCCTAGCCAGGCCCCGTTCCCACCACTCTGCCTTTCCTGTGTGTTGTCCATACTTTTTCCTTGGCTGGCAATAGTCTCTCCAGTGCCACCCCCTGGCAGTCCCTCACAGAGGTGACAAGAGCTGCCGTCCGCAGAAATCCCACAGCCCCCCAGAAACCACCCTACAGGTCTGAATTCTCAAAAATCCCATCCTGGCAGGGCATACTGTGTCACAGAAGTCACCAAAGGACAGGCAGAAGCTGGCGGGCAACCTGAGGGACAGAAGTGGCCATGCAGGAGCCATGGGGCTGTGGGGACATAACTGCTCCCTTGCTCTTTCCTTATCCCTTCTTTTGCTACGGTGACTGAAAACACAACGCTTGACTGAAAATCAATTACAGCTTAAAAAGAGAGAGAGAAGCAGCCCAAGCACCGTTTGAGGAGCCCCAACCTGCCCAGTGCAGGCAGTGGCTGCCCAGCACCCGAGAGCTCTGACGTGGGACATTTAACTGAAGCCAGCTGTATGTGCAGGGAGATAAAAGCCCCAAATCAGACAGGATAAGCACAGCATTAGTGTGGGATACGCCACTCATTTCTGATTTAAATTACTGTTTTCACTTCCTGAACTGATGGGAGAGTATGTGAGGAAAATGAAGAGGTTTAGACATGGACATTCCTTCCCCAAATGCTGGCAAGAAATGGTGATGAATCCAGCTGAGCTCATTAGCATCACTGCTTATCGGGTGACTGGTTTCCTGCTGATCTGGTTTTCATGTATCCTGGGCAGATTATCTCTGTTGCAAATTATCTCCATGGTCAAAGACTGACCTCTGAGCTCTCCTTTCATAGGTGTGCACTCACCTGACTGCTATCCTCACCGTGCCCAAGCAGTGTCCCAGCATGCTGGAGTGGGATGCTTTTTATTCCAGTGAAGAACCAACTTTCTGCTTTTGCTGGGCACTTTGTGTATAGATATATCCTTATCTCTGAGTCCTGTTGCAGCAAAAGAACTGTTATGGTGTTTACAGTCATTGAATCAGAGTAATCATAGAGTTGCCTGGTTGGAAAAGAGTTCAAGATGAGCAGATCCTAACATCTCCCTGTACACAATTGTTAGACCACATCCCTAAGCTCCTCATGCAAATGTCTTTTAAACACCTCCAGGTGTTTAAATGAAGACTGCACCACTTCCCTGGGCAGCCTGTTCAGTGCCTGATGACCCTTTCAGTGAAGAAAGTTTTCCTAATCTAGACCTCCCCTGGTGCAACCTGAGGCCTTACTAAAGGTTAACTATCTTGGAATGAGACAGAGGTGTGCAAACAGTGTAGTGATATTTAGCAGAGAGCAAAGTGGGCACCGCTCTTCCTGCTCCTGCCTCTGCAGCTTCTTTCAATCCTCATCCAAGCAAAACTCCTGTTTTCCAGGGACAGGAAAAGCTGCCAGGCTGCTCCCATGATTTGCCCCCTGTGCCATGCACACAACGTGACAACATGCAGAAAACAAGGGTTCTTTTTTTCATCCTTCCCCTTTGGCATCAAGGGAATTCTATGCTAGGAAGCTCCTATCATAGAACCATAGAATCATAGAAAGGCTGGAGTTGGTAGGAACCGTAAAGATCCTCTAGTTCCAACCTACCTCCCACTAGACCAGGTTGCTCAAAGCCTCATCCAGCCTGGTCTTAAACACTTCCAGGGATGAAGCAGCCAAAACTTCTCTGGACTACCCATTCTAACGTCTCACCAATCTCACAGTGAAGAACTTCTTCCTGATGTCCAACCTAAATCTCCTCAGCTCTAATTCCAAACCACTGCCCCTTGTCCTTTCCCCATCCCATCCCCTGCTGCTGGTGGAAGTTGCACTCGGGGCCACACGTCACACCTCAACAGAATATTTCTTGTAGCCTGTCACCGTGTGTCTGAGGGAAGGATTCCTGTGGTGGACGTGGGGCTCTGCCTAATCTCACCGCTGCATGTCACCGCTGAGTGCTGGCCGGGGCGGCGCTGCCCAGCAACGCTGCCCAGCGACGCTGCCGCATGCTGCCACCCAGGCAACTGTTGGGTTCAAGTGGCTCAGAGAGGCGACGGTTAGAAGCGATGCTCTGTGCACACAAAAATCTTCCTGGCTGAGATTAGGGAGCAGAAAAGGCTCTGAGAGGTCAGCGAGGGGAGATGTCTGGATGTGTGTGACTGGGAGAGGGAGAGCCACAGGCAGGCCTGCTTGCTCTGCTTGCTCTTTTTGCTCTGACGCACAGCTCAGGCACGTAGGAAAGGAGGTGTTTTTTTCTTTTGGCTTAAAAAAGCAGAGTTATTTATGTCCATTTCTGCAGGATAAAGGGTTGTGGAAAGTCCCTGCCATTCCCAAGGTGGAGAATGGCAGTGGTTACGCACTGCTGGTATACACCACCAGTGACCAGTGTGACTGACGCTTCCCCAGCATCCCAGCACCACTGCTGTGGAGGGAAAATGCTTCATCACCTAACTGTACCCTTTGCACCCTGCTCAGTTCAGCTGTGAACATCCCCACTCTCTAGTCCTGATATGTCATGAGTCAGTGGCCTTCTCCCCAGGCAACACACCACTCTCTGGGCAGGGTGTAACATCTCCATCCAGCTCTGCTTCAGCTCAGCTGAGCTGGGAGCCTGGCCGGAAAGTAGAACCAGGAGCTGGGATGCCCCTGGGGTGATCCATCAAATCACCTTGGAAAAGACGGATGATGACGAGGTAACGTTAGAGCAGTGGTACAGTGAGATTTGTCAATAAAGTGACTGTCTGACAGCACTTGGCGTCTCTCCCAAATGCTAACCAGGACCTGTTTTCTCTCCCCGCTGCAGAGCTTCAGCGAGAGGGAAGCATAGAGACGCTGAGTAACAGCTCGGGTTCTACCAGTGGCAGTATCCCGCGCAACTTCGACGGCTACCGATCGCCCCTCCCCACTAACGAAAACCAGCCCCTCAGCCTTTTCCCCACAGGATTCCCTTAAATCAGCTGAACATCCAAGGGGAGAGCCAGACAGGGTAACAAGCCACCTCTCCACCTAAGCAATCCCAATGTGTCCATCACCTGCCAGCTGGCTGCAGCATTGGATGCTCCTCATTACCCTGATAAATATCAACAACTCCTAAACCTTCCTGAACCATACTCACCAAATCTTGACTTTGTGTTCCCATGCAATACGAAGAGACTCCATCTTCAATCCCAATAGCTCTGCAGCTTCTTTTTTTTTTTTTTTCCACTGTGTTCAGGAAGAGGTTTGGTGGAGGAGAAATGCTTCAAAGCCATTTTTGGTCAAGCACATGGTTGCACAACCATTCTCCACTTTTTTGGCATCGAGAGGTGAAGGGAATCTCCATAACTCAGAGGAGCTCTCGACGTCTGCAAAAGTGCCGAGCATTAAGGAATGAACTGGAGAAAGTGGAAACTGGAGAACTTTCTGTGGACAGGGTTGATAATGTTACTCCTTCCTCATTGCATCTCCTTGCTGCCCTACTTCCCCCCTGATAACTCATCAATGCCAGGAGTATTACAAATGGAAATGTTTCTTTTTGTTCTTTGGAAGAAGTCTCTCGCTCGCTCCGGTTTTCTTCTGGTCATGTATTTTAGAAATGTACTTAATTGACTAACTGCAGTCACAGATTTCTCATATTTGGTTATAAAAGTTGCTCATTGGAACTCAGATATCTGTCCAGAAATGCATGTGTCATTGAATAAATCTAAGTTAAACAAGGAACTGCTTAAATGGCAATGTTGATGAAGTAGGCTTCGTGTATCTTCCTGGACCAGACTATGTGCGTATTTGCTAACTTGAGGGCTTTAATTAAAGCCATCAGTGGATGTTGTGCAGCCAGTCTAGCTTGCTCCCTGCTTTCTGCTCCCTCTCTGCAAGGACAAGGTTCTTAAGAGACAGAGGCAGTGTGACCTGTAGTGTGGCTTGCACTCACTTAGCACCGCCACAAGTCAACACTTGTCTCTGTTCAGGTGTCTGAGCCTAGCTCCGTGTGTTGGTCAGGGCCCTGTTTCTTCACCCACTGAGTTTGTTGAGACAAGGACCACTGGAAGCAAAGTCACCCACCTCCATCTCTTGTGTTATAGGCTCACACCTAAGAAGCTTTGCAGAAGCCATATAACAGCCTGAACCCTACTGAACGTGCACAGTCAAAACCCAGCAGCACATAACTCTGCTGATAAAAGAGTCATGGGCTCACACAGGAGCCACACAAATTCCTATGTCTCAGCCAACTTGTGTCGAGAAGCAGAGAGTGAGATGGGACTGTCAGCTTATGAAATTTCCTCCCCACTGCTTGTTGTTTCCAATAGAAGCCATTTGAGTCATGGCAATGAGAGGAAACTATCAAAACCCACAAATCTTTCTGCACTCTCGCAGCTTAAAGCAGCCGCACTGACTGATGCAGAACCCACCATCCTCTTCCTCTCTCATCCCCAAACACCAAATTCAGTCTTGGGCTTGGTTTATTTGTTGTTTTTAACTGTAATGCCACGACTCAGAAGCTATTTTGCCCTTTTTTTTTTTCCCCTCTCTTTTCAGGCTTGGAAACCACTAAAAAAATGTGAGTCTGCTGCAATAATTTCAGCTTCTTGCTTGGTTTTCAGTCAGTCCTTGCTCAAGCAAAAAGAAAAACTTCCCTGGGATGAAATCAGAGGAGAGTTCGCCTGTCAGTAAGTACTCACAGCTCCGTCCCGCTGGCTATATGTGCCATAATGCTGCTCCTTTTATGGTTGCAGAAGAATGGCTTGAAGTAAGGGGCTATAGGGCTGGCACTGGGGACAAATGGGACTGTGGGGTCAAGTCAGTCCACATCAGTAAGGATTTTTAACACGGTTCAGGCCAAGGTCAGCTCCAAAAGTTCAAACAAAATCCAGATTAACACACACTGAAGGGATTGTGTTGTCACCGTGGTGCTTGTTTCCTTTCAGGCTTTCCAAGGAGCAGCCATAAGGGACAAAGTTCTTGCAGAAGAAGGTGATGGAGGTGGTGAAATCTCCATCCCTGGAGGTATTTAAGAGTCATGTAGTTGTAGTGCTTAGGGATATGGCTTAGCCAAGGACTTGTCAGTGTTAGGCTAATGATTGGACTCAATTATCTTAAAGGCGTTTTCCTTTATCTAAGCAATTGTGGGATTCTGGGACTGCTCTTCTCCCTTCTGCCCTGGACAGCTTGGTTGCTGGTTCTTACTGAATACACCAAGAAGGATAGCACACAACGCCGAGTGGTGTCATTGGAAATGTATTTGTTGTTGGCAGGCATTAAATCACTTTTTAGAAGTGCTGCAATACAGCCATGTGGAAATTCCCAGTCTGCAAGAAGCTCCTTTGAATCAGGATGTTTTGTTTTTAAAAAAAGAGGAGAGAGAAAAGGGAGGGGGAGAAAAAACCAAAAACGTACAAACTGGGGCTGTACCAAAATATTTTCAGTCTGGTTCACTGAAAAGAATGTCCTAAATTCCCCACTATTGATAGCCCTGTAGCCAAACTCTTCAGAAAGCCTGGAGCTTGAAAAAAACAAAAATAACCAACACCAGCAAGCACTGCTATGAGGTGGCTAATTTAACTTTAATTTGATACTTTCACAGATGACCCAGCAGAATAACCAGCGAGTTCCAGCTCTTCAGTCAGCCAGGGAAAGCCAAGTGTGTCGCAATGATAACTCGGTAGGATTTGAATCAACAATATCTCCATAAGGTCTGACTCAGTGATAACTCTATAGGGTCCAATTCAGCAGTAACTGTAGGTTCTGCTAACTATAGACTCTGATTCAACAGCAACCCCAACAGAATCTGATTCAGCAATAACTCTGTAGGGTCCAATTCAGCAGTAACTGTAGGTTCTGATAACTGTTGATTCTGATTCATCAATAGCTCTGTAGGGTCCAATTCAGCAGTAACTCTAGGTTCTGATAACTGTAGATTCTGATTCAACATCAACCCCCCAATATCTGATTCAGCAATAACTCTGTAGGGTCCAATTCAACAGTAACCCTATAAGGGCTGATTCAACACATCCCCATGGTGTGTGTCTCACTCACAGGACATACCTGCTCCTGTGGGTGGCCCCTGCCTTTAGTTTACACCCAAAGGCTCCCCACTTCAGCTGAGTGCCGTGTGCTTTCCTGCAAATCCACCTTTCCTCCACCTTACCTTCAGCAGCGATGCCCTTTACCAGGCACCAAAAAAGATTGCTGCTCGTCGATGGTGTCTAGAAAGGGAGGTTTGCCCGGACTTTAATGCAATCAGCTTTTCAATCTTAAGGATCTGACCCAAATCCCACTCAAAGCAAAAATAGCAAGAGCCTGGTGGTCTTCACAGGATTTCAGACGAGCATCTCCTGTTGTAGGAGAAATAATACAGGTGAGTTTGAAGACCCCAGGTTTCCAAATGTAGCAGCTAGCACAGGCAGCCCAGCAAGAAAGTTGTGCCATGATATAAACCACTGGCTCGAAGAGAGCTCAGGAGCCATGTTGGACTTGCAGGTTTTTAAACTGTTTCCAGTAGTGGTAAGCAGCAGCCTCCTGCTGAGTTCAAAAGGCAAAACGTCTCATTTAAAGCGGGGTGGACTGTATATCACTCCCTGCGTAAAGTGAAGCTCTTCTATTAAAAGTTGAGTTCAGATTTCATGAATTAAGGTGAAATACTGCTTTCTTAGCCTAGCCTGGTTTCTGTAATAAACACACGCGTGTAGCCTGCTTAAATCATGGCAGGGGAATGGTTTGGCTGCTTGAAGAGAAGTGGGAAGTCAAAGGTTCTCCAAATGTGACAGCTCGGAGTTCTAATGAAATCAAACCTCAGAGACAGTCCATGGGCCTGGTTATGACCAATGGGGCTGATGTTTCCTGGTGCTGTGCAGAGCATGTGGGGCATGGGCTTCACTCGATTTGCAGGTGAAGCTATGCCTAAGGTAAGCTGATAAGCCCCAACCCACAGCCCATCTCTACCAGTCCTGCCCTGCGGAGTGTTTAGCCAGCCTGAGAATGAAGCGTGCTAGTGATGAGATTAGAAGGCGGCAAATTAGCCAAGGTAACCAACCAAAGACAAAATGATGAGTCCGGTTCTGGGGCCTCTGCATCCATTCTGGAGCCCCAGACACATGAAAGACATCAAACCTGTGCAGAGGAGGGCCACAAAGATAATCAGAGGACTGGAGCATCTCCTTTGTGAATACAGACTGAGGGCATTGGGGCTGCTCAGCCTTCAAGTATGTGAAGGGAGCCTACAAGAAAGTTGGGGAGAGACTTTTTACAAGGACTTATGGTGACAGAATGGGAGGTGAAAGACTTTGAGCTGAAAGAGGGGAGATTTAGGCTGGAGATTAGGAAGAACTTCTTGACAGTGAGGGTGATGAGACACTACAATAGGTTGCCCAGGGAAGTTGTGGATGCCTCCTCCCTGGAAGTGTTCAAGGCTGGGTTGGACAAAACCTTGAGCAACCTGTTCTGGTGGAAGCTGTCCTTATGCATGGCAGGGGGAGTTGGAACTGGAAGATCTTTAACGTCCCTTCCAACCCAAACACAGGATCACAGGATTGTAGGACATCAGGGGTTGGAAGTGACCTAAAGAGATCATTGAGTCCAACCCCCCTGCCAGAGCAGGACCATAATCTAGCTCAGGTCAGGAACACATCCAGACGGGCCTTGAAAGTGTCCAGGGAAGGAGACTCCACTACCTCTCTGAGCAAGCCTGTGCCAGTGCTGTGTGACCCTTACAGTAAAGAAGTTCCCCCTTGTGTTGAGGTGGAACCTCCTGTGTTGCAGCTTACATCCATTGCTCCTTGTCCTATCCCAGGGAGCAAGTGATCCTATGAAAGTACCACCGAGCTCTCCATCCTCCTTTCCTGAGAAAGAGCCTGGAGGGGAGTTCTGCTCCAAAGTTCAGCTGTGAAAATCCCTAAACCCTGCTCCCCCTCTTCTGTGACCCTCCAAGCACAATGTGGGTTAAACACAGGGTGCTTACACAGGGAGGCTTGCTGCAGAACTTTTGGAGGCTCCGGAGCACGCCTGCGCCGCATCTCCGCGTTTGTTTTCTCCCTGCCTTCGCTCTGGCTCGCCGCTGCTGTGCAGGGGTAGGAAAGTTTGCGCCATTTCCTGTTGTCCTTCCCTTTATGCTCCTGAGATATTGTAAAAATGTTCGGTATCCTCCAGTAGGTTGTAATCACTTCACCCTAATGTTTCACAGCTGCTAAGTGTAACTTTAAACCCAACCAGCTCAGCACTTACAATTAAGCGAGTTCAGTGGAGCTGAGATGAGGTCTTTGGGATTGAAAAAAAAAAAGAGACAGATTGAAAATCNAATGGGAACAAAAGTTATGGAGATGAGAAGGGAGTTTTAATGCAGTAAGTGATGAGTGGCTTATGTGCTAGGAAAAAATAATTGAATCCAAGGCTTGGCCTGTTTCACAGATGGAAAAGGCACTGGGACAAGCATGTGCCTGTGGCAGCCACACCTTAATGGCCCAGTGTCTGCATGAACCCACTTTGGAGCTCCCTGCTTGCCCTCTGTAGGAGAAGAGCCCATGGAAACAGAATTGGCTGGAGATGAGAGCTGTGCCTCTCACCTGTGCCTCTGAAGGACAAAGCCAGAGAATTCTCCCCACCCTGTTCTCACTCCAGTATAAAACGTTTTTGCTAGCCCAGTGTTAGCTGAGGCTTTATGCTCAATTTTTGCCTCCCTCAGTCCCTTGGCCCCAGCATCAAGAGCTTATGGTGACAGGATGAGGGACAGACCACACAGGAACATGTCCAGGTGACTTTTGAAAGTCTCCAGAGCCTCTCTGTGCAGCCTGTTCCAGGCCTGGGGTTTTGCATCCTTCCCTGGCCCTTCTGCCTTCTTCTCTCCAGACCGCTGGGTTTAACCACATCCCCAGTGATGGGCATGGCACAGCTGGGATGCTGCTTGCTGGCAGCCCTCCCTCCATGAGATGCCCTCCTGCCACCTGACCATAAATGAATAGCAAAACCCTGGTCTAGATCAAGGAAGAGGCTCTGAATTTTCCTGGGAACTTCACTGTCTGAAATGTATCTTGAATATTCTGCAGCACTCAGCCTGTCAGTAGGTCAATTATCCAGCGAGCAGCCATAGGAAGTTAAGTTCTAATTTAACACTATGTTAAAAGGGTGTCAGGTTAAAATCTCATCCATAAATGAGACATGAAACATCTCTTTTAAACAAGTGTCCTGGCTCAAGCCACAGGCTGCTGCTGCTTTTATGGGGTGTAATTACTTCCCAGTGAGTATTTGCAATATGATTATAGGATGGTAATAAAAGGGTGCCCAGCTGTGCCCACTCCCACCCCAGCCCCTTTCCCTCTGGACCCTTCTCTGTGGAAGTGGGAAGTGTCAGCTCCTGGAACTCTGCATTGTAGGAGGCAGGAGTGGGGAAGTTTGCACCTCAGGATTGGGGCTCAGGGGACAGGTACCCCCCTAATGTGTTTTGGAGGGAGAACAAGTGTCTCTGCCTCCCTCACTGAGGAGTCCTTCCCAGCCTGGCACCACGGTGCTTCACTAGTCTCTGTGGGGTGCCATACCTGACAGTCCTGGGTGGGAACAGTGGCTGAACATGTTCCTTCTGAAACATCCTGGGGAAAGAAAGGACTTTGGAAGGTGGTTTGCTGTGTACTGAAGGTTAGAAGCCATGGTCAAACTAGTGACTTCAGTCAACCAGAAAACCAGAGGCAACACCAGGGAGAAAAGCCAGCCTCATGTCCTGATGTCCTGCCTTCCACCCCACCTCACTCTCTCTCCCCTGACTACCTCCCTGAAGGGACAAGCAGGACATGGGCAGTGAGGACCGAGCACATCCTGCTGTTTCTCCTCCCACACAGGGGGTGTCCATGTTTGCTCCTTTTGCTGTTGAAGGGCGAAGTCCAGCTGTCATGTGGGAGTGATGCCATTGTCCCACCCGGGCAGCTGGCCGGACCACGAGACTCCTGATCCTGGTAGTTCAGGGTGTCTGTGGGAGCTTGGCAGGATCAGGGCTGCCCTTGCCAAGCTCAGCCAAAAGGCATCATGCGTCACCCCACCACAGGTCACGCGACTGGCTTTGAAATCCTGTGGGTTTCTGTTCCAGAAAGAATCTCTCTGACTCCAAAGGTTTGGCTCAGATGTGGTCATGGCTGAGCTCTCCTCTATTGCCTGTGAAACCCTGTAAGGTTGGATCTTACTACAGGAGACCAAGATTTTGATGGAATCAGGTGAACCCCACAGCAAAGGCTGCAGGAAGATGTGGGGCAATATAATAGTGGTGCTAAAATGGAGGGATTTGGTGATGTGGTCTGACCTGGCCCATGAAGCTGCAAGGGATGCGTGGGCTCCTCACTGCAGCCCCTCCGCTGGCCAGAACTCCTTCCCTGGGCTTTCTGGTAAATTCTGCTGCTCTTCCTAATTGAGAAAAGCTGCTGCTGAACATCTGCACAGGCACTGTCCGCTCAGAGACGCCAGCCAAGGTTGTTAGTGCCTGCGCTGCCGCTGCTTTGATGTGCCTGTGATTCACGGGCTTGGCCGGGGCCGCCCCGCAGATGCTGCTGGTGGGTGGTGCAGTGGGTCCCACACCGGCACACCGCGAGGTGGGACAGCACCCCTGCATCTGTGCAAACAGCAGCCCCTGCTCCAAATGCCTCAAACCTCGCCAGGGCTCGGGGGGATGACCTCTCCTGCTTCCATCTGCAGAGGAAGGTACTCAGAGGCATCCAGGGAGGTTGGCTCAGGTGTTTCCCTCCATCCTAGCAGCACACGGTGGTGGTAGCGAAGTGAGGGTCAGTCTCTTCTCCCAGGTGATTAGAGATAGGATGAGAGGAAATGACCTCAAATTGCACCAGGGGAGGTTTAGGTTGGACGTGAGGAAAAATTGGACTGAATGATCTTAGAGGTTGTTTCCAACATTTACAACTCTGTGATTCTGTGAAGCAGTGGGATGGTGAGGAGCAGTCATACCCACATGCTGGTGGGATGAGCCCCGGCTCCAGGGTGCAAATGAGAAGCAGCCAGCCAAGCAGAGGGAGCGGAACTGGGCTCGGGCTCTGTGGCACCAGGCAGGCGGAGCTGCAGGGCTGGGGCTTTGCTCCGCAGGCACGGGGAGCACAATCTGTGGCCTTAATCCTGCCGTGTCCTGCACGCTCTCAAATCCCCTTCACTTCAACGAGCGCTTGTAGTGTCAGGCCTGCGCTGGGCGAGACGGCGCGCATGGACGGCGGGGAGGATTTGCTCAAGAGGCACTGTTTTTAAGGTGAGATTTGAAGGATGGAAGACAGATGGCAACTGGAGAGGACAAACGGATCAAGTGAAGAGTTTGTTTTCAGCGTGGAGGGGAAAACACGGGAGAGAATTACTGCTAGCTTCAAAATGGGGGCTATTAATACCTGCAGTATCTCCAGCTTTGCACCGAGCTCGGACAGACGAGACGTTCAGCGGGCACCCATGGAGGGGCAGACACCCGTCTCTTCGTCTCTTCACAGGGCGGGAGTGGGGTTTGTTCTGCCGAGATGAATTGATCCCAGCAGAGGCCGACTATACCCAGACAAAGCCGGGACAGGGGTTATTAGCTGACCGGCAGCCCTGCCATTGTCCCTACTATCTTTTCTCCCCTTTCAGCCTCGCTCCCCGTGCCCCAGGTCTCAAAGACCGTGTGTCAAGAGATTAGTGACCTGCACCAAGGGCAATTGCTTGCTTTGTGCTGGCAGCCAGGCGTCAGGGCTGTTATTTACTTGTTATTAGGTGCTGCCTTCGTTGAGCTATCCATGGAAAACACGCCTGGAGGGCAATCTGCAGATCACACATGGATGAGGAGTTGGGAGAGGAGACACTTCAGGGCAGCAGGTTTTGGTGTGTGCCCATACCAAGATCCCCCACGGAAGTTGGCAATAGCCCAGCATCTACAAGAGAAGCAAGGAAAAGGCTGAGCAATGAGAAAATGAAATGCAGTGCAGAGATGCCTGAGCACAGTGCTGGAACCAGGGCCACGACGGGGGAAAAACCCAGGGTGGTTTGAGTTTGCAGACTTGCTTTAAGGATTAAAGGGTAGAAAGAGTCTGAATCTGTCTGCACAGCACTGCTCCAGAGGCACGGGCCTCTGGCAGAGGGAGGCTTAGAGGAGCACAGGTTTTTGAGGAAATGTGAATAAAAGAGGAAGACTTTGCCCTGCCATACAGTGCTGGGTCAATGTCAAACTTACTTGTGATGAAACCTCCACAAAACAGACAGGTGCAGTAAGAAAAAATATTCTTGCCCCTGATCCACTCTGAGTGTTTTCGTTTTCTCAGCAGTGAAACTCACTCTCCCATAAGCAGAAGATGGTGATTTTCTACAATTCTACAAGTCAAACGAAGACCAAAACCGCAGCTCACGTGACATAGGAGCAGCAGTGGCAGATCCGGTGTTAAATGGGATTTCAAACGCGCCAGCACCCAGGGGTGTTTTAATCGCCCTTCTTTTTATGCTGCTACCTGTGCTGGAGGCACAGAGCCTCTGCCCTGATGAGCAGATGGGACTGGGTAACCCCTATAGGACTTGAGGCTTGCCTTGTGTCTTCCCCTTCCTGAGAGGAACTGGGGACATTGTTAAAATAAATAAGGAAGTTTAAAATAAAATTAAGATGGGAGAGAAAACAGGGAGCAGGACCCAGCTGGGGATGCTCCCTGCCATCAGAGTCTCCTTCGAGGTTTCGCTGTTCAGGCACAGACGGAGTCCCTGAGCAGAGAGATTTGAGGTGGAAGAAGCGTCAGCCTCCACGGAAGCTGCACCGGGCTCGAAGCCTCCCGTGATTTTTGTTCTTTTTCCAAAGCTCTGCGGCCGCCCCCGCCCTGCCTGGCTTCGGAACGCGTCGGGTTTCATTCCGTTTCGCCGAGACTCCTGCGCGGAACCGGAGGCTGCCGCTCTGGGCACGATGCAGTTCAGCCTGCGGGACAGTCCAAACCCTCACTTTTTAATCCCGCAGAGGACGTAGGCGGGGGGGGGGGGTGGGGGGGTGTCCGCCGCAGCGTTATTTTATCGTATTACACCTTTTGCATCTTTTAGAGATGAACCAACCGCGGAGCTCAGCCGCGGCTCTGCCATTCCGGGACTAATTTCTCTCGTGGAACCTGGGTGGAGAACAAATTACTGAGAAACCCCAGGAGGCCGGTGGGGGACCGAGGAACCCCGAGGAGAGCCGACGCAGACCACCGCGATCCCGGCGTGAGCCGCCCCGAAGGGACGGGGCTGACGAGGGCTCTGCGGCTCCTTTACCCCACAGCAGTCGAGCCACAGTCACGCGTGGTGGTGGGCGGCAAGGTGTGTGTGTGTGGGAAATGCTCGTCCCCGGCCCCATCCTATGACGGTGATGAGGTGGCGGTAATGCCATTAGCCCAGGGATTACGCGCCCGCGCTGGGATGTGACACACTTTCTCAAATGGAAGTTTTTTAAACAGAGGGATTTGCATTATTCCCTCACCCTATACCCCTTCCCCACTCCATCCCCATTCCCTCCCGCCCCTCGCGGTGGCAGCTCGGGTTTCAGGCCGCAGTCTCCCCTGCACTGGCACAGCCCTAGTCGGGGCTCCCGATCTCCTTTTAAGGCAGCGGGTTCGGTACGTGCGAGGCACCGTGCCCTGATGAGGGGAGCCGGGCAGCCTCGGGGGTAGGAGCTTGGAGGGTCCTGAGGACAGCCATTCCGTCCCCACGCAGGGAAAGTGCTCCCTAATTAAAATAATAGAATAACGATTTTTAAAAATCCAATCAAGCCGAGCGGGCTCCCTGCTCAAAGCGTCGCGGAGGTAACGAGGGCGAGATGCAGGTGGGGCGCAGAGGATGCGCACCCCCCTTGCTTAAAAAAAAAAAACCTATGGGGCACGAAGGGGCCGCTTGGCCGGGCCGGGGGTCACTCAACCGCTCGTCCTGACAAAACAGGCTGGAATATGTGTTTATAAATTGTTCAAACTCTGGATAAACTTCAGCGGCATTTGTGTCTGCGGCTCTCCGCCTGTTGTTATTTTCCAGAAATCTGGATTACTGGAAATATTTTCTTTAACGCTGGAGAGAAATCTAAACAGTCTGAGGGCAAGGAGAGCTCGGAGAAGGAGGATGGGGGAGAAACAGTCCGGGGGCTCTAAGGGCTCCCCCTCGCCGGGCCGCACACGGACGTGGCGCGCAGCTCCGCGGGCGAGCAGCGGAAGGGGGGGTGGGGGTGGAGGAGACGAGGCTGACGTCGGGTCGAGCATCTCTGTCAATTGCTGTCGATAAAAGTGAAATAATCAGGCTCCGGTGCCCGGTACCTTCGGGGCAGTTGCCGCCGTGCCCCGCCCCGCCCCGCGACGGGTACTGAAGCTCTGGAGGAGCGGAGTGAGGCGTTTTCCCGGAATCTCCCGGGGGTAAGGGGATTCCCATGCCGCCGAGGGGTGTGAGGAGAGATGCGGTGCTGCGGGGAAGGGAGGTCAGTGAGAGTAGTACCCGCCGGGAGTAAGTGACAACAAACGAGGGAAGAGTCATTACACGTGGGTTTATTTTCATCTCCGGCTAGAATGGGAGAAGCGAGGCCGGGGAAGCTGTCGGGGCTGTGGGGCTCCCCCTAGCCCCCTCCCTTCCTGCCCCACGGCCCAGCTGAGGCGAGCTGGGAAGTTGGGGCGGGTGTAAGTAGGGAGGTACCCCGGGGCTGAAGGGGGCCGTCACTCATCGAGTCCCTTCTGTGGGGTGAAGGAGACTGGGCAGCGGGAGCCGGCACCCCGCACCTGCGGGTTCCCTCTGGACCGCACGGCCGGGGCTGTCAGGTGTCCCAAGGTTTGTCTGTCCAGCTGTTTCCGGGGTAGCACTGAGGAGCCCAGCTCGATGGCACAGCCTGACCTTTTCCCACCCCCCGCTCGGGTTCCTCCGGTTCAAGAAGGTGAGAGCCGCCTCTCCTGCCTGGCCCGCTCTCCAGGCACCCAGCAGCGTTCCTTTTGCACCAGGGCAGGGGAGAGGATGCTCGACGACTGCCCCTCGGCACAGGAAAAAATCCCTTTTGCTCACGGCCGGTACTCCCTGCACCGCTCAGTGCGGGGTAAGCGGTGCCGGGGGCTCGGGGGCCACAGCAGCCCGGTGGAGCCGGGAGGAGGGGGAAGGCGGAGGCCCGACTGCTTGTGAGAATTGTTATTTTTCATCAATCACCCGCAATTTGTGTAAGTGCCCCGGACAGGACACCAGCCGTCCTGCTGGCTGGGGTCAGGGAGACAACACAGCGATGGAGAAGAGCAAATTGCATTTGCTCACCAGCTCACAGATCCAAATTACGGCCCTCGCATGGCGCGGGGAGGGGAGCGAAAGGTCCATGTGACATGAGGGAAATATGAAGGACTTTGACAGGTCTTAAACGGCCTGGCGCCAAGGCCTAAGTCTACCGGCTAAAAATAGAAAAGGGATGATGAGTGGAGATGGGCAGAGATGAAAGGGGAAGAGCGAGCGGGACCGTGCCGTTGAGCGGGTGGGGCGCAGGGGAGGCCGGGGCAGAACCGGATGGTTCTGCTGGCCTGGCCCGAGACAGATTCCTGACCCGGCCCGGGACACATCCTTGGCTTGGCTCAGGATGTGTCACCAGGGAGAATCGGACCTCGCTGTCCCATTCCGGGGACTCTCTCCCTTCTCTGCAACAAGGTGCGGGGACACCTCTCGTCCCCAGTCCCAGGAGCAGGACTAGCCACCGTGAGTGTGTTAAAAAATCGTCTCCGCGCCCACTAGTTCATCGCTCCCTGCCGCATGCTCGGTCACAGACGGGGAGAACGGTACGAAGGCGGGTTTCTCCTCAGGTGCCTGCCCCGTCCTTGGGACTGCAAGTTCTTGGTTCGGGGCCACGCACGTAGGGCCAGAGCCGCAGCGGGAGGTGCCGTGGACAGTGGGTACCCGGTACCCCGTTAGCCCTCCACCCCCAGCAGTCTCATCGGCTGGCGCCGCTACAGAGGGTCGGTGACACGAGGCGGCTCTGGATCGGTTTTATTCCTCAGATGGGGGAGTTTGAGACGTTACAGAGCTGTGCCTGGAGAGGCGGCCCGGGGTCCAGGGACACTGAGCCGGAGGAGAGGCGACTTCTCCCCGTGTGGATCCGGCTGCTTCCAACCCCCGACGGGCAGGATCACTCATCTCTCGGAAGAGCGACCAGCGAGGTGTCTGCGGTATGAACCGCCCCCACCTTGGGGCGATGCTGCGCCGGGGGCAACGAAAGGCTCCGGTTTTGCTTGGTGAGGGGGAATTTTTAAAATAAATAAATAAATAAGTGCCCCGTTTTTACCAGAGCTGCCGTCAGCACTTTTTTCACAGCGGCGAGGAAGCAAAGTCCAAATCAGTTCTAAGTTTCGGTCCCCGCTCCCTGTTCAATGGTCAGCGGGACTCCCCCCCCGACCACGCTGACCGGGGCAGTCCCGTGGGGGGAACGCGCTGTGCCCGCCCCGTCGGGCGCGGTGGCGGGGCCGGGCTACGCTGTTAGAGGTGAACCTGCCGCGGGACACGGGCAGGTTGTGAACGCCCCTTAAAAGAGCCCGCGGCTGTGGTTTGGGTTCAGCTTGGCGCTGGGGGGCAGCGGGTGAAGATCCGAAGATCCCTATCGGCAGGATGAGCCGGGGGTGGGGGCATAAAAAAAGCCCCGTGTCCCACCGAGAGGATCCGTGGGCTCCGAGCTACTGCGGACACGTCTCACTGCGCATCCGCGGAGCGGGAGGCCTGGGGTGTGGGGAGTGGGGGCAGGCTGAGGGGGGTAGAGAAGGGGGCCACCCCCTATTTTCCCCTCCTCGCCTCGTCCCGCCCGGCCGCAGCACAGGCGGCGAGGGCAGGAGCCTTGGAAGGATGGCAGGGCGCTTTTTGAAGATTTGGGGGTAAATATGAAGTGACAAGAGACGGGTCTTTATTGTGAGGGCTCAGCCGCCTGGCGCCAGGGCCCTCTTCAGCCACCGCGGCCCTCAGTTAATCAGCGCAGATCTCCAAACCGACCTCTCCGCGGGGACACCCACCGCGCCCGCCGCCCCCCCCGGGCCCCGGCGCGGCGGGACCGGCCCTAATCCCTCTGCAAATAGCCCCAGTGTGTCCGTGTTCCCCCCTCCTCCCCTTCCTCCTTATCTGCCTCCCCCCACCCGGGTAAACAGTCCCTCCGTCTGGGCACAGCCGCACCAGCCCCCCCGGACCGCGCACCCGACGGCAAGGTCTGCGCCTCCGCCACGGTCGCGGGGTTGAGGTACCCCGCCCAAGTCTTACCCCTGATCGGGGCGGCTACCAGTAATGCGCGGCGGGGAGAAAGGCGACGGCAGAGAGCGACTCACCCGGCCTGGAGGTCGCCGCTCGGGGCCTCGCCGCCGGCCGCAGCTCTCCTCCGGGCCGCCCCGTCGGTGCTGCGCGGCTTTGCGCGGTGGGGCGCGGAAGGGCGGGCAGGGGAGCGCCCCACCTCGCTCTGCTCTTCAGGATCTGTCGTAAGACGGCAGCCGCCGAGCTCCCCCCGGCCTCTTCCCCCCCTCTTCTCCCTCCCCTTCCCTGTACCCGCCGCCCCCGCAGAGACCGGCAGGGGCCCTTTGCCCACCCCCCTCTCTCCGAGGCTCCGGTCCGGGCGGGCCTGGACGCCTCTCTCCGCTCCACCGAGGTGGCTCCGCGCTGTCCCCGCACCGGCGGCGGCCGCGGCGCAGGCAGGGCTGACCCGGTATGCGGAAAGAAGCCGGGGGTGGGATTTCGAGCACTTTTCTCTGTCATTGGTTAATATTTTATTCTGTTGACATGTTTTCTTACTGCCGATGCTTCCGACACCTTCTTCTTTATTTTTTTCCTTCTTTTTTTTTTTTTTTTTTTCCTTCTTCCCTTCTCCCTCCCTCCTCTCCCCCCCTCCGCACACCCTACACCCCTCCCCGCGCCCCGGAGCTTTGGCCGGAGCTGTCAAAACCACGCCTATGCAGATCCACAATTGGTCTGAAACGCGTAAAATCAGCAATCAAGGGGGCTTGGCTCATTAGCGGGCGGATCAGAGCAGGAAGGACATGTGAGATAGTCACAGTTTTACAGAGATCAGCACAAGATCCAACCGTTTCCACTCCGGCTCCTTTAGCCATGAGCAGCCCTCACCCCAGAAGCGTCCGTGGAGCGCGCAGCCGGGCCGAGGAGCAGCCAGGACCCGCGGGGGTGTGAGGGCCCCGCCGCTCCGCGCCTTTCCGCGCAACTCCGCGCAACCTCGCGCCGGCTTTTGTTTCTATTTTAGTGTTCGGAAGGACTTTACCGGGAGGACTCTCTCCCTTCGCTCGCTCTCTCCCTTCGCTGCAGCAACAACAACAACAAAAAATAAGGACCTACTCTCCCCTCCGCAGACTGGGAGTCCCAGGAGCCGGGAACTGACTTTTTTTTTTTTTTTTTTAAATTCTTCTTTTTATTTTTTTCCAGCTCTAGTTCCGCTGGTTTTCGGCTT
>WAAF01015529.1:494369-710134 GCA_013400475.1 Tricholaema leucomelas
TTCTTTTTTTTTTTTTCCCTGTCTGCTTTCCTTTGTTTTTGGCTTTTTTTTTTTTTTTTTTAATTTTTTTTTTTGTTGTTTTTCTTTTTTTTTTTTTTTTTTTCCTCTTCTTCCTTGGTGTGTGTTGTTGATTTCCCTTCCTCTTCCAGAGATTCGAGCGATTTTGCTGGAGAGAAAAAAAAACAATAAAACAACAAAGCTCACTCACACACACACGCACATATCTTTATAAAGGGAATCCCTCTTTTTCTCCTGGATTTGTGGATGCACCGATGAGAGATCCAGCCTTCCCAGGGACTGCCATGGCTTACCACCCCTTCCACGCACCCCGGCCGGCTGACTTCCCCATGTCCGCTTTCCTCGCAGCCGCCCAACCTTCATTTTTCCCCGCTCTGGCTCTGCCTCCGGCGGCGCTGGCAAAGCCCATGCCGGACCCCGGGTTGGCCGGGGCGGCCGAGGCCGGGCTGCACGTTTCAGCCCTGGGACATCATCACCAAGCCGCCCATCTCCGTTCCCTGAAGAGCCTGGAACCCGAGGAGGAAGTCGAAGACGACCCCAAAGTCACGCTAGAAGCCAAAGAGCTTTGGGACCAGTTTCACAAGCTGGGCACCGAGATGGTGATCACCAAATCTGGGAGGTAAGAGCCGGTTCGGAGCAACCCCGTGTAGTCCGCCCCGCACCTGCGCGGCCGCGCAGCGCCCTCGCCCCTCCGTTTCATCCCGTTTCCCCAGGGACTCCCCAGATCCGACGAATTAACACGGGGACTTTCGATCTTTGGAGTTTTCTTCGGAGGTATTTACCCCAGCTCCTCCAACCTTCCCCTACATCCCCCAATTATTACTTTTCCGAGCGCGATCCTGAATTAAATTTGTGCGCGCTGAGCGCCTGTAATCCCCCGCTGCATCTTGTTTACGCAGCTTTCTTCCTTTCTGCTAAAGCTTTCCCCACGACCGGGGTTGTCCCCGGCGCTGTTTGTGTCTCTGGCCCCGGAGGAGGGCAGGCAAATGAAGTGAAATGCAGGATGGTTGGGTGATGGCGATATTTTTCATCCCTTATTTCAGAAATTATTGATGCTTTCTCCTGATTTCTGCCCATGGCGAGTGCAACAGAGTGGGGTGGGAAGCAGTGAGAAAGGTTGGAAATCCTCGTGAAGTTGAACTAGAAGGTGGTGGTGGTTTGGAACTGCTGCCGGGACAGGGGAGTGTGGGGCGGCTCGGCAGGGCAGCGACCATCGGGGGATCGGTGGCGGGTGGTAGGATACAGCCCGGTACCGGCTTTTGGGTCTCTCCCGCAGGAGGATGTTCCCCCCGTTCAAGGTACGGGTGAGCGGCCTGGACAAGAAGGCCAAGTACATTTTGCTGATGGATATAGTGGCGGCTGATGATTGCCGGTACAAGTTCCACAATTCCCGCTGGATGGTCGCCGGCAAGGCCGACCCGGAGATGCCCAAGCGCATGTACATCCACCCGGACAGCCCGGCCACCGGCGAGCAGTGGATGGCCAAACCTGTTGCCTTTCACAAGCTCAAGCTCACCAACAACATCTCGGACAAACATGGCTTTGTAAGTGCGGCTGCGGGGCACAGAGGAGACTTCCTGAGCAGGGACACCCCCCACTCCACCCCCAAACAACGAACAGGGACCCCCGGAGCAAGCGACGGGATTGTCCGGTTACTGAGGGCTGCCTGCTCCTGCTCTGCCCGGGCTTTGAACTGCTTCTCCACTGGGCAGCAGCGTCCACAGGGGTCAGGCTGGATGGCAGGGCCTTGCCGGGCCCTGTGGTAGCTTAGCAGTCCCCCTTGTCCCACGACCCCTGCTGCTGCCAGGCTCCGAGGGGCAGGTTCCCTATGTCTGGGGACAGTTTACCCCGGCAAACCAGGAGGCTTGGGCCACAGGCGACCTCCGGGTCCTTTCGGCTCCCTCTTTCCCGATTCTTACGGCCACCGAGGCCTGTCCTGCCGCTCCTCCCCGGCCCTCAGGGACTCTGAGAGAAGCGGCATTTGGAGAGGGAGCGCGTGGATGTGCGGGGTCAAGGCTGTGCCGCGAGATACAGCGAAGGCAGCCCCGATGGGGCGGCGGCCGGGCAGGTGCAGCCCGAGTTGTCTCGGCCGGGCTGGGCCGTGCTGGGGAGAGCGGTGATGAGGGGGAAGCGGCACCTGCGTTGGATTTCCGCGGTCAGAGATCATTGTCAGCTGCGGCTCCGCGCACAGCAGCTCCTGAAAGCCTTTATTTCTTTCCCTGTTGATCAGGGGATCTGGTGATCTGCATCACCTTGAAGGCGGTAAAACCAAAACAAGCCTCAAAAATAAAGCCAAAAAGCTAACAACGGAATACCAAAAATAGAACAAAAAAAAAAATCTTCAAACCCCTAAGAACAAAAGTAAAAAACCCTAACCAAACATACAAAAGACTAACAGCCTAAACAAAGAAAAAATAAGAAAAAGAGAGACAGAAAGAAAGAAGGGAAGAAACTGAAGGGTCTTGGCAATTTGTAACAATCACGGTCAAAATGAGAGTCGAGTGTGTGGATTGGAGAAGAGTGGGGGGATGTGTGGAATAAACTCCCACAGATCACAAGGCAGCTGCTTCTAGCCTCTGGACAAGTATTTAGACGATAAAGGAAAACTTGATGGTCCAGTTTTGGTGCTGTGGCAGGGATGGGGGACAGCTCCGCACTCCGGGGCTGTGGGACACAGTGCTCAGGTGCAAAAGGAGCGGCTCAGCACCTCCCCAAACAACTTTTCTCTCACCTTATTATTATTTTCTTTTACTTTAAAGGCAGGGGACAGCGTCTTTGTTAAATAATACATTGCGAAGTTATTTATAGACAGCAAGGTAAATCGATAGAGAGGGAGGCTGGAAAATAGCATTTTTGTGACATTGGAGGGAAAAAAATAGTTGGATAAAGCATTTTTTTTAACGGTTCGTCTCCTTCAATTAAAGATTGTTGTCCAAAATCCGGAGTGTGTTGAATCTGGGAGATGAGGGTTTAGGCAGTGCCCATCTGCTCAGAAAGAGATGATTCGGTTTTTTTTTAAGGGAACGCAGATTTGCACGCCTGAATGACAGTTTTTGCACCATTTTCATGCTAAATCCCGTCTAGATGATATCAATATAATAGCGACCCGACAGTTCATCAGCAGGTGATTATTGCTAGGGTTAGGAAAGCGGTTTTTTTTAAATTTTATTTTATTGCCTTCTAAAACGAAATGAAGTGATAATTATGTAGCCATTTAGCCGACGTTATTCGGCAATAATTACTCAAGTTTTCGCCGTTCCCCTTACAAATTCCGAGCGGTGAATACTGCATTTCAACCTGACCACAGCAGATTGGGGAATTATTTGATCGCTGTCGCGCAGGAAAATGTTGCCGGTGCAGGCAGAAAGGGTCAGGGGATCGGAGCGATCTTCGGGGCTCGGCTCGGGGGGCTACTCTTCGCTTCCAAAAAATCCTCGGCAAAATCGCATTGAATTCGGGTTGAGCTTTTTACTTTGTTTTCTAAGAGGGGAAAGGAAAAAAAGAGAAAATGGCTTTGAATGTTGGCGAGGCTTTCAGACACTGCTTGGAGGAAAAAAAAACCCCACACGTCTGTTTCTTCTGCAGCGTTGCTCCAAGACATAAATTTAACATGGCTCACGGTGAAACGTTGCTTTTAGGTTGCAGGAGCTGGCAGGGACTGGTATGGATAGGTGGCTGCTGTTGCCCCCAGCACTAACCCAGAGGCTTTTTAACGTTGTTGTTGGATTGTTCGTTGTTGTTTGTTTTGTTTGTTTTTTTTTTTTGTTTGGGTTTGGTTTTGTGGGTTTGTTTTTTTTTTTTGGTAGTGAGGTAGAGGCTTTGTGTTTAAAAAAAAGAAAAAGGAAGAAGAAGAAGAAGAGGGAAAAAAAAGACGAAAATATGAAAAGCTGTGTGGAAAACTCACTTGGTGCTGGCAGGGTAGTAATAAATAGGGAACATCCTTTTTATTTTGCTGCTTTATTGCCATGCTTAACACCCGCCCCGATGCTGCTGTGCCTGCCTTCCCCTGACCTCCTTATTCAGGGGCAGATCATGCAATGGCATAAGTAGAGGGGAACAACAACAACCAAAAAAAAAAAAAAAGAAAAGAAAGAAGAAATCTCCCTCTTTGGCATCCACCAGCATTCCTTCCTCACGCTGGATTTGTATTTTTGTGGTGGTTTTCGGGAGAAAAGGGATTTAAGTTAGTTTTTTTTTTAAGGAGGTAGCTAGATGCGTGTGTAGCATGGACCATGAGGCTGATGGCAGCCACGGGCTGTTCTCTCTTGCCCACCCAGACCATCTTGAACTCCATGCACAAGTACCAACCCCGGTTCCACATAGTTCGGGCCAATGACATCCTCAAGCTGCCCTACAGCACCTTCCGCACCTATGTGTTCCCCGAGACTGACTTCATCGCTGTCACTGCTTACCAGAATGACAAGGTATGGCCAGGCAGCCCCTGCCTGCTCTGTGCTTTCCTGTCTTGTTCTCTGTCCCTCCCTCATCCCCTGCTCTCACCCCTCTCCCAACCCTTACATCCTTGGATTCATTTGTGCATGGGCACGGGGACATTTCTGGGGAGAGTGGCCAAAAGGCAGCAAGAGGAGAAAGGTTAAAGCCCTCAGTGCAGGGAGGCAGAGCAACCCCTGTTGCTTATTGGTATTGCTAATGCTATTGCATTGCTGCTATTACTATTATTACTATTAATAATCCCTCCCTGACTTTGTTGCACCTTTCATGGGCTGTACGAGTTTTTACCGCAGGCCCCGTGGCCTTGGGCAGCCTCATGGAGAAGGTACCCTGGGCTCAGGAGGAGCCCAAAAAATAGAGCCAGATAAGCTAATTTTAGTTGCTTTCGTGATTTAGCACCCTGTGAGGAGCAGAGCCAGGAGAGCTTGTTGGGAAGTGAAAATCCTCTCCCAGCCTCCTTCAAGCATTGTGTGTGTGTTTTAACCCAAAAGATGACCCCCCACACACCTTCACCCCTGCCTGCTGATGCTAATTGACAGCTCTGTCTGAGGGTCCTGGTGGGCTTGTTTCCCTCGTAAAGTTTATGACGAAGAGTCACAATCGATTAAAGAGCACTTTGTCTGCTCGCCTGCCGCAAGCTGCGCAGAGCAGCCGTGGCCGGTGGGTCCCGTCGGGCGGCAGTGACTGGGAGGGATGCTGTAACTCCCGGGGCAGCCGGGAGCGGGGCTGCAGCGGGGCAGGGCAGCAAGGCCTTTTTCCAGAGCCCCTCTCGGGGCCGTATTTCAGAGCCATGCATTATTGAACGCCCTAATGTCGCCGGCCCCAGAAGCCCGTGGCGGGGAGGGGATAAGAATAGCTTTTAACCAGCGCCGGGCGGCTCAGTCGCCATCTTCCCTCCGGGGGGCCGTGAGAAATAACTTCCTATCATTAAGACTCTATTAATAATTCAAGCCCAAACCTCAGCATCGTTTTTAATAAAGCATGCGGTGTGTTAAAGCGGAGCCGAGCTACGTTTCGCAGCTTGCACAGCACAGCCTGGGCTCCCCGACGGCGGCGGCGGGAGTGGGGGGTTCAAGACGGGGCACGGGCACATGGGCAGGGTTTCACGCTGCCTCCTTTCTTCATTTCTCCCCGCGTTGCAGATCACCCAGCTGAAAATCGATAACAACCCTTTCGCCAAGGGCTTTCGGGACACTGGCAATGGCCGGCGGGAGAAGAGGTAAGGAGTGTCCCCAGTTTGTCCCTCATCCTGCCCCCGCGGAGCCACCGCGCTGCATCCGCGGAAGGCTGGGCATTGCCCCACGCTACCGCTCTCGCCCCGTAGGAAGCAGCTCTCGCTGCCATCGCTGCGGATGTACGAAGAGCCTTGCAAACCCGACCGTGACGGCGGAGAGTCGGACACCTCTTCTTGTGAGCCCTCGGCCATGCGCGACACCCTCCACTCACCCGTGGGTACCCTCCCCAGCCCCCTGCGACTCAAGGGCAGCAGCAGAGGTAAATGAGGAGCTACAGTCCTCAAATTTCCCCAAACATCAGGTTTCTGCTACTTCAGGGCCAGAGGGTGACAGTTATTTGGGGGGACAGAGTCAAACCACCAAGGGGACAAATGAAGGGGGTGGGCACGAAGGAGCCCAAGGATTGAAGGGACAAGGAGAGAGCAAATGTAAATGGTGTTCAGGGTTTGCAGCGTTTTCCTGTTTATGTATCAGTGTAAACAAGAAGAAATGGCAAGATGCATTTGCCTGGCTCCTGGTTGGTGTGTGCCCTGCCTTTTATGACTGACTTACACTGCCCTGAGAAAACAAAACGGTGGGGAATGGGGGAAATTAATACATTTGAGAAGAGGGAATAAACGTTGTAACTCCAGTGTTTCAAGCTAGTAAATTAAAAGAAAAAAATAATTTAAAAAAAATTTGAAACCCCCAAACAAAAAAACCACATCAGTTCCCGCACTGCAGCGCTCAGATGCTGGGTTTCGTCTTGCCGCACTATCAATCTGCTCTTTAAACTTCCCATCAGCCTGATTCCTTGCAAACCTTCATCAAAACCCTTCAACAAAACTACAACCCCCCGCCCTTCCCCGCTCCCCGGCTCGGTGGGGGAAGGTTTATTACTCCCCTCTCCTCTTTCAAAGGCTTCCCTGAATATTTGCCCCAGCCTGCAGAGCTTCACCTAACCCGCACCAAAATGATGTTTTCGTTTAGTAGGAGCTGGTGGGGCAGAGGCTGTGGTCCCCTCACCATCCTTTGACTCTCATCCTCCTTCCTCCTCTGAGGGCTCAGTGGGTTGTGTTTTTTGGTTTTGTCTTGGTTTTTTAATTAAATCTCCTTTTGGGAAAGGTAGTACCATACTTCTTGCCTTAAAACTGCCTCCTTAACCTGCCTCAACCTGCCCATTTGGAATAAATCCACAGCATGCTCTTGATCAGCTCCATGTAATTAAATATATACAGGACCACTTCCTCCAGCGCTGTCCACTCGCCTGAGCTCTCTTTGTCCCCTACTCCAGAGCCCGCTTTGAGTTTGCAGCTAACGAGAGGAGCAGTGCTGTAATAGATTTTTTTGGTCCTCCATCAAACATATTTTTCCTGTTTGGCAGATCAACAGGGCTGCTGTTGTTAATCTCCTTTCCCCAGAGCGACTGCGGCACGAGGGCCCATTTCTGCTCCTGAAATGAGTTTCTCCCATTAATAACCATTGGGACTTTGCCGCCGCACTCTCCCCCTGACACCAGGGCTTTGACCCCACTCCTTGTTTCCCCTGGGTGCTTCTGCTCTGACCTTCTGCCCTTCTATTCACTTGTAGAGGAGAAGCCAGGGCCTGACAGCGATGCAGAGGTGGAGAAGGTGCCTGAAGAGCGGTCGGTGGCAGTGGCCAGCCCTGGTGGGGAGGACATGACGCCCCACAGCAGCCCCCGGTGCCCAGAGGAGAGGAGCAAGGACAGACATAGCCCAGAGAAAGTCAAGGATGGTGTGTGTCCCCGGGAGGGTCCTGGTGAAGGCCTGTTTGGCACACGGGGCCTGGAGAAGGACAAAGTGGAAGGACGGAGGAAAGACCAGGACTCTGGCAAGAAGGATGCAGAGGGCAGCGGGCTGGGAAAGGAAGCCTTTGCCCCGCTGATGGTGCACACGGACAGCCCCCCTCACCTGAGCGCTGGGCACCTGCAGAGCCTAGCACTCTCTGGCCTCCATGGGCAGCAGTTCTTCAGCCCCCTGGGTGCTGGGCAGCCCCTCTTCATCCACCCGGGACAGTTTGCCATGGCCCCTGGCGCCTTCTCTGCCATGGGTATGGGACACTTGCTGGCCTCGGTGACTGGTGGGGGCAGCCTGGAGAATGGAGCGCTCTCATCTGCACCAGGTGCAGCAGGAACAGCTGCCCCCTTCCCTTTCCACCTCTCTCAGCACATGCTGGCTTCTCAGGTAAGCCCCAGCTCTCACCCCACATCCTCATCCCTTCCGTCCTGCCAGGTCCTGGGTTATCCTCTCTGTGTCCTTCTCCAAAGTTCCTGGAATGAGCAGAGTGCTTCGGGAGTACAGAGTGAGCCCAGGCAGCATCATCCTCAATGTCAGGACACAAAGGGTGGCCCCAGTAGAGCTCTTGCAGGGTCAGGAACTGTTGGTGCCTTCAGTCTCTCCCATTTGCCCTAAGCATGTGGGGACAAGGAGGTGACACTCCTCTTGACCCCTGATGTGCTGCCTGGTGAGGCACAGGCAGGATGTAAGGGACATTTTGAACGTTGGCCTCAGGGCTGATTTGAGAAGCAATCTTGATTTGTCTGCAGCTGATACGGATCCCCCCTAGACAGCTGTGGCCCTGCCTGACCTGGCTGTTCCCATCCAGCAGCCTCCCCTCCATTCCCTTGCCAGCCCCAAAATGGCTCCCATAACTCCTGCCCTTGCGTTGCCTTTGCCAGACCCTATGATGAACCTCATCAAGATGTCTTTGAACTCCTCTAATTTATCGATCCTACTTAGCAATGTGTTTTAACGTGGTTAAAGGTCTGTGATGCTGCACAGACAGGGACATGCAGCACACGGGAACAGAGACAGGGCACAGCTCCGCAGTGCTGTGCCTCTGGGCAGGTCCCAGGGAGGGAGGGCTTTGTGCCCAGTGACACCAGTCTGGGTAGATGCAGGGTACATGGGGCTCCCCAGCTGTACTACCCCTCCCTCAGCCTGTGCCATAGGGATATCTGCATGCCATAGGTTTTAGGCTGACACTGGGCCATCTGAGTTATGCCTTGATTGGCTTAGGGGAGCACAACTCGGGGGGCAGGTAGGAGGGAGGATGCAGCAGAGCTCTGGCACAGCTCTCACCTCACTCTCTCTCTCTCTCTCTCTCAGGGAATCCCGATGCCCACCTTCGGCGGACTCTTCCCCTATCCCTACACCTACATGGCAGCAGCCGCGGCAGCTGCCTCGGCCATGCCAGCCACCAGTGCAGCGGCAGCAGGTCCACTCTCCCGCAACCCCTTCCTGAGCAGCAGCCGCCCCCGGCTGCGCTTCAGCCCCTACCAGCTCCCAGTCACCATTCCACCCAGCACCAACCTGCTGACCACTGGCCTGCCCACCAGCCTCAACCCCAGCTCCGAGGGCTCCAAGGCCGGCAGCAGCCGAGAATCCAGCCCCCTCCCCGACGTGCCCTTGCACAAGGCAGGCAGCCAGCGCCCCGCCACGTCTCCAAAGGGCTCCCTAAAAGAGTCCCTCAACGAACTGCAGAACATCCAGAGACTGGTGAGCGGGCTGGAGAGCCAGCGGGAGCTGTCACCCGGCAGAGAGTCTCCCAAGTGACCGAGGGGACGGGCAGCGGGCCCTCCCGGCGGGGCGAGAAGCACTGGTATTTTGTACAGCACAGTATAAATATTTATTGCAGAGCGAGGGGGGGGTGCCGATGGGGAGCAGGGGGGCTGGAACAGAGGGATGGAGCCCCGCTGGACCCACCACCCCAGGGCCAGGAGTGAGAGGTGGGAGCACAGGACTTGCCCACCCCCCACCTCAGCTGTGGGGCTGGGGAGTGGGTCCCTCCCAATTCTAGCGTAGCAGCCGAGTCACCCTAGCCCCTCTGCTCCCTCACTCCAGGTACTGAGCAGCTTTATGAGGGGAGCAAAAAGCTGGCGGAGAGAGACCCGATGGACAGGGTGGCCCCGTACCCCCCGTGCCCCCACCCTGGGGAGCTGAGCGGGGCCAGAACCTCATTTGTGCAAGGGGAAAGGGCGGGGGTGGGGGTAAGAAAATATAATTAACAAAGGAAAAAAAGATGAAAGGAGAAAAAGAAACAAGAAATGAAGCATGGGAATAAAACTGTCTCGGCAGCCACCGCTGTGCAGAGCTGGTACGGTGGGGTGAGCCCCGTGGGTACCTGGGCAGATATTTATGGAATAAATGGTAATTTGTGTAAATAAGCTATTAAGGATCCCAGAATATGCAAATTGGTATTAATTTATTCAGAGTTGTACATTGGTGTGTACATAATACTTAGAGTTAAACTCATTGCATTTAAGGTTTTTTTTGTTTGTTTGTTTGATTGATTTTGGTTTTGTTTTATTTTCTTTTTTTCTGTTTGTTTGTTGGTTGCTTTTTGTTTTGTTTTTCATTTTACATGAACATATATATTGTAAATGAAAACTATTTAGCTCTTTGTGATTGAAGGAGAAACTGGTTTCATTAACTGTGTTTTAAAATACTGTTTATCCCGCCTGTTCTCTAGGACAATCATGTGCCACCAACACAATTTTTTTGAGTCATTGAAACTAAAAGGATTTCAGTCGTTTTAACAGACTTTTTGCAAGGGGAAAAAAAAAAAAAACCACCAACAAAACCAAAACAACCAACTAAACAAATCCAAAACATAACTAAAATATCTCTACAGTGCGGGGTATAGAGAATGCAGGAATAAACATCAGGTTTTTATTTTTCACTCCAGAAAAAAAAAAAAAAAAAAAACAAAAACAAAAAACCACAACAGAGCGGGAAAAAAAAAAAGCAAAAAAAAAAACAAAAATTTAATTTCCCACACCAAAAAAAAAAAAAAAAAAAAAAAAAAGAAAGAAAACAAAAAAAAGAAAGAGAAAAAAAAAGATAAAAAAGGGAAAAAATATAATAAATTTAAATATCACAGGACTGTGCTCTATATTTGTTTTAAAATAATAATTAAAAAAATAAAAAAGACATGATTTGCAACGTGCTGGTTACTCGGGTATCTGTTTGTTCAGTTTTGATGAATTCTCACATCTTTCAATAAAAAAAAAAATACCTACTCGGAGAAGTCCTGCTGGCTCCTGCCTCTTTCATTCGCGTTGCCGCACTGCCCCGCCGGGGCCGCCGCCCCTCCCCAGGTGCGCATCCCCCTCTCAGATTTGCGGAGAGTGCGCGGTCGGGTGCTGGGTTTGACGGGGAAAGATTTAAAAGTGCTGAGGTGCGCGGCTACGCTCAACGCAGAGCTCTCGGAGAGGGGGAATCGCTGCCAATTCTGCTCGTTTGGGGGTTCTGCTTTCAGAGGTCTCCGCCGACCTCACAAATCACCCCCTCACCTCGAGGGACGCACGGCAGGTGCTCGGGGTGGGGCGCGGAGATGTCCGCAGGCACGCAGGGCGATGTCCCTGCTGTGGTGGGGGAATGTGCGTTCCTCCGCAGGTGCGGGTCTGTCCGCACCGTCCTGAGGAAGCTGCAGAACTACCCCAGGGGTGCAGGTCGGTAACGGCGGGGACGGTAGGCACTCAGGTATACAGGTCTCAGAGGGCACGAGGGTGCCCTGCTCACACTGGCACTCGGGGCACCGCCAGGGATGGGAAAGGAGTGAGCCGACAACTCCAGGACCGTCCCGCCACGCTACAGTGATGCGAAGTGGTACCATCTGGGACAGAACACGCTCAGGTACGGCGGAGATTGAGGTACACTGCTCACACCTGCACCGGCGGTGAAGGAGTGACCAGTACCGCCGGAGATGGGACTTCCCGGGGGCGGGGGGTGTGGGTCGCCCATGTCTCCCCCATCCCCAAGGCTGAAGCCGCTCGGGGCATTGCGGGGCGCGGCGGAGGAGGACGCAAAGAGCCCTTTTCCTCACCAATTACCCTTCACCCGTGCCGGGTCTGATTTACGAGCCCGGTTGTGCGGGGGGAGGGGGGGCGCGGCCCCCTCGGGCACGGAGACGGAGCACTGGGCGCAGGGCGCCCTCTTCTGGTGCACTCGCGCACCTGCCGCCGTCCAGCCCCAGCGGGGCGAGTCATGAGAAGTTGCGGCTTCTCCTTGGGCTCCCCCGAACCGCCCTTCCCGAGGCGCTACAGGGTGGGGGCTGCAAGCAGGAAAGGGGCTGCGGACCCTTCCCCATCCCATCCTGTTGTGGCAACGTCTGAGACACGGGTTCCCCGAAGGCGGGAAATTTGCTGCTGGGCCTGATCAAGCGGAGCAGGGCCTCTTCCGCCCGTGAGGGGGAACGGCACGAGCAGGAGGAGGGAAACGTAGTTCCCAAAGCTAGGCAGGCAGGATTATTTCGGAACAAACGCCACTCGAGGTGAGCAACAGCTTAATGTGCTGCATTTTCAGCAAGTGGGGCACAGTGTGTGCTGGGAGGGGGCTCCACTGGACTTGTGTTTAGGCTAAACTGGTTGGGGTAAACACAGCAGAGAGAAGGTGCTGGTGCTGTTGGAGGAGTCTCATGCCAGGTGCTGCTATCCTGGTGGGTCAGGGACAGCCATGTTGTGCGGCCTAGGCCGAGGAACACTAAAAGTTTAAACGTTGCTTTCTCCTTGAGCACTGGGTGCTGAAGCTGGTGGGGCAGCCCAGCCTGCCCACAGAGTTCCTCACTGGGAAGGGAAGTGTGTTCCCAGCACACTGGGTTCAGTTTTGGGTCGCTCAGCACATAAAACACGTTGAGGTGCTGAGAGGGTCTGTAGAAGAGCAATGAGGCTAGTGAAGGGCCTAGAAGACTGGTCTTGTGAGATGCAGCTGAGGGTACTGGGCTTGTACAGCCTGGAAGAAAAGGAGGCTAAGGGGAGACCTTCTAGGTCTCTATAACTCCCTGAAAAGAGATTGGAGCCATGCTGGGGGTCAGTTTCTTCTTCCAGGGAACAAAGTGACAAGATGGGAGAAAATGGCCTTGACTTCTGCCGGGGAAGGCTTAGGTTGAAGACTAGAAGAAATTTCTTCTCTCAAAGACTTGTCAAGTCTTGTAACAAGCTGCCCAGGACAGTGGTGGAGTCAATATCCCTAAAAATTTTTAAAAGCTGTGTAGATGTGGTGCTGGGGAACATGGCTTAGTGATGGCAGAGCTGGGTTGGACTCGATGATCTTAAAGGTCTTTTCTAACCAATATGATTCTATGATAGTCACCCCAAGGGACAGTGCCCAAAGGCAGGGAGCAGCACCTGGCTTCCCCAGCCAGGGACTGTGGGCATGAGGAGCTAAGCTGCTCTAGGCTTTCTGTGCCCAAACCTAGACTCTGAGAAACCCCATTCAACCAGTTCGACCAGCAGCTACCCATTAGTCATGCACTGGGCTGGAATTCCTTTCCTCCATTACGAAGAGGTGCTGGGAGGCCCTGACCGGGCAAAGGCCCCCAATGGCTCTGCCGCTCTTGCACCCTGAATGCCCCAAACGAAACCTGCCATGTCCATGCTCTGTGCTGTGGTTCCTGCCAAGTCACAAAAATTAAGTGCTGGGTGCTCTAGTGGCCTCCATGCTGGTGTTTAACCACTGGGTAATGTTGGTGCTGTGCCACCAACACAGTTGGATCCCAAAACACAGGATTTCCCCAAAGTTAGATGTGGCCTTTGGATTTCTTCAGCACTAAAACTACCGTTTCTGTAGGCCTGCGCTGCTGGCTCTCTTCTTGCCTTTCCCAAGCATGTTGCGTCGCTGGTGTGTAGCAGAAGGGATGAAGGAGGTGGTAGCACCTTGCTGAATGCACGAAAGGCCTAAATACTGAGGAGGATGGGGAAATACTGCTTCATGTACTGCTGGGGGTGGGGGTGTCTTGTAGCAGTTGGTCAGTGCGCACCCCAGAGGTCAGGCAGCACTCCAGTGATTTTATGGGGCTACTGCTGCCAGTCCCTGGAAGGTCAGTGGATTGCTGTGGCCTCTTTTCCCCTCGCAGCCCATTAGTGGGAAAGGGGGACTGAATCCCAACACAGAGTATGGCTTGTTTCTGCAGCAGCCTGCTTGGGCGAGCTTCTCACACCCTGCGTCTGCCCCTGGGCATTTTTTCCCCCCGGGAAACTCCAGAACCAGAATCCCAAAGGTTTCTTTGTCCCCTTCCCCAGCCGGTTCTGGCCGTTACTCCGCAGAGGCACGGTCTTTATCCCGCCTGCAGGAAGGAAGGAGGACCAGTCCAGGCTGTTCCCAGAGCCTCTTTGATCTATGCTGGTGTCAGGGGGTTTAAAAAAATTATGCGGGGAAAAAGCAGCTGTTTGACTGGGATCCAAAGCTGGCTCCTAGCTGCAGGCACCTCTTGCTTCGGCTCTGCCCTGGGGCAGGGTGGGAAAGGGGAAAGGGGACACTCTCGGTTTATTCCTGTTGTTTATGATAGTGAGGGAGAACCGGAGCCATCGCCCCGCCGCGCCTGCTCCGGCCCTTTCCCAGGCTGTTCCCGGAGCCGCTTCGGGAAGGGAGGAGAAGCGACCGCGCCCCATGAGTCCCTGCCTGGGACATCCAACAGGCTGGAAGATCCCGGAGGGGTGCTCATGTGTACCCCTCCACTGCTCTTCTTCTGCAGCCAAACAGCCCGCAGAATGGGCTCATGGACGGGTCGAGCAGCATCACTTTGCTCGGGGATGGCAGGAAAAAAGAACCAGCCGAGGTTTATCTTCCCGGGGGTATAGCCGAGGTTGACTGCGAAAAGTCCCCACCGGGCCCGCGGCTGCCCCGAGCTCGGCCGCCAGGTGGCGGAGTTGTGCCGCGCCGAGAGAAGGGCTGCGGAGGGGCGGCCGGTAGTGGGGGTCCTCGGAGAGTTCCTCGGGGAGGTGGTGGTCGGTAATGGGGTTCCCTGAAGCCACAGCCCATGGAGGTGTCAGCTGGTAGCAAGACTTCTCGGAGGGTTCGCCGTGGGGGGGCGGCCTGCAACAGGGCTTCTCGGTGGGTTCCTCAGGTGAGTGACCCCGGGAGGTGGTGACTGGTAATGGAGCTTCTCTCTCGAGGCGTGCCCCCAGGTGGGCAGCCCTGCAAGATGGCAGCTGATGACAAGTGTGCTTGAAGGGTTCCCCTGAGATGGCAGCCAGTGACAGGGCTTCTTGAAGGGTTCCCCTGGAGCAGTGGCTGGTGACAGGGTTCTTGGCACCACCGGGGATCCCAGGGGTTTGGTTTCCCACAGACTGCATGGAAGGTGGGGTCAGTGACAGCAACCTCTTCAATCCTCTGTGTTGTACCCAGACTCTTGTTCCCTGTCGTCACATCCTGGGCCCTGACACCTGCACCACCATGATGCATCTTGCTGAGGACCCTTGTGTGGGTACATGTTTGCTCTTTGTAGAGGTATCTCCTGTGTGCACACTTGTGGGCAGCTGTGCCACAGATTGTTAAGGGCCTGGTGCCATTCTCCAGCTTTGTGGGGTCTGCCAAAAACACACAGGTTACACCAACAGACTCCCTCAGGAAGCAGCAGGGAATGCTTGCTCCAAGGCTTAGCCTAAGCTTGAAGAAGCAGCCAGAAGCCGTGGTGGTTTGTCTTCTGCATGCTGGGTGTTGTGTTGCCTGGAGTATTAACAGATGAAATCATGAGAAGAAGGCTGCTGCTTTCCTTCAGCAAGCTGGCATGGCTGTAACCAGTGACATCAGCACAGGTACATCTGTCCTTCGCCTCCACTGATTTCTGTAAATGGTCCTTGCCTTCAGCCTTGGGCCTGGCACGCTCGGTAATTCTTTGGAAATAAGATCTAATTAAAATGAGACAGTGCTGCCGAGGGACTACCTAATTGTCTTTGCAAAATGACCTTGTGGAGATCTTGGCTGCATTCCCAGCAGAAAGGTGTTGTCAGTGCAAAATCCTGTGCAGTTGGGGAGAATCAGTTAAAGACTTTGGGGAAATAATTCCCCACACTGGGAAGTAATGAGCTGGTGGAGATGTTGCAGTGCTGTTATCCCTGCTTGCCTCCTGCTTGAGAGCTGTCCTTTCCACCCAGGCCTTGGCAAGGCTCAGGGACAGCCTCAAAGTGACTTTAAAAGGGACAAATCAAATATAAGGAGGTTCACCCAAGGTAAATATCAACAGGTATCCCCAGTTTTTCCTCTACTCCCTCAGATGCTAAATATGTGCACTTTGTTCCCATGTCAGCGTGACGGGAAGATGGTTTGGGCACAGAAGTGGCTGAAATCCCTGGGTGATGGATATGGCCATGCAGCCAGTCCTGAGCTTGCTCCATCCTGTACCCACTCTCCCTGTTCACATTGGAGGTCATTCCTGGGCACCCAGTGGTGCTCAGTGATGTGAGGAGAGCATGTCACCATCTCCCAAGGATCCCTTGTTGCTTCAGAGCCCTCATCTCTGGGATGATTTTTGGGACAAGAGCTCTGCCGGCCGCAGGGAGCAGAGGAGCTGGCCTCCACGAGAGGGAGCGTTTGCAGGGATTTTTGTCCCGGCTGGACTGATAGGGTTTGGTTTGTTTTCCCGAACTGCTGTTTTCATGCGGAACATCTCGCAGGGCCAGGACCAACCTCAGGCTGACAGACCAGGCAGCCAGAGCCCTTTGCCTCCCTGAAGTCCCGGGATGGAGGAGGGGGAGAGCTGGGCAGAATCTGAGCTTTCTTATGATAATTGTGATGCTGTCATGATGCCAGGTACAGCACGTTGGTGATATGAGAAGAAATCCTGCTCTTTCCAGTGTAGGTGGCAGGATCCTGTCCCTGCCTCTGCCGTGGGAATGGGAGAATGTTTTCCTCATTTAGGCTTATTCATTGAAGAGAGGAAGAAGTCCTTTCTGAGGTGACCAGTGAGAGTTGTGACTGATCTTGGTCAAGAGGATGTCCTGGCTGTGATGCCTGGCTGTGGGCAGCAATGGTGGGGAAGCATTGATGCCTGGCTGTGGGCAGCAACTGGAAGGTTGCTTCACTGCTGGGCCAGGTCCCCCATGTGGGGATGGTTGAAGAGACCCTGACTCTGGGATACCCCAGTCTGGCTTCCTGTGGGGGGGAGAAAAGCAGCTCTTGCAGCTCACATACTCACTCTGTGACTTGGGATAGTTTACTGGGACCTCATTTTAGGCCTGGGAATGGTTCAACCTTCCGCATTTCACTGCTCCCCTCTGTGAGGTCCAGACATTTGGAGATTTCACCAGTGCCTGTGATGTCTTCAGAATGGGAAAGGGCTGTTTATGGTTTCTCAAGAGGCTACCACAAATCTAAGGCCAAAGTTTCCACTTCTGGGGGCACAGGATCAGCCTCAGGGGCTTTGGTGGCAGTGTGTGCTGTGGGTGGTTTGTAAGAACCATGCAGGACCAGCCAGAGCCTTTGGAGGAACCTGGGTCCTGCCTCTCCCTTTCCTCCCTACTGGTCCCTGGAGCCTGCCAGCTCTCAAACTGCCCTATCTGCAAATTGCCCAGCAGATTATCAGTGAGCGTCTGAGATTAGAGCCCCGTATTTATGTCTGCTTCCCCCAGAGCCAGGGAGGCTGCAGCTGTATTTGGTGCAGACTCTTTGGCACCATGAGGCTGATTACTGGGGTAACCTTTTCCTTCGGTGAGAGCATTGTGAGGAGGGCTCAGACAATTTTCAATTAAGGAAAGGAAAAACAAAGAGGGACAAGGGAACACACAGCAAAACAGCAGTTTCCTCCATCAGGGTGGTGGGAGGAAAGTCAGGAGCATCTCTGAGATGTCACCAGCTTCTGTCAGAGAACAAGGAAGAAATTCTTTACAATGAGGATGGTGAGACACTGAAATAGGTTGCCCAGGGAAGTTGTGGATGCCCCCTCCATGGGAGTGTTCAAGGCCAGGTTGGACAGGGCCTTGAGCCAACCTGATCTAGTGGAAAGCATCCCTGCCCATGGCAGAATTGTTGGAGCTAGATGATCTTTAAGGTCTCGTCCAATCCAAGCCATTCTATGAAGTCTCTGGGTGGGCTTCACCTTGTGTGCTTCTTCAGATGTCTTTTGGTGCTGTAAATTCTAGATGGAGAAGGCTAGAGGTGGTTGGTTTGCAGGTACAGGATGCATAAAAGCCTTGTGGATGCTTCTGCTGCCCTGCAGAGCATGGATGGGTGCAAGACTTGCTTTTGCTGAGTCTCAGAGCCTGGCACTGTGCAGGGTGGGCATCCTCATCAATCCATGGTGAGATTTCTTCTGAGGATACTTTGAGGATTCTGGTTAGGAGAAACAGCGAAGATTTCTCTGCACAGTATGTTCTCCTGGGCAAAATTTGTCCCCAGAATCTGTGCTGCTTTGAGCAAGCCTCAGGCTCTGGAAGGTGATCAGCAGAGCAGCAGCTTTGCTGGGCTGAGAGCAGAGGGCCCTGGCCAGCCAGAATGGCTTAACGGGCTTAGTGTGGGGTGGTTCTTATAAACAACCACCTGAATTAGCCCAAATCTCATTAGATCTGTGCTGCTCCTGGCCTTTTCTGTTCCTAGTGCCAGGAGCAGATCCTCAAAGGGGTCCCACTTGGTCTTTGGGTGCAGAAACTCTTTCCAATGAGCTCTGTGCTGCTGCTGTGGGTGCTCAACCCTGCAGGGCCATAGAGTTTTGGGTTTGCTCTTCTCAGAACCATTTCCATTAAGCTTAATGGGTGGGAGAGCAGAAATCTAATAGGTAAAAAGCCACTCAAGGTTCTTGGCTATTTAAAACCTGATTTAAAGCTTTGGTTGCTCTATTAGCACAGTGATTCAGCTGATGTTGCCTGGGGGTGCTCCTCATGTCTCCCCTTGTTAAGCAGTGGGCACACAGAGATGCTGATTTGCTCCAGCTCAGCAGCCAGACCTATGGGGCCGTGGTGCTCATCCCTGGCAGCTCTGCTCAGCTTTGGCTCTTGCTCTTGGCCGGCCTTCTGCTGCAGGGAACTGGGCTGTCTCAGCAGGGTTTATAGTGGGTTCAGCTCTAGCATCAGATTTGACCAGCACCCAGAAAATGCAGGAACTGCAGGTTTAGCCTGAAGCATTTTGGGATAGGGAGTGAGGTTTCTCCTGTTGATGCCATGCTGTGCACACCTGCTGAATGCTGCCAGCTCCTGGGCAATGGCAGGTCTCCGTGTCTCCCATTTCTCTTCCCAAACTGCTTCCATAAGTAAAGGAGGAGTCTCTTCTGTTCCAGAGCTGCAGCTGCTCCTTGGGGCTAAGCATCTCAGCTTGTGCTTAAGGGACTGTGTTGTACTCCTGGGAATCACAACAGGAAACACCACAGGATCTTTAATGATAAAAAGTGGCTTTTACATCTCTGCTGAAAGCCTGTTGCTGCTTCACCTCTCGGCAGAGGAGGGATGCGAGCAGCAAAGGACTGGGGAAGGCAGCAGAGCTTGAGAAAGCTGCTCCCCAGGGAGCTGGGCTCTGGCAGAGCAGCCCAGGATAAGTGAGCATGAGAAAAGCAGGCTTAGCCCTCCAGTCACCCGTTAGATGCTTTTCCGGCTGCTTTTCATCTCACTCCGAGTTTAAAAGCCATCTTACTCCAGCACCACACTGCCGCCAGCCCCGGCATGGCTTCAAAGCGGGGCTGTCTCAGGGCAGCCAAGAGCAGCAGGCAGAAGGAGGATTTTGTCCCAGAAGCACCTGCCAGCCCCATGGGACCCACAACTCTTGGTACTGGGAGGGTCTGGCCTCCGGCGAGCCCTCCATTCGCTGGGAGTCTGCCTCCACAATGGTTTTGTGCCTTCCCAGGAAAGCAGTGGTACAGGGCTGCTTATGGGGAACAAGTCAGGGATGCTCTTTCTTCAGAACCTTGTTGTCCTGCTAGCAATAAGCTTAGCCTTGTGTGGGGAATGTGGTCACCTCTAAGGTAGGACCTCTCAGTGCTTTGGGTCCCCTTTTACACTCCCACTTACCTAAGTTTCCTCTTTTACCATGTAGTGGCCAGAGCAAGTACCAGGAGTGGTTGGTGATATCTATTGCTGTGTACCCAGTTCTGGCAGGGGGGATACCAGGGATCCCATGGCACATGCTTGTGACATGAGCCATTTAGACCATCTAGAAACAAAAGGATAGCAAGCAATGTAGTGCCCAGAAGAGCCATGCCATTGTGGGCCATCAAGGTGGTGGTTATGCCCATCACAGCTTGGATGATGCTGGTGGATCCTTATCATTACAGAACGACTGTTGCCCAAAGTATGGGAACTCTCCTGAAGTCTAAGCAAAAGCTGGAGATGAGCTCTGCTCCATCCTGGGTCATGCACAGGTGCTTTTGCCCCACCAGTGCTGCTTTGGGCAGGAACTTGATGATCTGAAGTGCGTGGTTTAGGCTGGAGACAAGACTTGAGTGCAGCTGATGATGATTTCCATGGATTCACTGGGAAGACTCTTGGTGTCAGCAGCTGTATTTGTGCTTCTTTTTGGCTCTCCCTCAAGTGAGAAATACCAAATATGAACCACACTGGTACAAGCAGTGTCTGCTCCCTGGGGATCAGCCTCCAAACAGTCTTCTGCTATGTCTTCAGTGCCCTGAAAGCAGCAACATGGGCAGTACAAGGAAGCGAAGGAGCTGAGTTGGAAGCCTGGGCTGCCTACGGATGGGCATCCAATGCTTTTTCCTTCTCTTAGCCCTCAGAAGATGCCCAGCAAACTTCTCCAGGTGGAAAAGTGCTGCCCAGACTCTTCTCTTCTTGGCCTTTGTTTGTTAGCCGAGTGCCTGGATGTGATTCTCTGGGTTTTCCACGAGCTTTTGCTTCAGCAAATCTGTCGGGAGAAAAGTGCACTTACTGCTCGGTGACAAAACACGTTCTTGAGATGGAAAAAGCTCTTCTGAAGGAAAACATGACATCTCAGTGGAAAAGGAACTCTGCATGCTGGTTCTAATTTTAAAGCTCTGCCTTGGAATGCTCCCATGGACTTTGAAATCAGAGCTGGCTCTTATGCTTTCCAGGTTTTATCCACCTTTCCCATATAATTTCAAATCACTCCCTCCATTAACAAGACAATATTAATTATCCCTTGGTGGGTTTTGCATAGATCACTTCCAAAGTGCAGTTTCCCTTTTCCCAACCTTTCCTTTTTTACTCATTTTTTAAAATTTCCTTTTTTCCCTCTTTTTCTTTCCTCCAGCTCTAGGCTATAAATATCTCTATCCTAGACTCTGGGAAGTGCAAAAAGACCTGTACCTGGTTGATGCCTTCTGGATGAGTGGGTGAGTGGATGGATGGACAGAAGGATTGACTTCCTGATATCACTCCATGCTAATGTTAACTCTTATAGTCACATGCTTCAAACGATTTAATCTGCTCATTCGTAATGCAGTTCCTCTCCATTCGATGTGCTAGGATTCATTTCCTCCTGTTCATCTGACCCGTGACATGCTGATGGTTTGTTGGTGTTGGTGTTTTTCCCCTTTGTGTTCTGCATAGTCCCAGTTTGGTTTCGCCGTGCTGAGCTTCCAACGCAGAGAAGCAAAAGCTGCATTCGAGGCAGGTGCTGCAGCTGGTCGGAGCCAGCAGAGGGGAGGCGAGAGCAGAGATTCTGCTTTCTCCCACTTCGCAGTAAGTTTCAGAAGGGGAAAGTGTGGGGGGGAAAGGCTACTGGGTTATTTTTCTGCTTATTTCCCAAAGAAAGATTGGTTTGGTCCTGCAGTTAACAGTGGTGTCAGTAGTAATAGCAGACCAGCAGTGCTGGACGAAGCCTGTTCCCCTTCTCTCATCCCCTCAAATCTGGGCTGCTGCAAACTGCATTTCCCCAGCAACTGCCCAGCTCATCCCAACTCTTGAAGCCCTGCTGCCACCGCCTGCTTCTCACCTCTCTCTGTGGGTGGCTGGGGCAGACGTGGCACCAAACCATCACTCCAGTGGCTGAACCATGCTGCAGCCACATCCTTCCCATCTCCTTTGGACTACTGACCCAGGCACCCCTCTGCTGGCAGAGCTTCTGCCAGCAAGGTCTGGCAGTCCAGGAGAGCAGAGGAATATTTACACTGGGAGATGGTATCGTGGTGCTGCTCGAGCTGTCCTGTGAGGTGAAGCACAAACAGGTCCGTTTAAAAAGGGTCACCTCTCCAACAGGTTTAAGTGGGTTTCACTGTAAAATGAATTCATTTCAACAAAACCTTTTTTATTTTGATAAATGAAACCAGCACTGCTCTGTGTATAATTCCTATAAACAGTCTTCTCCAATGTTTACTTAACCTGGGCATGAAGAAACTCTTGCACATTAAATATTAGATGAAAAGAAGCTATGGAAGCTTTAAATAATTATTTATTTTAGCCCCCACTTAAAACAAGAAAACCAGCATGCCATGGGAAAATACTTCACTGCTTTTGAGCTGAAACTGGCCTGGCTTCTGCCAAGGGTGAGGGGAGGCAAAGTCCTTGTGCTGCTATGGCTTCATGTTGGGGGTTTTATACCCAGGGCTGCAAGAAGAGGCTTGGGTGCAAGGTGTTGGGTGATGGTAGCCATCCATGCTCACTCCTATGCAGCCAAAGGTTGGTGGTGCATGGGCTTATCTCTCTGTGTCATGTTTGTGGGGTCCTGGGAAGCCCCAAACTCTCAGTTTATGAATTAGTGGCTTAATGGTAGAGCATTAATTAAGTGGCTGCAGATCAGCCCTGCTCCAGGCACTGGTTTGAGATTGCTGAGAATTGTTTGTGATTTGAAGCATTTCAGGCTGTTACTGGGAGACTTGGATACTTTCCTTGAGCACCTTGACTGCAGAGTAACACTGGGAAAGATGGACATGACTTCAGTGAGGACAAACTGTCCTGTTCATAAAAGATTGTGGTAAGTGAAAGATCTTCTGCTTACAACAAGACTAAAATGTGCCTGCTAGGGAACATGTAGGTAGGAGTGAGTTTGGGTTCAGTTTGTGCTGTTTGCCTCCAGAAGGAAGGAAGAGTTGAGTGGGTTGGATATATTCCTGAAGGAAGTCTCAGCCTGGACTAAACATCTCCTTTTCCAATGTTGCTCCTTGAGGGCAGGTCACTCCATTGCCTCTGCTTCTTCTTGCTCTTGTAGGAAAACTCTTAAACAAGGTGCTTGCTGCAGCTTTCTCCCTAAGACATCACCAAACCCAGTTCCAGGTCCCAGTGTTTTGTGCAAATGTGTGCTTTGCAATTAAGCATAAAGATTAATTGGATTAGAGGGGGACAGCAGAAATATTTCTGATGAATAATTCAGTATTTAGAGACACTTGCACAGCTCATGTCCTGCTTAGCTATCCAGATGCTTATTTGGAGCCTGCTAAGCCAATGATTTAATCCTGAGTTAAATTATTCACTAATATTCAGACTAAATTTGGCCCCTTTAGGGTTGCCAATGTGTTAATCCAGGGAGCTGCACCACGAGGCTGGTTGCAGCTCAGTCAGTTACAGGGGCTTCTGCAGGGACCTGAGGCCATCAGGACAGCACCCACTCCAAAAGCAGCCCTGGAATCCAAGAGCCAATGACCTCCTCAGCTGCAATGGCCTTGGCTCTGCAGTGTTTGCTATCATCTGACAGGAAAAGTTCGTCCCCCCAGTTTGTTTTTTTCCAAGGGCTTTTTAAGTGGTTTTTCATAGTCTGCTCTGGGAGGTAACGAATGACCTGAAGCACTCAGTGAGATGGGTGCTGCTTCAGAGCATCAGTGGCAGCAGCAGAGCAATACCCTGCTTGCAGGAGGGGAAAAAAAAGTGATATAAAATGATACAGGAGATGGGAATGATGTAAAGCAGGTCCTGGCTGCAGGACTCATGAGCTGAGAAAGTCTCTCTCTGCTGGGCATGGTCTCGCCAGTGTAAGAGGGATAGGGATCTGCTGGAAAAGGTCTAGCAGAAGGCTACAAGGATGATTAGGGGACTGGAGCACTGCCTGATGAGGAGAGAGGCTGAGGGACCTGGGGCTGTTTAGTCTGGAGAAGACTGAGAGAGGATCTAATAAATATTTGTAAATATCTGAGGGCTGGGGGGCAGGGTGGGGACAGGCTCTGCTCACTGCTCCCTGGGATAGCACAAGCAGCAATGGATGGAAGCTGCAACACAGGAGGTTCCACCTCAACACAAGGGGAAAATTCTTTACTGTAAAGGTCACAGAGCACTGGAACAGGTTGCCCAGAGAGGCTGTGGAGTCTCCTTCTCTGAAGACTTTCAAGGCCTGTCTGGATGTGTTCCTCTTGTGACCTGAGCTAGATGGCATGGTCCTGCTCTGGCAGGGGGCATTTGGACTTGATGATCTCTTTGGGTCCTTTCCAACCCCTGACATCCTGTGAGCCTTTGACCCCACAGTCCCCAGGCAGTGCTGGGACTTGGGTAGGCTCAGAATGACCTTTTCACTCTCTCCAGTGCAAACAGATAGAAACCCTTTCCCGTGTGGGCAGGGAGAGCCTCATAGTGAACTTATGTTTCTTCATGGCTGGGAGTGTGGGATCTGTCTCAAATGTGTGTTGAAAATCAGCTTATCTTCCAAATAAACCCTTCAAGAAATCCAGGATCTCCAAGATGTGCTTGGAATTGATTTATTCTTTGCTTTTCTTTTCTTCTTTTTCCCTTTTGGTGTTTCCTGGATGCTTTTCAAGCATTATTTTTCATGACACTGTGTTACCAGTGATGACTTTTGGTGGCTGAGATGGTATTTATGGGGGAAACCAACAGCTAAATCTGGTTATCATTGAGGTTGCTTATAAAATATCCATTGCAATCATGATACTGACCATGGCAGTAAATTGAAAATATATTGAAAACATAAAGCATTTCCCCCCCAATTTATTAGTAATATAAAAAATATTTGGCCATTTCTTTTCTCCTTGTTAAAAAGAAAGCTCTAGAAGCTGTTGTAGGGAAATCTGCAGTAGTGTTGGTCCAAATGCTGGTGCGGTGTGGAGAGCGAGCTGGGGTTTGTGGGGTTTCAGATGGCAAACAGCCTGCTCTGGACACGCTAAGGCAGTGCCTGAGGGATGTTCCCATCTGCCAGGGCTCATGGAAGGAGCCCAGCCTGCTCCAGAAGCTGATTCAGCATTAACACCACTCACACTGCCCCTACGAGGGCCCTGGCAGAAGGTTTAGGAGGTGCTGGGAGAAGGTTTAGGAGCTGCTGGAGGTGCTGGTGGCTTTGCAGTGGTGGCATTAAAATATGTGACTTTCCTCCCCCCTCCCAATGCTGGGTCATGTCACCCCTCCTGCTCCCCCTGGCACAGCACAATTTGGGCATGCTGTTGAAGGGTTAACCCCAGCAGCTGCTGGGTAAGTGTAAAAATATTAATAAGGGCTGCTGTGGATCGCCCTAAAATGGGAATTTACGGTGGCAGTCACAGCTAATGTTTTGGATCAATGCAACATCCCTCCTCAGAATGAAAGAATAAATTGAGCAGACTGTCACAGGGAGGGTCTGTAACCAAATCAATCATCTTTATTGCATTTAAGGAAAACTCGATTCCGTTAAATTTATTCCATATGATAGCTCTGGGTGATGCTCACCTAGCCAAGGTTGCTGGCGCACCTTAGTGAGCTCCACGATGCTCAGCAGAGAGGGAAGGTTCAGTCCCCTCTCTCACTACAGATTAATGAGGTTAGGGGTATTAATTAGTGCACAATGCTCTGAGCAAGGGATCACAGGATGTTAGGGGTTGGAAGGGACCCAAAGAGATCATTGCGTCCAACCCCCCTGCCACAGCAAAACTATAGAATCTAGCTCAGATCATAAGAGGAACACATCCAGACAGGCCTTGAAAGTGTTCAGAGCAGACTCCACAACCTCTCTGGTGAGCCTGTTCCAGTGCCCTTTGACCCTTACACTAAAAAAGTTCCCCCTTGTGTTGAGGTGGAACCTCCTGTGTTGCAGCTTCCATCCATTGCTCCTTGTCCTATCCCAGGGAGCAAGTGAGCAGAGCCTGTCCACTGTAGGCACCCAGGGAAAAAACCGATAGCAGGGGCTTTGCTATGCATGAGTAGTATATAGTTGGTAACCAATATCATTCCAGCTTCTGCTGTACTGCCTTGTTTTCTTGATGCTGGCTGCACTTAGAGGATGAGATGTGCTGCTGCAGCTATACAGTGTGCCAGCCTTGTGCCAAGCAGCTGTCTAGCACATGCCACCACCACCTGGTCTCTTCTCCCTAATAACAAGTGATAGAATGAGAGGAAATGACCTCAAGCTGTGCCAGGGGAGGTTTAAGTTGTGTATTAGGAAAGTCTTCGTTACTGGAGAAGTGGCTCGGCATTTGAAGAGGCTGCCCAGGGGGGTGGTGGAGTCACCATTCCTGGAGGTGTTCGAGAAACCCGTAGACGTGGTGCTTTGGAACATGGTTTAGTGGCTATGGTGGGGTTAGGTCAATAGTTTGACTTAATGATCCTAGTGGTCTTTTCCAACCAAAATGATTCAATGATGACCTCATGGGTAGGTGTGATGGGACAAAACCTGCTGAAAACCCCAGGTGGAGCTAAGGATGTGGCATAGGCACACTGGTTTATGCTGTGCCAAGATTCAACTGATGTTGCTGCCCTTTCCATGCTGTCTGGCCCTGCCTCATGCCATCCATGCCCCAGCATGGCCTGGGCTGCTCTGTTACAAATGGAATCCACCTATCCTGGCCAGAGCATTCCATCTCTTCAGGAAGGCTCTTGCCACCATCCTGGAACATATCCCTTTGAGCAAGGAGTGCTTGCACCTCCCCTGCCAGCCCACACCAGCGGGTAGTGTGTTCCCATCCTGGAAGGAAGATTCGATCGCACAAACCTTCCTTCTCCTTCTGGAAGTTAAATATTAGAATTCTTCCTGGCTGCATATAGAATTCACTACATTAATCTTCCCTTAAACATGCTCCTTCCACAAAGCCCCTCTGTATTGATCCAACAAAGACAATTATATATTGTGAGGGGGGGTGGGGGGGGGGCAAAACAGCTGAAATATTTGAGATTGGCCCTTCAGTGGGATTTATGATGTGTCTGAACTATAGTGTCTGCCTATTTTTTATTCTAAGCCTCTCTGACAGGGGTCATGTCTTCCTCCATACACTGTACAGCGCTCTGCACTCCGATGGGGCTATATTAAATGCCCAGGATGATTAATCACACTGGATAAAATAACACACTGCTGTTGTTTGGGGGCGTGCACGCGTGCGGCCGTCAGTCATGCATGCGTGCATCCATCAGCGGTACCTCGGAGCTGCGCAGCCAGAGCATCATCTCCAGCAACAGGTATTGCCGCTTCGTGCACAAGGCGGTTACAGGATGCTGAGCATCGTTTGCCCAGGGAGGTGGTGGAGTCATCCGCCCTGGATGTGTTGAAGGGTGGTTTGGATGTGGTGCTTAGGGATATGGTTTAAAGCAAATCTTGTGGAGTAGGGTTACAGATTGGACTTGGTGATCCTGAGGGGCTTTGCCAACCTGGAGGTTTCTGTGATTGTGTGGTTTGACCCTGAAGCGCTTCTTGATGTGTGTAGAGGGTTGGTCTGGAGATCCCCAAGGCTCTTCCCAGCCTTAGTTTTTTCCTGTTTTCCTGTTTTTACCCAGCCTGTGTGGTTGCAGTGAGGTTTCCAAGTGGGATGTAATTCCTGAAGATGCTGGAGTGTGTCCAAAGAAGAACAACTAAGCTGGTGAAGGACCTTGAAGATGGATCTTATGAGGAACAGCTGAGAAAACCGAGGTTGTTTATTGTTCAGAAGAGGAGACTGGTGGAAGGCCTCATTGCCCTCTACAACTACCCAAAGGAGGCTGGAGTGAGGTGGGAGTTGATCTCTTCTCATGTGCAACAGATGATAGGACAAGAGGAAACAGCCACAAGTTGTGCCAGGGGAGGTTTGAGCTGGACATTAGGAAAGATTTCTTCACAGAAAGGGTTCTCAGGCACTGGAACAGACTGCCCAGGGAGGTGGTGGACTGAAGGTGCTTAAAAGCTGTGGGGATGTGATGCTTAGTGACGTGTTTTAGTGGTGGTAGTGGTTTAGCAGTAGTGGTGGCATTGTGAGCTCTAGCAGTTGGAGTTGGTTTCTTCCATCCTCAAGTTCTGCGCTTCTATGAGTCTGAGGGCTCTTCTGGTAGCCTGCCTCTGCATGTGAGCCCATCACCCTTCACTGGGGCACAGACCTGCAGCCTGCAAGGGTACAGAATGGATACCATGTAAGAGAAGGATCATGCACTGCCTCCATCCACACCCCAAAAGAAGGAGGCAAAGCAGTCAAACTGAGCACATTAGAGCCTGACCGTGTTGGGAATGAGAAAATAATGAATGGCCAGGATCAACTGTTTGTAAATGTGTGAGATTAATGAGCAAAGGCTTCTCCATAACACAGAAGGCATGAAATCAATCCCACACTCTGAGAATAATGAGGGAATCAATAGGATTATGAGGTTAAGGCTGAAGTAAACCTGAATGACAGCTGCAAAATAAATTTTATTTGGAGGACGTGGCTGGGGTTAAATGAAATGTAATAAATAATGTAAAGCATTTAAGGGGTGGGGAAATGCTCCAGAGATGTAAGGAAGAACAGAAGGTCCTAGAGCTGTTAAATCTGTGCAGTTCATATCCATGTTTTGCTTTTGCAGGTGTGCGATGGGTGTGACATACTCCATGCCTCTGACTGGGCTAGTGGTGCTCTGAGGTTGTCCATTCCCACCTCACTGTATGGGACAGAAGCAGGGTGGTGGCAGTGATGTCACTGGGACCCCAACCTGCAGCAATAGCCCTGAAGCAGGACAGGGATGTGCATGTGTGAGCCATGTAAAGCAGTTCAAGATGTGTTTAAGGTGAATTACATAAGAACTGCAGGTTTGTGCCTCCTTTTTCCCTGTGTTTCTTCTCTGGTGACCTTACCATCATCCCATTTCTCACTGCCCACAGGCCTTCTGGAGACCTGCTGAAAGGTTTAGAGACCTCTTTCTGCAGAGCTACAGCTGCATATGGGGCTCACACAAATCCCTATGCACCCATCCTCTACATGCTGGTGTCACTTGCAGGGACATACACCCTGCCACCTTCACACCTGTGATGGCCAAATCCCATCCTGCTCTGTCCTCATCCAGGCAAAGGAAGCCATGGGGCTGTGACTGGAGGCATTTGGCTTAGGGATAAAAGCTGTGCAGGTGGGTATAGGACAGAGATTCACAGAATCACAGAGACATCCAGGTTGGAAAAGCTCCTCTGGATCACCAAGTCCGACCTATAACCCTGTTCTAGGAGATTCACCTCAAACCATATCCCTAAGCACTACATCCAAATGACCCTTGAACGTATCCAGGGTTGGTGATTCAACCACCTCCCTGGGCAGCTCATTCCAGTGCCTGACCACTCTCTCCATGAAAACGTTTTTCCTAATGTCCAATCTAAACCTTCCCAGTCTCAGTTTGAGGCTATTTCCCCTTGTTCTGTGTCCAGTTACTTGTGAGAAGAGACCAGCAGCAGCCTCTCCACAATGTTCCTTCAGGTAGTTGTAGATTTTAGGTGCTCAGCAGCTTCCTCTGGGTGGCTTTGTGAGGATGGTTGTGGAAATGCTTGGTGTCACATTTGGTGTTCTCCAAGAGTTCAGTGACTTTTAATGCCTTGGTGAAAATTGAGCTGCTCTGAAACACTGGCCACAGAGGTGGGTGCCAAACCACTCTGAACTGTGATGCTGTGCTGGTTGCACTGATTTTTCTGACGTGGTTAACTCCTGCTCCAGCTCCTCCCTGCTGTGAGTCCTGAGGGAGGGACATCTGGAGTTACTGGGATGTGGTCAGTTCTTTAGAAGCAGAGCCCAGCCCAGAGCAATGTCAGACACTTCTTCCCCTGAGGAAATGCATATCCTGCTTCTGGAGGAGCAGCTCTGAGCAAGGATGGGACAGCAGAGATTTTGCCCTTGAATCTCTCTTCTGCTTCTCTCTGAGGCTGGTTCTTAGGGGAACTGATGAGATGCTGCTTCCTGTGGACCCTTTTCCATCAGGTTAGCCTGTTCCATGAGGCTTTGTCCCTCAGTTGTTTTGGTTAGAAGAGAGACTTCTAAGTTCATCAACTCAAGTCTTTCACTTAAGATCATTGGGGCCAGTAAACCATGCCCCAAAATGCCCTGGCCACACATTTCTTGAACAGCTCCAGAGGTGGTGACTCCACCACCTCCCTGGGCAGACTGTTCCAATGCCTGACCACTCTTGCAGCACAGAAATTTTTCCTAATATCCAATCTGTCCTCTTGGAGCAGCCCCTGCTTGTGCAGCTCAGCACTGCTAATAATGGCTGCGTGTGTTTTTCCAGTCATTAAGCCTATGACTAATAGAGCTGTCCTGGCTGCATAATGCATGCTGACAACATGGAGCCTCGAGGGAGGGGAGTAGGAATAGAGGGATGTGAAGAAAATGGCTTAAGTTTATCCCCTGAACAGTAGATGGGTTTTCCCTAGAGATGTCACATCCCTGCTGTGCTGGAGTGGGAGGCTGGGGAGCTGAAGAATTGCCTTTTGCCAGCTTTCCTGTTGTCTGTCCCTCTGTCCTTCCCAGGCTCTTAGATGCAGCACAGTGATACTTTGTGCTGTCATCTGCTTCTGTGCAGGCGATGCTGTGGGCTCATGCCTGGGGGCGATGCTCTTGTGGATCCTAATGCTACCACATGCTCACCTCAGCTCTGGAGTCACCAGTGCTGGCTGTCAGTGGTTTATCCCTCAGTGTGTGTCAGGAGGGGTTTGCAAAGCTCTGCAAAGCACAGGTGGGTCCACACTGCCTGCTGCTGCCTAGGCATCCCTGTGTGGGGACATGCATGCCTGACCCAGGGTAGCAGCTCCCTGTTGGGGTCCTGCAGGCTCACCTGCCTCCCACATGAGACTTCTCTGCAACAGGATGCAGGGAAAAAAATAAAACAATAAAACCTCCTTAAAGTTTCCTTTTAATAGCTCCTGTAAATCTTATTTTATGCTGAAGTTAAAGACACATTTATTATTGTCATAAAGGAGGAAGAGCTGGTGAGTCCCTAGCTTGGCCCCAAACCAAGCAACTTGGGAAGAGCAGAGGTGGCAGGTTGAGGGCCATGATTATCGCCTGCCATTTGGCACATTTGGGGACACCAAGTGAAAGCATGGGGCTGATCATGTGGTACAGGGCTGGAATGGGCTCAAGGATCTGAGGGGCCCTAGGTGCAGCTGTGGATCAGGGATTGGGAGCCAGATTGAGGATACATGTGTCTAAGCTCCCAGGTACTGTGTTTTCTCCAGCACCTTCCATGCCATAAGAAACCATGCAGGATATATATATATAAAATGTAATGTTTTTAAACCATTGCACAGGCAATCTCAATCTCAAACCCCAGCCCAGAGGTCAGGGAAGAATTGGCCTTGCACCTGCAACCTGAAACCAGTCCTGCCTGGCTGGCCAGGCTCATGCCGCACTGCTAATTAAAGGTTCAAGGGGTGGTTCTCTTTCCTATTTTGTTTTGAGATGCTGTTTTGAAAAGCATGGCCAAGAATGGGGACTTCATACCATAAACAGAAAAACTATTCTGAAGTTATTTATTGGTTCTGTTTTCCAGCACATGGACCAGTATTGATTTATTTTGCAGTGTCTCTAGAGGCTTCTTCAAGGTTAAAATGTAGACATTGCATGTTATGCTGAGCTTAATACTGGCAGGAAAACACATTTGGCTCTTTTAATTGGAAAAACATACTCCTTTTATCACCCTGAGGCCAGGACTCTACCACAGCAGCACAGGGAGGGCAGGCAACTGTGTACAAGCATGAGATGCTCTGCTTCATGCCTGCCCCAGGGATTTGGTGGGATCACAGAGGTCCTCACAACCACAGCTGCATCTGCAGTCCTGCCAGACTCTCTGAGCGGTTCCCTGAGGAATGGTAGGGTCCAGCAGCCATCCCAGGTGGGGAGGCTGGGTGTGAGCCTTCCCCTGATCAAACCTGTGCAGAGTTTAAGAGCCTCCATGGCCAAGCTTGGTCTCACCTCCATTTTTCCCTGAGAGCTCATCATCACCAGGGGCTGACAGCCTGCTGGAGGCGGCTCAGTGCTGGTCGCCAGCAGTTGAGAGAAGGACTCATCTCAAGAGCAGCAGAGGCACATACATGCCAGCCTCAGACATCATTTCCCTGCTTTTCCCAGTCCATGCAGCTGCAAACATTATTCAGCTGGAGAAGGTGATGGGAAGAGAATTCTTCATCCTTAAGAAGCAGTTGGCAGCCTCTTACGTGCTCAAAGTGTTTTCCGACTCCTGTGCTGCTCCTGTACTGCTTGTGCTTCTTTTTTGGCAGGTTAAGGGACTCACTCTGGGCCACTGAAAGAGGCAGTGTCAGAGATGGGATGGCTGCTGCTGCTGCTGCTGCGGTTCCCTCTTCTCCATCACTCCCAAGCCGGTGGTGAGTGTGTGCAGCCGAGGCAGAGGTGGGGAGCTCTGCTGGGAAGGTACAAGCTGAGGTTTAGAAATCATGATGTGTGAATTGAAATGGGAAGCAATGGATCTTGGGAATCGCCACAACTGCTACAAGGTGTTCCTGAAGCTGTCAGCAAGCCATCTGCCCGCTCGCCCTGGGTAAACACCAGGCTGCAGCCAGCCCTCCTCGGAAGACCAGGAAACAGAGAGGTCCCATGGGATGAACCATGCCGGGGCAGCAGCATGGTCCCGGGTGGGGTGGGAAGGGAAGGAAAAGGGCTCTGGTGCATACATGGGAGGGAGCCGTGCTCCTCACTCGTATTGGGGCTCTGGAGCAAAGCCCTAGCTGTGGTGCTCGCTCCTCGTAACTCATCCCAAGGACACGAGCGGTGGGGAGGCAGCGAGTAGCTGCTCCAGGGCCGCCGGCCCTGGCGTGCAATTTATGGCGCCGGGGGAAAAATAGCAGCCGGGTTGGAAGCAGAGGAGCGTGCAGGAGGAGCACGCCTGGGGTCAGGCTGCTGCCCTGTTTCTCTCGTTCAGAGCTCGTTATTCAAGCGTTGACTCTGCCCATCACGTCCCAGCGCATGCCGCAGCTGCCTCGGCTGCAGAGTGGGTGCAATGGGAAAGGTAAAAGCAGCACACCTTGGCACAGGGCACCCCGTGGAAAGACTGCCATGATCCTGTCCTGCTGCACGTCACAGATCCCAGCACAGCCTGGGCAGTGGGGATGTCACCCCTCTACCATAGAGGTGTGTGATGTCATTAGGTGCCTACAGGTACCGGTGCTTGTACCGGTGTGGCTTGGAGGCCACACAAAGCAGTGAAATGGCCATGGGTTGGCCCCAACAGGGCAAGGCAGGCAGCCCTGAAATGGCTGATTAAAAAAATGTGGGTGACCTGGGGTGACACAGGTGGCTGGTGACTCAGCACAGCCCCAGAATTCAGCCAGGAGGTCAAGCCTGCAGCAACCACTGCCAGCCCCAAGGGCAGAAGCAGGAACAAAGGCCCCTGGCTGTGACAGACCCAGTGTGGGAAGGCCTAGGGGACTGCTTGTGTTTCCCCACAGAGCTGAGGTGCAGTTGCAGTCCTGGCTGGTGCCCTCAGCCCCACAGGTAGTCACGCTGTGCCTTCGTTTCCCCTCTGTACAGGGGACAGCAGTGCCTCTGTCCCCAGGTGTCCAGGGTGATGGGCTGAGCTTTGATAAGTTCTGGGGGCTGAGCAAGCTGGAGAAAAGCCAAACTGGGGCAGAATGAATGTTTTTTGCAAAACGAGGCAAACAGGTGCCAAGGTAAATTTGCTCCTAGCATAGCCATGCAGGGAGGAATGGGGAGGGTGCTGATGTTGGGGCTGAGTCTCCTTGCTAAGGACACTGGGGTCTGTGCTAGCCCAAGGCCCCTTGCAGTGCCGACTAGAGCTCTCAGTCCTCTGGTTCACTCACAATTCAAAATAAATACAAGGGGTGAACATGACCTTGAGTGTATAGTCTGAAGCTTTTAAAACTCCTCTAATTCTTTTAACTTCCCTCACATCTCTCTTCTGCAGCAGCCTCATTTCTCTTTCCCTACAGTAAACTTATACCCTTTCTAAAGTGCCCAGAGAAGACCCTGTAGATGAAATGTTGCTTTAGCTTAATTTCCTATTCCTAACATATGCTTTAATTAATGTCATTTGCTTTGATTTGCTGCCAGCATGCCAGTGAGGCACTTCCTTAGTTTCCCAACCTTTACCATAATCTTGTGGGAATGAGTATCAGGTGCTCCCAGTTGACTTCATCTGCTTCAGGGCATTTATCTTGAACTCCAGGGCTTTTCTCTGCTGCATTGGTAGCACCAGCACAGAGGCACAACCACAGTGTCTTCCTTTGCTGGAAGTGCTGTGTATGGTGCACAGGGAAGGATGCTTGTACACAGAGCACTGACCAGCATTTCTTTTCTGTGTTTTTTACATTTTCTAGGACTGCAACTTCAACCTGGAGTGGTGAGAACCATGGCAGAAGAGGAGATGGAACCCACAGCTCCTGATTTCTCTGCATCAGGGTCAGAGAGGTGTCCCTGTCACAGGTCTGGGTGTGTGGTGGTGGGGTGGTGTTTGGGGTCTAGGGCAGAGCACCTTTCACTCCCTCCCAAAGCTACCTCTCAGCTAAGTGCAGGGAACAGCAGGGACAGAAACTCCTGGTCTCCCTTTATAGCAGCAGCAGTTGTGTTGAAGCTCTGTGGTACAAACCTTCTCTATCCCACTGCCCTGAGCAACCGGGCAGCATGGGCAAGAGCAGCATCTCCTGCTGTCCCCATTGCTCTTCTTCCTGAATTTCATACAATTTGTTTATGACAGGTGCAGACTGACCAAGAAGTTCCTTTTCTGTCCCTCTCACTGCCCATGTAATTCCACATAGCTGTGGACACACAATGCCTTCCACCTGGATGGAGCTGCCCCAGCCTCACCGCACCACCAGGTCAGTGCCCTCAGCTGCTGGGTGAGAAGAGAAGCTGTTGATCTGAGCAATCTTCTTCTTTCTGATAGAGCTAGCTTGGTCTCCTGTCACAGACATAAAACCATCATTAAGCTCCCCACAACTTTATGTAACTGGCAAGCTTGAGAGCAGCTCCCTGCACAGCAGAGCACAGAGGAATATTTAGCAATTGTCTATTCTGGCCCCAGATCCCTGGCACTCATATAGAGCAAGCCTGGAATGGCCTCTTTCCCAGACAGCTCCTTAAGCAAGGCTTTCCTGTCTCTATTTAATGAATCTCAGCCATCCTTTCTCTCCTCACTGGAGCCAGGAGCAGATGCAGGAGAAGGAGCACACTCCACTCCAGCTCTTCATCTCTCCCATCTCCATTTTAGCTCCTTCTATGTGTAGCAAGTTTGAGTTCCCACAGCAGATCATGTCTCACAAGGAGGAAATTCCCAGCTTCTGGGAACACCTTCATTTTCTTTCCCTTTTGCTCTTGTTGAGAACCAGGAGTAGAAGGGTGATGCCTTTTTGCAGCTCTTCCTCACTTACTAAGGGTGCAAAGCCACCCCAAGGGCTGAGCTGTGCTTTCAGAGCAAATTTGCTCACTGTATGAGGAGGAAAATGCCCCACATGGAGAGCAGCATTTGTCCCAGACCTGGCCCTGTCATGCTGCAGCCCAAGGAATGTGTTTCATCTTGGCATCCCAGGAGTGGGACAGAGGCATGAGAGGGATGTGACTGAGCTGCTACATCCCAGAGGATGGCTGGAGATGCGAGATGGCTTCCTGGTGAGCAGGATGACCCCCAGCCTAAGGGTTTGCCTCTCCATAGGAGATGCTTGACGGGAAATTTCATCCCAGTGTGTCCTGGCCAGAGGGGTGTGGCAGTGAATTTTCACAGGCTTTGCTGACCTGCTTCATAGGAAGAACCTTTTTTACCCTTTTCCTCTCTCCAACTACCAGCTTCCTCAGCAGCTCTACAGAATTCCCGTGCTGAGACTAGCCTTGTAGGTGCTCACCACTCATCCACTATTCTGCAGGACAGAAACCCGAGGCTATCACCCTGCCCTGTGAAACAAAACTCCTCCCTGAGGCAGCTCCTTCCTGTCACAGCCTCCTGCTCCCCAGGCCCCTGAGCAGCTCCCTTCCTCCCCACTCTCATCTGCCTCTTGCTTCTCCTTCCTCCGTCGTGTCTGGCTGCCTCCTCGCCAACAGCTTCACATCCAAATGCATGTTTGTGCCTCTCCTCCCTGGCCCGTGAGCCCTTAGGTTGGGAATTTTGGCCGCTTGTGCTGCTGGCTGCTCCCCTCCAGCCTTTTAAATCACAACTGCCTTCCCATGCCCCAGGAGCCTCAAGCCCCCTAAATCTGCCCTGGGTGATTTAGCAAGAACCTGGGACAGAACTGACCTTCAGGAGCATGACACACAGCAATCACAGGCATCTGGCAAGTGTTTAAATCTCCAAGGTCCCCATTTGCTCCTGATTTAGTGTTTCCCATGAGTCTGCAAGAAGGGCTGAACATCCCCCCTCCTGTAGCTGCAGTGCTGAGCCCTGCCTTGACCCTGCTGCTGTGCTGCAAGTTCTGACCCCAGCCCAAGAAGAAGGTGAGCATTTCCCTGTGAGAAGCATCATGGTGGAAGGAGACTGGCCAAAAAGAGCTGTGGGCTCTGGCAGGGAACGAGGGCTTGCGTGCACAGGCCTGGGTGGTGGCTGTGCTGATGGCTGAGATGATGCTTTTGCCTAAATAGCAACTGGGACACTAAGGTAAACAGCAGAAGCGTGGGCTGCAAGCTGCGTCCCAAAGCTCTGCAGTGCTCACCAGGCACTACTGACATGAGCTACTTGCTTGGACTTGGGGTCTGTCCCAGAGGTGAAGGTCCACATTGCAGTATAATGTTTAAACATGGCTGTTTGAACCAACCAGCCCATATTTTCACAGCAGAGCAGCATCCTGTCAAGTCACGTGCTTGGATAGGGTCTGCACCCAGCTCTAGTGCAGAGACAGCGCTACAGCTGGCAGCCTCCATGCCTCCTGTTCAGAATTTCTCACTCAGACCATCACTTTCCTCTTCCCCCTGAAGAACAATCATTACCCATATCAATAACCCACTCATCCCTGGCACAAATTGAATAATCAGCTTGAGCAAGGCTCGCTCTGAGCCCTTCATCCCCAGCATACCAGTGGGTGGGTGATGCCAAGAAGATCCATGAGAGCCTCAACATGTGGAGAGTGCACTGGGCTGGTTTTGCAATTCCATAATGCAGTTTCTTGCTCTGATGGAAATCTTCCTCTCTTCTACCCACATGCTGAGAAGCGACTTGCAGTGTTGTCGCTTACTTGGATTGATGTCTCATCATTTACTCGTAGTTCATGTGCTCAAGAGCAGCTTACCTAGGAGGTTCCGGGTATCTTTCTCCTGTTGCACCAAGGTCCCTGCAGAATGCTGAGTTGCCCAGAACCTGCTCTCCCCTCTCCATCTATACCCTGCCTCACGCTGCTGCCTGAGTCCCTTCTCTCCCAGGCTGTTCCCAGCCCTCAGCCAAGGTTACCCAGCTGCGTTAATGACCGTGGCATATCTAACCAGGAGCTTGTGCCACCGCTGCCCCTCTGACCTTCTGCAAATAGCAATGGCTGCTGCGTACAGATGGGTGGCGGCAGGGCACGCTCAGCCTCGTCCTGCAGAACCATTTTTATTTGGAGCTGTGGCTGCCATGGAGGTTGCAGACTGAAAATCACCACACATTGAGAACTGGGCATTGCTCTGCTTTTATTTTTTTGAAGTCATAATTCCCATTGTGACGTGTCCCCATTTGTCTGCTCCTGTGCTCCAGCTTCAGGATTCTCATCATTAACAAACAAACAAAAAAGGAGAGTAATATCAAAGCAATGAAGCAATTTGGGAAGGTATATATTGAAATTAAATCAAAAATTTATGGCTAGGAAAGACCTCTGGGGACTAGCTCAGTCTGACGTTCACCAGGGCAGTGTGCTCTGGACTATTTGTTCTTACTCAGAGTGTTGCTGAGCTCATCGTGAAATCTCTTTTGTACAAAATATGCAATGGAGTTGAAATACATTTTTTTAATGATGCTATTTTAAACAATATTAAAGCAGCATATATATATAGATATATATAGATATAGATATATAAAACCTCCAGTGCATGCAGACAAAAATTAGATTTAATTTTACTGATTAAAACAATTCCACAACTGTTTGGGTTTTTTTATAAAATATTTAAGCTTTGAAAAAATCTCTAGAAACGAAAATATTCATTCATGGCTTAATTAGTCCCAGTTACATGGCAAATGTTGCCTGCATTTCTTCGCTTGAAATTACAAGGGGCAAGTACACTTGATACGATGAGACAAAAATGATCACGTATCCTCCCAACTCTTTAAACCCAGAGTGAATATGGTTGTCTGTTTGATTTACCCACTTCCAGTGGAGCTCGGTGGAAGCCTGAGCAACACATTCGTTTACAACGTTTTAAAACATTCGTTAAAATATTTACTTAACGGTCTAAACCAAAATCTTCGAGCCTTACGAACGTGCCCAGGTCAGGCAAATCCAGGGGGATAATTCGGCGAATTTCGAAGCAGAAAATCACTTGCATTTAAAACCTCGGAGCTTTTCAGTATCCCCCGTGCATCTATTTTAGGCAGATGCTTAAGATGAAAGGGCCGCCCGTCAGCCCGTATCTTACCCACGCTTCCTGTCACCGTTTCTTTGCAATGTAATTTTTGTGTTTTCCTTTCAGCCTAGAGAAGTGTTTGGTACCAGCCTCTTGGCAAAAGAGCCTGAGGAATGGAAGCGTAAAAGAAATATGACCCAGCTGCTATGCACAATGAGGTTTGTAAGTCCTTGTATGGTATAAATAAGCATATTACACAGTTATTAGAGATTTGGCACTGTCCCTGTTTAGAAGACCGACTTCGATGCTGTGTAATTCCTCCCGAGCACACGCATCATTCACTGTTCCCGCTCCTCCAGTCTCCTTACTGGCCAAATTCGGCAACTTTTTCTCAGTCCTCATCCATTCAACCCCTCCTCGGCAGTGTAAACCGGTGAGTTTCCACTCAAGTCAATAAATCTGTGCCAACCCACGCGGCCCAGGCTCGGTCCTGACTTCATGCGAGCCAGGGCAGGATTCTGCGGGCTTCCTCCCGCCGTCGTCCGTCTCGCACCGGGGGCACCGAGCCGCGGCCGCTCGCGGGACCGGCCGGTACCGTCGGGTACGGGCTCGGGGCTTGCTTATGCTGTTTTCCTTGGTGGCTGGCAAGTTTTCTTTGAGGCAAGAGAAGCAGCTTTTCTTGGAGCGGGGCGGGAATGTAGGTGTAAGAAGAGCAGGCAAAGGAAGCGGTGCTGCCTGCCGCGGCTGGAAAAGCGGCGGAGCATCTCAGCAGGTAAATTCGAGCCTGCTCGGTGCTTTCCCGTCCCGCAAACTTGAGTGTAATTCTTGAAGAAAAGCGACAGTAAACTTTTATTAATCGCCGGTGTTTAGGGCCAAGGCATGAGTGAGCTCGGTGACAGTGATGAGTGGTTTGGAGCTGCGAGGCCCTGAAAGCGGGGCTCATCCCCCCCCGCGCCTGCTCCTTTGACTCGGTGATGATGAGCCGTGAATAGGAGCCACCCTGCCGTCGGGGATCCGGCCGTTTATCTGCCGAGTGATGACAGTCGTGTTGGTTTCGAGCCCCGCCGTGAAGTGCAGGAGCCTCCGAAAAGTGCACGGTGTTGCCGCAATCGAGGGGCTCCGTCCGCCGGGGATGCTTCAGTCGCAGCCCCCGTACGAACCCTACTGGCACTGACCTGGCCGTCTCGGAGTCCTGGAGGGCCCCTGGGCCGAAACTCCCTAAGGGCAGGCGATGCCCTAGCTTAGGGCACGGCAGAACCGGGCGCGGAGAACCTGGAGTAGGGGCCCAACGGAACGGGCCCGACCTCGCCGCTCCAGCATCCCTAGTCCGCACGGACAGGGAGGGCCGGGGGCTGGCGGGAGGAGAAGGGAGACTTGGGCTTTAATCAAACTAATCATTCTCACCGGAGGATCGACCTTTCACACCTTTTTTTCTTTTTATTTTATTTTTTTAAGGGAAAACAGAAAAAAAAAAGGCGTTTAAGGCAGGGAATCGCAGGCTGATTCCCGGTGTCCGCGACTGCGGGAAGAAAGGGCTGGAGGGAAACTCACACAAACAAAGCCCAGCGACTGGCATCAGCTGCAGGGTAAATATCGAAAATCCACCTTCCCGTGGAGTTTGGCCCTCAGCGGCCCCCTTAGGCCTCACAGCTTGCGGGGAGAGCCTAGCCCGCAGGTGGGTACTGATGACGGGACCAACCTGTCCGAGCAGGGGGGTGGCTGCGGCACCCAGCTGCGCACATTCCCCGTGACTCTGCGAGGACTCTCCTACCGCGGCACTGGGGCCGGGAAACGAGTGCGGCCCGTGGCTCAGAGGTACCTACAACCCGCGGAAACCATCGCGGCAGTGCGCGGTGCTGAGCGCAGCAGGTCAGCGGCGGGAACCGTCGTTTCAGTAATTCCCGGATCTGCTCGCTCTCACCGCGGCCCCACCGAGATGGCTTTTAGCTCCCAAGCCCTCAGCCCCGGTTACAACTGCGCGGGAGCAGGACAGGCGCCGTTTTGCCCTTGCACTGGACCCGCAGCCGCACGTTGGGGCCTGCCGCCAGCCCGGTCTCACCTGCCCCGGCTCTGGCCCGCCGGTTCCTACGGGAATTGCTCGCTGCTCCCTCGCTGGTATCCCGCTCAGCCCGCCTGCGTTTTTGGGTTGGTTTTTTCCTTTTTTTTTTTTTCTTTTTTTTTTTCGCTTTTGGTAGGAGTGGGGAAAAGGTTCATTAAGAGGTTGACCCCAGTTTACTTTTTATTCTGCTCCTGTTCCCAATTTCGGCACCACGTGACAGTGGGAGTGAGTTTGGGTTTAAATTCACTTTCAAGATAAACCTCGATAAAAATCCTGCCCCATGAGCCCCCGCCGGCTGATGGCGGTGTCCCTGTGAGCCCAGGGCTGCGTGAGGCGAGCGGCACCTCGGTGCCCGCCCAGGACTGGCCGGCTCGGGTAAGGGGCTTCCCTGCCTTCGCCCTCCCCGCGGGCACAGAACAGGGCGTGCAGACCGGAGGAGAGGGTGCGAAAGGGTGCGAGGAGCGCGATACAGAGCGGAGCCGAATGGAGCTGTTGCGATATAGGGTAGCGTGCAGCAGTGAGTCTATCGCGATATAGTTGCAGCGAGTAGCACGGCATCCTGGGCGAGTTTCGGCGGCTGGGGGATGCGAGGGGCCGCACAGCTGTGAGGAATGGTGGTCGTGTATGTGTCTGGGTAATCGCCACAGCAGAGCTGAAGCGACTCGGTTGGTAGCGACAACACTCAGGGACTCTCTGGAGGGGGGTTTCCCCCTGTTTTGGCTTGGTGGTGGAAGCTCCAGGCAGGGAATGCCTATGGCCGGAGGGTGCGGGGGCTTCTTTCCGAGGGTGTGAGAGGCCAGGTACACCTCTTCTCAGGCCGTGCTCATCTCGGGAGCAGTGTTGGTTGGGGCTGACCTCGGCAGCCCGGCCTCGCGGCCGCCTTGTTGGCAGTCACCGTGATCTTGCCCGCACTGCTTCGAGGCTCGGGTCTCTGTCGCGACTGAAGGAGGACGGGGAGCCCTGTCCACCCTTCCTGGGTTCTTAGGGAGATCTGCACCCGCGGACCGGCCCCAGGCCGGCGGGACGCAGGTTGTCGGTACAGTAGGGCCGGGAGAAGCATCCCGAGGCTTCTGACCCCTCTCAGAGCGTGTCGCCCGCTTGGGCCTGGCCGTTGTTCATGTTCCGTGACTCTCTCCCCCGAACAGACCCGGTTCCTGTGGTGGGGTCCTGCTGCCCCGCACTGTCCGGCCCACCAAGCCAAGCTCCCATCCAGCGCGGCCTATGCTCGCGCAACCCTGCTGCCCCCGCCGCAGCCCTGGGCCTAGCCTGGCTTCACGGCGGGCAGTGGGGAGCGCCGGGACCATCTGGGCTAGGAGTGGGCGGTGGGGCTGGGGGTCTCCCACCATACCCGGCTCCCCGCGAAACAGCCAGAGGCTCAACTCGCCGCCAGGCCCAGCGCAGCGCCGAGGCAGGGTGAACAGGCCAGGGAAGGCCTCTGCGGGACCCGGTGAGAGACGGCCGGGCTGCCAGTGCCCCCGACCGGTGCCCCCCGGTGCGGGCCGTCGGGCGGGCGCGGAGCCGGGGCTGGGCCGAGCGGGCCGGGCCAGGGGGAGTGGGCCAGAGCCGGTCTATGGGGACGTGATTGACAGCGGCAACGTCAGCAGCAGGAGGCGTAGGGAAAAGGGAGGGGGGGAGACAAAGAGGGAGGGAGTCGAAAGGCCCCAAACTGGATCTTTATGGAACATTTTCCGCCAAGATCAAGGGAAAGTGAATCCGCGCAGCGGGGGATGCCCCGCACGCCGCTGCCATCGGGGGCCGCGGAGTCGCGCCCGGCCTGAGCTCCTCACGCAGCCACCGCGCTGCCCCGCGGGTGCCCTTCATGCCCCCAGGCGAAGCCCGGACCCCCCCGCTACTCTTTCTGCCCCCTGGCCGGCCGTGTGAGTTCCCGGGGTGCGGAGGGAAGGGAGGAAGGGAAGGGGGCGGGGGGGTCCACGGGTGCGGGGCTCCCTGCATCCTACCAAGTCCCCGGCCTGTGCCAGGGCGCCTGCCACCAGCCATTCCCTGCTGTTCTCCTGGCCTGAGACCCTGCTCCATCCCCGGGAGCACCGGGATCTCCACCCGCAGGCAGGAACAGGGCCCTCAGGGATCATCGCCGCCGCTTCCCACCTGTGCCGCCCCGGATCACCCGGCCCTGCTCTGCACGTTGACCGCTGGGAACATCCATGCCTCGGGCGGGCTGGGGCTGCGCTGTCCCATTCGCCCGAGTGGGGCAGGAGACCGGCGATGCGCTCCGGGCACCGGGTGCTCTCTGCCCAGGGAGGCCGCGGGGCGTGCGATGCAGCCGGGAACGGGCATCCGTGTGTGGTCGTTCGCACAGAGCCGGGCTGCCTGTCCGGAGCAGTTCCTGGATCTCTTCGATCTGCAGCTGAGGGGATCACCCCGCTTTCCCCAGGGCAGAGAGGACACCGGTCACGGAAACCAGGAGCGGGGAGAGGAATTCTCCGTCGGGGTTGCAAGGGGCCGGGTGCTGCCAGCGTTTCTCTGTGGGGAGTGGCGCTTTCTGTCCCCGGGACCAGGACCCTGCGAACTCCTCGAGTCCGCTGTCTGCCCTCCTGTCAGTCCGTCCGTCGAGCGGGGCAGGCGGTCGCGTCCCTCCGCGCCGTAAAAGTCGGGGTTGATGCGCGGCAGCCCCGGCAGAGCTGTCAGGCCTTATCTTTATTGGCTTTTCCCAGTCTCCGTCCAAGTTTAAGAGGGGTCCTTTTATCTCGGAGCCCAGCACTCCGCATGTTTACACCACCCGACTCCGCCGCAGCTTTTCGCCACGGCCCCGAGAGCTGTCGCGGAGCCCCCGGAGCCCTGAAGGGACGAGGCAGAGCGACTATCTGGGCCGCGCTGCCCACCCCGACGGGTACTGGCCCCGCACGGTGGCAAAAAGCGGGTGGAAGGGAAAGCAGAAAGGATCGGGGTTGGAGGGCTGAGTCCAAATCTGAGATGAGCTGCTCGGGACTCAGACGGGAGCGCAGCCACGCGTGGGCGGCTCTCCCGGGGGAGCAAGAGGGCCCGGCCCGGCTTTCCCGGGCGCAGCCACCTTCCCCTGGGGCTGGAGGTGTCACGTCCCAGTCTCTCCGAGTGCCGCTGCCTGAGGAAGGACCACGGGCCGGCCCGGGAGGGCCTGACCCCGGAAGGTGGCCGTGCCCGGGGCTTGGAAGGTGTCAAAAGCTGGTGCTACGAGCTAACGGTGCTCCTCTCTCTCTGCAAGGAAATGCTCCAGGAGAAAAGCCTGTCTGAAACTGAGGAAGGGTTTCCAACAGCCCCCGCGCCCGGCCATGCGGACTCCTCTGCCGGTTCCCCCGTCCTCGGCGTAGCCGGGGGGAGCAACACGCCGCTCAGCAGCCCGCAGCTCCCCGATCCCGAGCAGGTATGTACCGTTCGCACCGCGTCCTGCCCGGCGTTCTCCCGGAGCACGGCTGAAAGGGCCGGAGACAGGCCTCCTTCAAACCGCGCATCTCCCGCGGCCACGACCCGAGGGATTCGCGTTTTTCCTTACTTTTGATTTCTGGGTTTATTTTTCCTCGTGCAAAGTAGGCTGCCCCGTGCCCGCTATCGGGGGGGTGGCAGGTCGGTAACCCCACTGGCGCCCATCAGGTACCAGAGCCGCGGTAGCTCCCCCTGCAGCAGGATCCAGCCTGGCAATGGGTTTCCTTGGGTTAGTTTTTTTGGGGTTTGGTTTTGGGTTTGGTTTGTTTTTTTCCAGCTGAATGAAACTCCAGGTCCAGGTTAGCACATCTCAACTTCTTCATCCGACTTCCCGCAGAACAGAACAGATCCGCATACAACCCGTGGCCCTGGGGTGCATGTTGCTCAGTGTACCCATGTGTTCCCGTGGGTTCTGTTTTTTGGGAGCAGAAGGGAGACTGCAGGGCCCGGTGGGGCCCAATGAACCCCATGGAAAAGGAGGGGGAAAAATTAAGAAGAAAAAAAAAAAGATATGTGTGAAGATTGAAAAGAAAAATCCCCTTGCCCACAGTGTCTGGCCTGGATGTGAAAGTCTGCAATTAAAACCAGCCTCAGTTTGTTTCTTTTATTTTTGGCAAACAGTGGTGGAATTTTTGGGACTGCATCCTCCTCTCCATTGAGGTTGGTGTGGCTTTGCCCGGCGCCTTGGCTGCAGGGCTGGTCCTGGGTGTGCAGCTGCCCTTCCCAGCTCCTCTCTGAGGTTTTTGTCAGACATTTCTTGATCTTTTCATTATTATTTTTTTCCCCAGACAATAGAAAATATCAAAGTCTATCTCCATGAGAAGGAGCTATGGAAGAAATTTCATGAAGCTGGCACTGAAATGATAATAACCAAAGCAGGCAGGTTAGTGAAAATTCCCCATGAACATATCTTGCTTCTGATGTGAAATGTCCCTGTTGCAGACGGTGGCATTAAAGAAAATATTACAGTGATTGTAGATTTCAGTCAAATCATGTTGGTTCACTGTAGAGTGTACATGTGTTTGTACGTGGCAAGGAGATTGTGGATGCAAGAAAGAGTTGTGGAGTCATTTGCTACATTTAGTCCAGGTTTTCTAGCGTAATTTTCATTTTAGTTTATTTTAACTGTGAAGATGACAGCATGATTGTGGCTCTCCTTTTATTTTTCCCAGAGCAAACCCCACTCTCTTTCTCCACGTAGTGAACTAAGTCTTTTTGCTGGGATAATTTGCACCGAAGTTTTAGGAACAGGAAAGTTTGGGATGTGCATTTAACCTCAAAACTGAGAGACAAATACCACTTTTATCCTGCTAGTTGTAGGGTGGGGGGGAAAATCTGCTTTCCCGTGGAAACAAGCACTGTTTTTTACCAGATCAGAGCCCCTCATTGTGCACGTCCAGGCCCAGGCAGAAGGGAGCCAGGCTTAATTCCCTGGAGAATCCATCCCTCTGCCTGTCCAGGGCTCCCTTCCCAGTCAGGCTGCTCAGGTGGGAGATGACAGAAAATTAAACATCAGAATTAAACCTCAGACCATCTTCGTCCTGGTTCCCAGCAAAACCAGACAGCTCCCACTGTGGGTACCAAAATATCTGTCCTTGGTTTCTGCGGCAGCAGGCTCTCATCACTGCTGCTGGAGAAGAAAAATTCCCAGGCTTGGATATGAAAATCCTTTTAATTCTAACACAGCTGTGGTATTCTGCTGTGCCCTGCAATTGCTGAGTTTACACCCTGCTGGAGTGCTGTGAAGGAAAACACCCAGTAATGGAGAGAAAGCAGCAAAATTCCCCACAATCTCTATCTACTGTGTCTGGGGTTTTTTTTTTGCTGTGATTCCTGATCTTTCATGCATGCAGCCCAGGGGCTCAGGCGGGTCGTTTTTTCTCCCGAATTTGGTGCTCACACTGTGGAACCCAGACCCTAATGCCTGGATTTGGATTTGGGGAGCAATGTGCAGGTTTTCCTTTACCCATCCTGGCAGAGCTGCTCTGTGCAGCAGCGAGACAGTGTGAGGAAGCTTTCCTCTAATAACCTTGTAGAGGGGATGTATGTCCCGGGAATCTCTAATTTGTTTGCTGCTTGGCCTATTTGTGAAGTGATTGTGCAGGTAATTCTGTCGTTATCACACCACATTTTGGTGCATAAAATCTTGGGGCATGTTCTGCAGCATTTGCTGATGTGAGGAGCTGGATTCGTTTTGATAGGTCAGCTACCTAACTCAGCTAAGTCTAGGGGATCAAGACCTCAGATATTTCACCCTTAATTTATAGTATCTGAGTGTGTCTGCGCGGGACGTGTAATATCTTTACCAAATTCTAGACCCTAAGCATCTCAAATGTGCCTGTTATCTCTGTGTAAGTCTTAGCATAGATTGTTTAAACAAATCCATATGTATGGGGCTCAGTCCCACATTCTTTGTCCTTTGGAGCTGGCAGTGCACACGTAGTCACCTTTCAGGAGCATGCAGAGAGGACAGTGAGGATAGAGAGATTGTTCCTAAGATGTGTAAAACTTTGGGTTTTTTAAAGTTAATTTGCCATTTGTGAAATCATTGCAGCACCAGCGAGCTAGTAACAGCTTTATTTCTTTTATAAATACCTTTTCATTAAAAAAAAAAAGAAGAAAAAGGCTGGTATGCTGATGAATAGTATGAAACACAGTAGTCTCTTAATGTATTTTCTCTGTGTCCAGCTGCAAATGGTGTCAAAATAAAGGGCAATATTCGTATCAGAGTTAACAGAGTCCAAAGTGGAGCTGGGACCCAGTCCCAGCAGCATCCAAAGGGGGAAAAAAAATAATACGAGTACAACAGAAAAAATCCAACAGCTTAGTTTTTAAGTCTCTGTGCTGGCACTGAGTGCCAGGCTGAGCCCCTCCGGTGCGTGCTGAGAGCAGGAATCAATCGTCATGCAAATGACGAAATGAAAATGATTACTGTACACAGTAATTATTTTACCCAAGCTATTTAAATAAAAAGCAGCAATAATCAACCTCCTCTTGACCCAATGAAAAAGGGGAAAGGGGGGGAACAAAGAAAGAGAAAGATGGTTAATGGAGATCTGTATGCACTTTGCATTTAGCGTTGGGGAGGGGAAAGGAGAAGGGAAGCGGCTAATTGCAAGCACTAATTAGGACTCTAATCCCACCTCCCAGCAGGCACAGGGATGCCCCTAAATGCCGTTAGTTGAAATCACTTTAAATGTCGGTCTGGCTGACCTCGAAGGGGCACAAACGAAAACAGAAATTGAAGCCCGATTTTGATTTTTTAACCAACAACAACCAAAAAAGAAAAAAGAACAAAAAAGGAGGGGGAAAAAAAGCGACTTTAATGACAAGTTCACTCGCTGGAGAGGAAATGTAAAGCTCAGCGGAAGCGTTAATTCCATGGCAATGGTGTAAAATAGCCTTTTTGTATAAACAAGGCAAATATTGATAACCAGGATGGGGGGGGCGGAAAGGGGAGTCATTTATTTCATTCTTTGTAGAGCTCCTCGGAACGAGCCAACTATAAATTATCGAGAATTTAGGGCTGAGAATTACTTTGGGGGATTATTACTCCCTCCTAGGACTGATCTGTAGGAGACATTAGGAGAGCACAGCAAGCTCAGCATAGGAATAAAAATCGTGTTGTTGCCAAGAAAACTTGATTTATAAAGTGGAAACATCTTTAAAATGCGCTCCGCTATCTTTTTAATGTTCGGCTGCTTCGTTGTGGGAGGGAGGGGGAAAATAAATTAAAAGGGGGAAAAAAAGAGCGAGAGAGATGATTTTATATTAAAAGGATCATCACAAGATACAACGTTTATGTTAGCAAAGTTCCCTGAACTTTGCATAAAAACCGCTCGATTCCTTCAGACAGAGGATCCAGCCCCTCGCAGTGCCCAAAGGATGGGGCGATGGGCTCCATAAATCACCTTCCCCTTCTTCCTCGGATTTGAGGTTTGCTTTAATTACGAATTTCTGCTCCGGAGGATTTTCTGTGGGTGGGTTTTAAGGGCTAGCTTACGTGTGGTGCAAAACTTCTCCCCGGCTTTGCCCGTCGCCTGGAGCTGTATGTACCCAAACCAGGATGGGGGGGGGGGTGAAGAGAAGCTGCCCACGCGTGTCTTTCAAGCGCTGCCCATCGCCCGTAGCATTTACAGAGCAGGTTTGTGTTTTTTTTTCCTGGGAGGCAGCGTGGGCTCTGCCGTTGTTTGGTGATGAAATCGCCGTGTTTGTGCGGCTGAGAGCCCGGCTTGCCGCTCCGAGCAGCCCCTCACCGTAGAGTCCCGGCGCGGTGCTGCAGCCACTTCTCGGTTCCCTCTTCCCGCTCCTTGCTTCCCAGTCCCGGTCCTGTTCGCAGCGCGACCCGCTCCGTCTTCCTGCACCCACCTAGAGCTTGTGCTAAAGCTAGAATTGCCCACACAAATCTACTTTTGTATTGCAAAAAAATACCAAAACCCCAAACCCAACAAAACCAAGCCACCATTAAAAAAACCTCAAACCAACCCAAACGAATAACAACAAGAAAGAAACAAAAAAAATCAACCAAACGCACCCCCCCAAAAAAAAAACAACCCTCAACATCTTTCTTATAAATCAAATTAATGCAATCAATGCAGATGGTAATGAAGGGGACAGGGATGCATTAGAAGGTGGAGATGCAGATGTACATCTGAATTCCTTCCTTCCAACAGCCCTGAATGTGCCTGTGAGGCTGTCATTCAGCAAAGCACACACCTTTCCTGCTGGATTTTGGGCATTCCCTAGTGATGAAGTTGTTGAAGGGGTGGGTAAAGCATAAAACAAACGAGAGACTTCACTGTGAAAAAAAAGCCATTGTAAGTCTTGCTTTCCAACGTCCTCCTCTCACTCTTGTTTTATTTCACAGAACAATCGTGGGGGAGGGAGTTGGTTTGTTGTTTCTTTTTAACTTTGTGGCAAGCTCCACTTTGTCTCTTCTAATTCTTTGTGAAATCTCGTTTTCCAGACCTTTTTTCCTGCAGGAAGTTAGGCTTTGTATAGTCTTCCTGGCTCAGGGCTTCTTTCTGTTAGTTTTTTATTTAGCTCTGGTTCTTCCCTTGTTTGTTTTTTTTTATTTCCCAAGGTGCCAATCTTTGCAGCATTGAAGTTTCTCTCCAGATATTGCCAGGGATGAACAGTTTGATGCACCTTCGGGCTAATCAGTAGAAACCAGCAGTTCGAAGGGTATCTACTCACATTTTTGTGACCAATTACTGAAGAGACAATAATGTGTCGCTCTTTGGTAACAGCACAGCCACGCCAGAGGTGTGAATAGGAGGCTCAAACCCTTGAAGCTGAGTCTTGGCTGGAGCGAAGGGATGTGCACAGGTACAAAGGTAGCTGCAGTCTTTTTGGTAGCTTATTTAGAGAAGCATATGTGGGAAAACGTTGCACAGGGAAAAAAATATAAATCAATAAAGGAGCTTGCATGTGTAGAAAAGATGCAAACCCCCTTTAGATCTTCAAGTTGCCTTTTAAAAGTGGCTTATTTCAGTTCCTAAAAAAAAAAAATCTGTTCCTAATCAACTTTAGTAAACCAAAATAAAACGAGTTTTTAGGACATCAAGGTCTGAAGAAGTATAAATGCTTTGGCTAAGCTGGTGCAGCTTTCCTCTGTGAATAATCCCTTAAAAGTTACATTTTCCATGGCTCTGTAGGGCATGTGGATGCCCAGTTCTCATTACAATTAAAAGGAAATATTTGTCCAGAATCTTTTGAGGCAGTTACAAGAATCTCTGCTAAAGTTTTTTTTGATCCAAAAGCAAACCTTAATATCTGAGATCAGTGATGGAATGCGAGCTGTCGATTTAAAACTTGGGAATAAAGTAGATATTTAAGGAATGCTTGATCTGCTTAGTCCTAAATTTGGGGTCCTGGAATTACCCTGTTCAGGCAAAGTTCTGCTTTTAGAGAAAGGAGTAGGAGCAAACTCTTAATGGCTCTTGGCTGTGCTGCTGAAGATGTCGACAGCTCTGGCAAAGGAAACAGTGATTGTATATGCTGAGTAGGGCTGGGATGGGATTGTGGTGTTTAATACACTTCTCTCTGCAAACATCAATCCCCTTTTTAGTTTGTTAAAGGCATGGGATGCTCATTGTTAAGGGTGTTCCCAAACTTTGCCCACTGTCTTTAGGCTGGAGCTGTGGCAGCACTGGCCAGGGTTACAGGGAAGGGTTTGGTCAAACCCAAACCATCTGAGGAAGATTCCCACCAGTGCTGGGGCTCTGCCCCTGCATTAAAGGCTTCTGGCCACAGAGGCTGTGGGTCATCTGCTGCTCTGCAGCAATGAGCCAGCACATGGCCTGGCAGGAACACCAAGGCTTCTCCAAAAGCCCCCACGAAGCTGGGAGTAGAAGCTGGGCTGGTGAGGGAGCTGAAATGCTGCAGAACTGAGTCCTTGGCCATGCTCTATCACTGCTTCTTTTGGAGGTATCTTTGTGCTATGTTGCTGGTGCTGCTGGAGACTGCTAGCACCCATCTCTCCCATTCTCTGGCACATTGGGATAGTCTCTGCTCAGCTTCTGCAGTAAAACGAAAAGCACTGGAGAAGCATCCCATGGCAAGAAGCCTGCCCGTGTTTCAAGTTACTGTGGGGCAAGGAGAGGAAATGTTTCTAGACCATGAAAGCAGCCATCCAGCTAACTCAAGTTCTCAAGTATGTGAGAAACAATGCTTTATTTAAAAATGAGATGTGCTAGCCAGAAGAAAAAAATACAACCTCACCATTCCAAAATATTAAAATCCCTTAACCGTCTGACCTTCTCATCACTAGGTCATGGTCCTGCCACCAGATAAATCTCTCCTATCTATCCATAGACTGAGAGTTCAATGTTGCTTGTGTTAGTGACAGTGAATTTGGGGCTGAAAAATGAACTACTGATGAGAACTCCTGTTGAACCTGTATTGTTTGTTATTCTGAGGCAAGGATCTGGCATGGGCTAATCCAGCACTTCAAAGTTAACTGCTCTTACTTTGTATACAGAGCGTCATAGCGGAGTGGCGTGGGTGATAAGAGAAATAAGGGACTGAGGGTTAGGATACACTGGGAAAATGGGACCCTGCTGAAAACCTCTTTGATCTCTTTAAAGTATTTTCTGAAAGCAAGAATCTATCAAAAAGGAAATGCCATTTAAAAGGCTAAAAGAAACAGCTGACATCCCAAAATTTGTTTTAATCTGCCCTAGAGAATATTATTTTTAAAGATGCGTTAAGTCAGTGGAAGAAATACTTGTCAAGAGGAGGGAAATTTGGGGCGGGCGGGGGAAGGCAGAAAGGTCATCAGAATGGAATTGTGGTTCTTGAGGCCTCTGAGCACCATTCCTTTCCCTTCTAACAGTGAAGACAAGGAGAAGCATCCTTGAGAAGCCATAGCCAATTCTCAAGAAGAATTTGGGGCCACATTAGTCCTTATCAGGCTTGTCATCTTCATTGCTTTGAGACCATCATTGGAGGCATTTCAGCATGTCCAGCAGCTTTTGAGCTGGTCTTTCAGGCACAATGTAGCTTATTAGCCAAGATGTTGAGTGACTTCTTGGTTTTCTGATCCTTTTGTAACCTCATACACTGTAAGCATCACCTTTCCAGACAGTATTGCATGGGAACTTTTGGAAATCCATTCTTTGATTTTCTTGGCCACTTCAGACTCAAAGATTGTAGAATTTCTGTCTGTCTGCAAAAATCTTTATCCAAACTGCTTTTGAAGATAGGTCTTCAGCTGCTGCCCAGGGAGGTGGTGGAGTTGCCGTCCCTGGAGCTGTTCAAGGCAGGATTGGACGTGGCACTTGGTGCCATGGTCTAGCCTTGAGCTCTGTGGTAAAAGGTTGGACTTGGTGATCTGTGAGGTCTCTTCCAACCCTGATGATACTGTGATACTGTGTGAGATAGTTTTATCCCCTGAAAAGACAGAAGGATGCACTCAGCAGCATCTGAAGTACTAGCCACGTCACAGGGACATGCAGTGAGCACCTGTCTGCACATTCCCATGGCTTCAGAGGGCACTGACAGCCTTTGGTGAGGATGTGACTTGAGTTGCTCCAACAGGACTCAGGTGTCTTGCTTCCATGCAAGTTTTCTCAATGGAAATACTGAGTGCCCCATGGCTTCCCTGCTCACCATATGCTGGTCTGAGGAGTCCCTTCTCAGCTAATGCATAAGCAGTAGCTTCAGAAATGATGTTTACATCTTAAGTCAGGAAGGTTAGAGCAAATCCTTGTGGAGGATAGTGGAGTTTGAGGGCTTTGTGGAGGCCGTCTTGTCACCCAGCGGGACCAAGGCATGACCCGGTGTCCCTGGGACACACAGGCTCTGGCATGCAGTGTGGCATGGGGCAGTTGGTGCTCAGATGAGTGCTTTGAGCTCTCTGATGTGGACTAGTGCTCTTGACTTCTTTGTGTCCTCTCTGGCTTGCTGTGCCCTGCCTAAAACCCAAGGCTTTCTTGGACTTGGGAACCTTGCAGTTGCCCAGCTCTCCAGGATCAACCAGGCCTGCTCACATGGGGATTAAAACATGAGATGCCCACAAAGTGGCCAAGCCTGGGGAGCCCAAAAGGCTGGGAACTGCTGCCTCAAACGAAAGCAAAGCTTTCCTCTTATCACTGGCTTTCAAAGCCAACCAACCAATTACACATTAATTAAACTTTGTTTGAACATAATAGAAGCTTTGGCTCCATGTCAGTAACTGCTCCATGGTCAAGGGGATTGGATAGTAATAGGATAAATAAATAAACAAGAGATGCTTATTCTAACAGTTCATTTTAAAACAATTTGTGAATATCATGTAGAGATAAAATGTGCCTAGCATAAACTTAGCTAAGCAAGGGCTGCTTCATTATCAGAACAAATAATTCACTCACACATCATCTTTGAAGCTTGGGAGGGCTATGGAATTGTGCTGCTTGTTTATTTTCCTGACTTTTTACTGGTTTTGCTACATTTCATCTGCACAGAGCTACAGGGCTTAGCTGAGGCTATGGCAGTGTGGAGCCAAGCCCTGGCAACACCGGTCCAGATCCCACAGTCCCCAGAGGCAGCCTCAGTTCCTCTGCCCTTCCCAGGGCATCACCCTGAACCCCAACACACAGTTACCAGGTGCCAAACTGTGGTATTTCAATGCTGTATCAGATCTTCTGCTTACATAGGACTGAGGCATCAAAGCTTTTCTCCTGTAGTCACTCTCTTTGAGCATAGCTTCCTCATGTGAACGTAAAAAATGATTTCAGTTTTCCCCTCTAAAGGGCAGTGATAAATGTTGCCATCACACAACAGCACTGTGCCTCTGCCAGTGCAGAGAGGATGGTAGTAACATGCCACTAATCCCAGCACAGAGCTTTGAGGGGTGCAGGAGATTGCCAGGACAATGCAGAGGATTCTGGATGGTGCCTTCTTCACCAACTTGGGATGGAGGGAGAAGTGAGTTTTGAATGTGTCTAAAACTGGAGTCTCACTGACTTGCTGTTTTGCAGGAGAAGAGGCTCTTGGGCTTGATGCTTGGCTATGTCCCCTCAGTCATTGCTGGCTGCCACACAGTTGGGTTGTGGGCTTGTGGCTGGTCCCTGTGTGGGCAAGGGGGCTATGGGACTGCTGGTGGCTCTGTGGCCCTGCTGGCTGCCTTGTGTTGCTGCCCAAGGTGTGCTGGTGGGTTAGACACACAACTTGTGTGGCTTTTGAAAAACCAGCATAAGAGGGAAGAAATTCACCTGGTTCTGGACTGTTCCACCCCAGGGCACTTAGATATTCTTCGATATTTGCTGCAGCCTTGGGGCATCATGTGCAACCAGGCTTTGGGTCCAGACAAAAGAGGATGAGGCCAAGAACTGCTGCTCTTGATACCCTGGTTACTGGTGGCTTAAATGTCACTTCATAGTTGGTTTGTCCTGTGCTGTGCAGGTGCCCAACGTCAACAAGCTTCCCTGTGTGCACAGCCACAGCAGAGCTACAGCCACCCTTGGTACAAGAGGTGTTGCTGAAAACCAAATGCATCCTGCTTCAGCATGCTCCATGGGAAGCCCCAGATTCCCAGTTGCTGTAACTGGTTTCTGCACAGTGAAGCATTCTGTGCAGAGTTTGGAGCCGTGCGTGGCAGTGGGGTGGGTACAATGTGGACCTCCACAGGTCTTTCTCCAGACCTCCCACCAAAGTCAGGCTGAGATTCCCCAGAGCTTGGCAAGATGTTGGCAAGTTTCTGTTGCAGCAGTGGCTTATTCTTCTGCTGCTGCTGGTCCCTGAGCAACAGAAGATGAAGCAAGCTATTGTCAGGGAGAGCTGGACGGGGAGAAGCATCCTCTACGGAGACGCCCATCCGCCTGAGAGCTCCTGCCTGCAGAGATTTGGCAGAGGGGCCACTTATGCAAAGCTACTACTGAGCATAGGGCCTGTAGCTGTGAGTAGTTCCATTGACCCGTAGTAAATTTGGGGAAGCAGGCAGGTTTCTGGCCCCTTCCCAGGGCTGGCAGGGAGCTGTGTAGACCCACTGTAGGCACAGCCTTGCTTTCCTCCCGGGCAGGGCTGGAGCAGCCAGTGCCTCCAGCATGGCTTTCTGCATCCTTCTTTCACACAGGACATTTACTGAGGGCCAGGACACGGTATTAGGTGCTTTGTCTTGCCTTTTATTTCATTTTTTAAAATCAAAACTGGATGACTGCATTTCCTTGGACCCAACTCTCTGGTTTGTCATGTCTTCCCATCAGCAACTCACAACCCGCGTTTGCATCGTATTGCACAGAGATCTTTACTAAATGAGCCTCTGCCAAGGGGTTGAGAAATATGTTTTCATTAAGAAAATTAAGCTGACAAGTCCCTGGACAGCACATTAGTTGCATTTTTATGTTAGTTTCTTTCTTTCTTTCTTTTTTAAGGGTAAAATGCAGCAGCTAATAATAATGATGAAATGTCCATGCACAGCCAAATTACTAAAATCTAACCCCTGTTTTCCTGGAAAAGAATGCAGAGAGTTGGCAAACGTGGTTGTAGTTGGGTCTGTCAGCTGCTGAGTACAATGCTACCACTGCAAGATAGCAAGTGGTTTGCAAGTTAAGCAACACCTTCAATCAGATGTGAGTTCCCCATTTGTTATCCTGAAGGAATTCCAGCTGTATATATTATAGTAGTACTTTGGCTCTTTGTATTTATTTTAGAGGGCTATACTAAAGAACATTATAAACTCAGGCATGTCCACGCTGTATGAGCACCATATGCTGAAGCTTAATTTTAAATGCCATTAAAAAAGCACTTAACATTTACAGTATATCAGTCCAGCTACTTTAGCAGCTTGGATGTCCTACAGTAAATGAAATGATTGAGGAAAAAAATAAATCCAGAAGCTGGATGTTATAAAAACCCCCTCCTGATGCAGGATGCTCGCCTGGGACGACGCAGTGGCTGTCCTATCACCTCCATCTCCTTTCTAGGTTTTAGTTAATTCCTCCTCTTTTTGTTGCATTTTTCAATGTCATTTAAAAGCCTAATTTTCCTAAATAATAATAGTAAAAATAATCTTGGCGTTCAGATTGGATTCCTAGTGCAGTTTCTCTCTCTCTCTCTCTCTGTGAATTGGGCTGTGTATTCACAAATTGAAATGTCCTACTGTATTTATCCAGGTGCTTACCTGTAGGAGGAGAAGGTTAAGAGGCGTGTGGAGTTTATGAATGAAAATCAAACAGGGACATTGGTAAACCGCTGCTTTTGAGTCCTGGCTAATTACATGGTAAACATCTGGAATTTATGCAGGGTGGTTAAAAAGAGGCGATTGAAACTGATTTTGAACAGGGCCCATTTTGTTGCCGTCTCCCCCAGCAGTGACAAAATGGTGCTGCAGACCTGGGCCAGCTCGGCTGGGAGCCTGAGCAAGGCGCGGGGAAGGGAGGGCAGAAAGTGGCCTCAATGTCTGATGGAGAAACAGCAGCAGGGCTTGGGGGCTGCTTCATCAGGGTAATGACGATGGCTCCAGGATGTAGCAGTTCTCATCCTCCATCTCTTTGTGCTGGTGGAATGGAGACTTTTCTCTTCTGGTTGGTTGCTTGAAAGCTGTGGGGAGCCAGTTTGCTCAATAGACTGGATGAGGAGGAAGTTGGGAAGATGGAGCCAAGAAAATACTTATTCTCAAAGTGTAAAGTGTCTGACCCTCCAAATCCTGGCTCCTGATGCAGTCACAAGGGCCTGAAAATTCCATGGCAGTGCCCACACCCATCAGGACCATCGACCATCTCCTTTGGATCTCAAGACGAGACAGAGATGGTGCATAGAATCGTAGGGTGTCAGAGGCTGGAAGGGACCTCAAAAGCTCTTCCAGTCCAACCCCCCTGGCAGAGCAGGATCACCTATACCAGATCACACAGGAACAGGGTTTTGAGTATCTCCAGAGAGGGAGATACTGGTTTCATAGACATAGCTTTATAGAAACACTTATTCTTTGCTATTGCAAAGATCCTTCAGATATGTAAGACACATAGAAACGTGCTCTGATGATATGCTGGTCCCTCGGATGTTCTCCATTTGGTGCTGGTTGCTACATGTCTGCTAAAGGCAGTGGTTAATCAGCAGGCTGAGCAGATTTTCAATGGGGAGCTCTGTGGTGCTCCTGGCTCTAGTAAGGCTCAGCTGGGATGCTGTGAATTTGACATACTCAGGAAGAGCAGAGGAGTGGTGTGGCTGCCCACACCAGCACACAATTTAACCCTTAGTCTCCCCCAGGGCTTTACCAATCCTCAGTTTTCAGTTTGTTGAAGGGAATGGAAGATCAGCTGTGGTGTTAGGAGCTGATGTGGTTGTACATGGGGTCGTGGGCATTGGGAGCATGTGAATGAGGAACGTTGAACATGTTTGGTTTCTTCTGAAGTGCAGGCAGAGCTCTTGGCTCTTCATGCTTGTTCGTGGCCACAAGAAACCTGCGTTTCTGAGGCTGCCATAAGCCACTTGGAGCCTCCTGGGCTAGTGAGGGCTCCCTGTCTGAGTGCACTGTGATGAGGGTTGTGTTGACCTCTTCCATATCCCTCTCCCCACACACCTTTTCCTCTATATGGCCTCACCCATATTTGTGCCCTGTTTTGCACCATCCCATGCTCTGGGAAGAGTGAGTTTACTTCAGGTGATGCAGAAGCAGCAGTAATTTTTTATAGCTCATTTGTCCAAGCGTGAGTTCATCACATGGTGGATCTGCCTTTTGGGGCATGGCTCCAAGTTTCCATCAGTCCCAGTGCTGCTCACTAATGTGCTCACCCTTTATTTTTTCCTAAGGAGGATGTTTCCTAGTTACAAGGTGAAAGTGACTGGAATGAACCCCAAGACCAAGTACATCTTGCTGATTGACATTGTCCCTGCTGACGACCACCGCTACAAATTCTGTGACAACAAATGGTAAGAGAACATTTCAGTTTGCCTTCTTTTCCATAAGAAAATTGCAATTGGATCAACCATTTGCTTGTGCAAGCTCAGAAACTAACATAAATACCTTCCCACGGGAAGGATGCCAACATCCCAGAGCTCTCCTTCATGGAGCAGCAATAGATACAAGAGCCAAGGCCTGGAAGTTAAAACCAGACAAACATAAAATGAAATATTCTCAACAGGCTGGGCAATTAACTGCTGGAACAAAGTGCTAATGGAGGGGGTGGATTGTTCATTTCCAAAGCATTCAGGGTTGGATGGCTTTTCAGAGGAGAAGCTTTAGGCCAAGCACAGGTTGCCTGGCCATGTGCAGGTGTAAGAGGGCGAAGCCACAGCCTGCATTATAGCAGAGGCAGGGCTGGATGATCTAATGGTCTATTTTGGTTTTCAAAGTTGGGTATCTATGCGAGTTGAGAAAAGTTTTAAATTCCTTTCTTCTGTAGTAATATTTTGCTTGTAGGCAATCAGCTCGGAAGCCAGATGTGGGGTGGTTCACTCAAAGCCCTGCTTCAGCCATGCTGATCAGGCTGATGTAGGCAGCAGCAATTCCCTCCTTGCAGTCCAGTGCCAGATCCAGTTCAGAGACTTTTTCTTTTTCCTTTTAATTTGTTCTTCCTCTGGAGTTCCTTCCTCTTCTGTTTTCCTCCCCATCCTTATGCCTTTGATAGTAAAGCTCCTAACCTAGGAGCCAGCTATGATTTTTTTTTCCCCAAACCCTTCCACCAGCTGCTGCCCAGTGGAAAGAGGAGCGATGGAAAATTTCATAGTCAATGGGAAGGAGCCTGGTGACATCCTATAAAGCAGTAATAATTTACTTGCACATTAGGGCTGCTCTCCTTAAAACAAATAAATCCCTTTTCCGCTCACTTTTGTCCTGAAGTGCCACTGGGGAAGAGGAGCAGGCTGAGGGCCTCCATGGCACGGCAGCCACTTTGTGCTTTAACCATTACACCCTAGATGATGGATAGTTGTTAACTTCGTTTAATTTAGCTTTTGCCAGCCCTAGAGCTGTTTTCCCTTTTCATTTTATTGCTGCTGGAAAGTCTCTGTTGGCTTTGGGAATTTTGCTTTTAGTGGTGTTTTATAAGAGGAGAACAATGCACAGTAACGGGGGGGGTGCCATTAAGGGATGTCTCATAGTTGGGTACTGTGTCCATGAGAGCTGGGGGAGGGGAGGGGCAAGGCAAGCTGGTAGAAGGGTATGAGGGGCAGCACTGCACACCAGCATGTAGCTCTGGAGCAAGCAGCTGCCCCTTCCCACTGGAGCTACTGCCCAGCTGAGGGCTGTGGGAGCCTTGCATGGCTGTAAGGGTGACCCCATGCTGGTACCCACTCCTGCTCCTTGGTGCCTTCTCCCAGGAAGCGTGTGAGACCATCTCCCCTTGCAGAATGGTCTTTGAAGGCTTCATCCTCTCCAAAAATGCAGATGAGATTTTATCCATGGCCAATGCCAACACGATTGCATGTAGAGATGTTGCCCCAGGGAGATGGAAGCAGAGGTGGGGTTACTCTGCCAGCCTGTGATGCCAAAACAAGGAGCCCTGAAATCCCCATGAACAGCAGGAACCTCTCTGTGCCCAAGTACATCCACCCAGGGCTGTTGGGAGGGTTGCTGGTTTGAGTTCAAGGACAAAATGCTCTCCTAGGCCTGGGCTGGTGACCACTGCCAAGGTGATGCAATCTGTACTCTCTGTGTTTGCAGGATGGTGGCTGGGAAGGCAGAGCCGGCCATGCCGGGGCGGCTCTACGTCCACCCTGATTCACCAGCCACAGGAGCTCACTGGATGCGGCAGTTGGTCTCCTTCCAGAAACTAAAGCTCACCAACAACCACCTGGATCCCTTTGGACATGTAAGAGAGATGTTCTGCAGGGTTTTTTTTCTTTAGAGGTGGGGCTGTGATGCCAAATTTGTGTCCAGACTGGGGGATGCTGGCTGGGGGTGGCAGTGAATTAAAAAATGAGAAGTAACATTTAAATCAGAGAGTCCTTAAGGTTGGGAAAGACCTCTAAGATCATCAAGTCCAACCATCAACCCAACACCACCAGGCCCACTAAACCATGTCTCAAGTGCTGTCTATGTGTGCTTTTAGAACACCTCCAGGGAGCTGCCAGTGCAGCTGGGTGGGCACTGTTTAATGCTGGCTGAGGGGGGCCACCACAGCTACCTTTGTTGTGTTGGAAATGCAGCCTCTGACGTGCTTGGCCACATCCTGCAGGATGCCACCAAGCTTTTATTCTCTGCCCAGGAACTTTCCAGGCAGAGCTGTGGGATTTTGAGCCCGCTTGCTGCTGTACGTGGTACACACAGCTCGCAGAGACAGGGTGCATAAACTCATTATTTTCTGAGCTAGTTTTGGCAGCACTATAAAAGATGAAATATTTTATTTGGAAAATCTTAATTCATGTACATTGGGAAGGCAGGAGTGGGAAGTACATAGTTATCTACCACAGGGCATTGAATAACTCAGGACAAGGAGCCTTCCACACTGCCAGGCAAGCAGGGGCTGAGATAATGTGTATAAAATATGGACCTGTCTGCTCTGCACTGTCTCAGCTGAAAGTCACATCAAAATAAACAAACCTCACTGGCTGGAGGAAGGGAAGACAAAAGTTTAAAATCTTTTTATGTTTAGTGCCATCAGCTCCTCCTAGTGCTACAGGTAAGAGAATCCACTTTGTGCTATCAAATCTGGTTTTAATCTGCAGCAGTTTTCGAGTAGCAGTAGTCTGGGGGTAAGGGAGGGCTGTGGGAAGGTCCTGGGGAAGGGTGCAGAGAGAAAAAGGGTGCACCTGTCTTGCTCAAATTCATCGTGCACCGAGCCTGTAAAGAGCAGGTTTGCACCTGGACTCAATTGTCCTGATGCTACCTAAAGCCAAACACAAAGCATGACTCTGATGCAGCCCACATAGAACTCCCAGATGGAGCTTTATGGGGTGGCCTTCAGAAGCAGGGTCACCCTGTGAGCTTAAAGCTCTATGAAGAATGCTGCATTTTTGCTGTGCTCACAACTTTCTGCAAGTTCCAAACTTGAAAAAAGCCAATGGCACCAGGGCAGAGCTGGGCCCTGGCAGTGTGACACAGTTAAAACCCAGATCTGCCCAAAGCTGCCAGCAGTGCCAGCAACCAACCCTTCTCCCCCGCCCACTGACCCCAACCGAACACGTGTGAACTTCAAAGGCTAATCAGGACCATTGAATGCTGATGTTATTAATCACAGGTGAGCTTGCTCTTGCACTCCTCTTTAAGGGGAGGGGCAGGAGCACCACGGAATTGAAGTGAAAACAACCACATCAGGTGTTGGGGAATAACAATTCCACAGAGCCCACAGATGCTGCCGATACCTGCTCACTTTGCACGTGGCATTTCCTTCGCTCCCGTGTTTTTCCCTCTTGATTAACTGTGCAGCTTAATGCAGGACTGTTTAGGTTGTAAAATGTAAACCATAAAACATACAGGATGTTCGACGTGGCTGTAAAACAAACAGGATGTGCAGTGTTGGTTTTGCAACTCCAAACGTTTGCTTTTCCTGACTTTGTCATTTTGTTTTCAGCCGTGATTTTAACGCTGCCTTTTAACAGGGAGTGGGATTTGTTTTTTTCCTCTTCCTTTTAATAAGCAGCCTGTTTGTCCTTTCACAAAGCTTCCACCGGTTGACACAGAGGGGACTCTGCTTTGTACTGTGGAGTGATACCTGCAGCACGATGCTGTGGTCGTTGATAAGCCTTGCTTGGTAGCTCCCGTACGGTATAGGTGTGATTCTGCTTCCCACTGCTAGGAAAATCCCTGGAATAACTTGTTTTAAGTGCTCAGGTTGCTGTGTGGGTCAGACGCTGACCACCTGCCTGGCTAAATGGGATTTGAGAGTGCGCCTCATTAGGCTTCTAAATTAATTACCTGCTTAGAGAAGCATACTCCAGTTTTGGCTGTGCATGCAGAGTAGGGCTGGGCTTTGTCCCAGCCAAGTGTGACTTTCGCCTCCGGTTCTTGCTGTGAATTGTTTTACTGTTGCACGGGTAGCTGATGTCCTTGGGACAGGTAGTGCCTGGGAGGTGTCTGGCCAGTATGGCCCAGTGCTCCCAGCTCTGCTCAGGCTGTGAATAACAGCAGCCTCGCATTTCTAGGAATCTGTTCCCAGCGGTTGCAAATGAGCTCTTCAGGCTGCCGAAGAAAAACACGGCAGGAAAGCCACAGCGTTTGTTTGTCTTCTTGTGCTCCAGCAAACCCTGCCTGCTATTTCCTTTTGTCTTTGGTTGTCTCCAAACCTCGAAACCACGTGGAGTGATGATTTCTGCAGGCTGCTGCTGGTGCTTTTTTTGGTGTTTGGGTAGCCACCCAGCCAGACCCACGCTGGTTCTCCCTTCCGGGCACCCTTGGCCACGGTGGGTGTCACAGCACTGGATTCCCTGCCTGGCTTGCACCATCCCAGGCACCAATTCCTTCCAGCACCCCAAAATCCCACAACCCCCAGCTTTATCTGCTGCTCTCTGCTGCCCAGAGCAATTCCCTCAAGCCCCTGGCACACTGGTACAGAACCTGTTTGCTGCTTGGGGACAGGAGGAGTGAGGAGATGCTCACCTCAGAATATCTTTGTGCTAAATATTCCTTTTCTAGGTTAACCTTTTATTTGTTAGACACTTGTTTTAGGGAAAAAAGACCCCAAAGGAGCTCTTCCATCTCCCCTGCCTGTTCACTTAGTAACAGCAAGCATGGGAGCTGATCCTGGAGTCAGGCTGGAGTGTGAATGGTCTTGTGAGGGTCTCACAAGAAGAACGAGGTGGATGGGCTTGTGGTTGTAAATGCAGATGGAGCTTGGTGTCCTGCTGGGCTCTGTCATTATCAGCAGCAGCTCTGGTGGGGACTCAGATTTGAAGGATGGATACAGTGTGGGGTGCAGCTCCTCTAAACCCGACTTCTGGGATCTCACCTGAGGGGTGGAAAAAAACAGGCAGAAAATTTGCATTATTTCAATGAGTTAATTGATAAATGAATCCATGCTAAACAGCAGGGACAAGCATCCCCACAGAGCTCTTAAAGACATGTGTAGGTACATTTGAGGCTTAAAATAAATGAGTTAAACAGCTTAATTAATAAGCCATGGGGCTGAAGCCCTTGCTGCAATCCAGGGATCTAGCTCTGAGGATTATTTATGATGCTGGAGAGTGAAGATGCCTTTCAGGCAGCACTAGAGATTCCTGACACCTTGTCCGTAAACCCAGCCACCGACAGCTCCTCTCCAACCCTCAAAACCTCACTCCTGCTTCTCCCACTGGCCAGTTATCTGCTGTGGTTGCAGGCAGAGGCATGGGAGGCATTTTTCAATGCAGACACACAAAACCAGGCAGATTTAAAACAAGAAATGAAGTGCAGAGCCCTGTAATCTGCCTGAAAACCCCTCTGGTTGAACAGGTTTTGTGGCAGGTAAGCCTGCGCCCAGCTCACACACCGTGGCCTGAAATTGTGGCCTGTATATTTCCCTCTTGGGGCAATTTTTTTTGACCATGAAAGGCTTCATTCACACCAGGCTTAACAACTGAGCAATGCTCATGTTGAGAATGGATTAAGAAATCAGCAGCCGCTGTAATGTTTAGCTGTGGCGAGGTCTGTCTGATCCTAAAGAAAGCTTTGTAAGCCACCTGTGCTTTGAATAAGATCTGAATTTATGTATTTTCAAATCTTGACATGCAGAGATAATCAGCTTGATAGAGCCTCTCTGATTTATGTGGGGCTGGTGAGTGACAGGGGAGGTATTCTGGCAGAGCTGATGCTTGGCTCTGCGATGCCATGCGAATAACAGGCAGTTGCACGCAGTCATGGTCTGTCTGAGGAGGCCAAAGTCCACTCTTAGGTGCAAGCAAAGGCACTTCCCTTACCCATTCCATATATTTTCTGTTTGGGAAGCACCCAGCTGTGTTTGCCAGGTGAAAAATGGGAAAGATTCCTTCATCATGAGCCAGGTTATATCATAACAAGTGCTAACAGATGGGTTGGCTAAGGGCAGTCAGAAATGGGCAGCACAAAAATAACCTCTGCTGGATAGATAAGACAAAACTGTTATTGCCTTCAGAAGGTTAGTTCAGGGTGTTTGGGGAAATACTGAGCGAGTCCTGACCAGTATCTCCCTGGTGATAAATGCTCATGAATGGAATTCCACTTTCTTCAGAGGTTTGAAGTATGTAAACAATGGGTTCGAGGGTGCCTGTGAGATGCTCCTTATGGCAGCTCCTCCTCCTGGCCTCAGCAGGTGAAGGATGCTCGGGGTGGGTGTGCAACCACCAGAGAGGCACTGGGGGGTGGTTTGCTGGAGGGATTCGGCTTGCACCCGTGCCGAGGTTGCTGTGCACAACTCTTTCCAGTTAATCAATCCTCTTTGTTTTGTTGTTTTGCTGTTTGGGTTTTTCTTCGTCTCCTGACTCAAGGCATTATTGAAGCTGCTGTTTGAAGCTAAAACCTTCCCTTTTCTTTCCCACTTGCAGTGGTGAGTGGTACAGCAGGTGTGCCTGGGGCACAACAGTGGCTCAGATAACCACACTAACCCCCTGGCACACAAATCCACAGCCCTGGCTCTCTGAGAGACCCCACAAGGACTGCCTGGGCAGTTGGTAGAGCTAGCCAGGAAGGAGCCCTGCTCCCGTGGGAATGTGTGCACTGGGAAGTGTGTAGTGCCTGATAACAGCAACCTGCTTACCCAGCCAGCTCTCCTGCTAATCCTACATAATGATGCCCATGCTTAATAATGTGTATAAAGGTACTTAATGCACCTTGAGGTGTGGTCGGTATGGACACCAAGGGCTAGAAACTGCCCAGCAAGGGTTAAGCAGTGTCCTTCAACATGAGAACTGCTGCAAAGAAGCAGAGGCTGTTAATTAGGGCACATTTTAATTTGCTTTTCCACTGTACAGATACAGGGAGGACCTCTACAGAGAGGATTATCAAGCTTTGGAACAGGGTGCCCAGGGAAGTGGTGGAGTCACCATCTCTGGAGATATTTAAAAGGCTGGGGTTGTGCTGAAACATGGTAGAGGAGCAAGCACATCCATCCCACCAGGGCTTTCAGCTCTTGTGGCTCTTAATGACTCCACTGAAATTAAACTACTGCCAGAAGACTCACTCAGCCTTTCTCATGGGCTCCTGCAGTCAGGCCAGCTTGGAAAGGGAGGTAGCATCCCCTCAGTATTTCTGGCATGCTTCAGATGAGACCACATCAGTTGGAAGTTACTTAATTTAATTTTTTGTAGCCTATGTAGATGTATTCCTGGGGGAGTAAATTCCCCGAAAGACAAGTAATAAATAAAGATTGTAAGTGGAGACTGTGGCAAATAAAAGTAGATATTTAATTCAGTCTCCCCAGCACACTATGTCTGAGCTTAGTTATGCTACAGACTCTACACCTGCTTTGCTCCTTGGCTGCTGCTGGGACCTTTTAATTGCCACAGTAGACTTTATCTGCTTTTAAAGCATCAGGTTGTCTTAGTTTCTGAGATGTAACCTACGGAGGTTTAAAACTACAGGATATTATAGCTGCTCTGCCCCTTGAGATAGCATTTTAAGTGATATTCCTGTGTTTCCTGACCAAAATCTGTTCTTTATTGCCTTTAGTGGTGGTGGCTTTACTCTTTAATGCCGTTGAGTTTCTTATTTCTCTCCAGATTTATTATTTACACACTCAGGTTTATTTGCTTATCACTGAAAGGCATCATTTCCCCCCTGCCTGGGCTTTTCCTCTCATTTTTCTCTTCATTCAACTTCAGCATTTTCCCTTCCTTTGCTTGTCAGGCCCTTTAATTAGATTCACATCTCAGTAATCTTTTGAACCCCCACAATTGGTAGAGGCTGGATGCTAGGAGGAAGTTCTTCATAGAGAGAGTGATTTACCATTGGAATGGGCTGCCCAGGGAGGTGGTGGAGTTGCCATCACTGGAGGTGTTCAGGGAAAGCCTGGATGAGGCACTTAGTGCCATGGTCTGGTTGACTGGATAGGGCTGGGTGCTAGGTTGGACTGGATGATCTTGGAGGTCTCTTCCAACCTGATTGATTCTGTGATTCTATGGTCTGGTTGATTGGCTAGGGCTGGGTGCTAGGTTGGACTGGATGATCTTGGAGGTCTCTTCCAACCTGATTGATTCTATGATTCTATGGTCTTGTTGATTGGCTAGGGCTGGGTGCTAGGTTGGACTGGATGAGCTTGGAGGTCTCTTCCAACCTGGTTGATTCTATGATTCTATTTAGTTTTTTTTTCCTTTCATTTGTTTATGACTTGTGGCTGAGCTGTTTCTGGGTGCACCGTGTTGGCCTCACCTGGGGGAATGGTGTAGTATCCCTGTAGTAAGAAAACAGTCTTGCATTCTTATTTTCAGCTGAAGATTTCATATATATATGTATCATATATATATATAATAATCTATATAGATTCCATATATATATGTATATAAAAACATAAATATATATTTATATATAACCATATACCAATATATAGCTATTTAAAATAATATATATTTATATATTTATGTATAGATATAAAAATACATACATATATATGACTTTAAAATGTAGAAATACATGGTTTCTTTTATATGTATGTATATATAGATAGATTATAAACAAAAGTAATTAATTTCTTATATACAGAGATAAGAAACAGAATAATTTTTCTTCTCTATTTTAAAATAAGAAATCTATAAGATTTCTTTTATATACTTATGTCTCTCCTGATACTAAATGAGCTTTTTCCATACCCATGTAATACTTGAAACTCCTCTTTATTTTGCTCTAAATTCACAGTCAGTTTTTCTCCAAGTCTGTTGAAAGAATATCCATGAAAAAAATTAATTTCTGCCTTTTTTTTAACCCATCCATTTAAGGCAACATCTTAGAGCTGATCTGAGAAATAGTGATGATAAAATAAATTGCAAAGCCCAACCCCAAGTTTTATGTTCTCTGCTTTGTTCCTGCAAAACAGTAAAGGAGCAGAGCTGTGTGGCTCTGGGTTTGTATGTCTCAGGGCTGAATAGATCTGCTTGTGCCATTTGAAGAGCTGAGTAAGAACCCACCAGTGGCTTTCTTGGTTGAAAAGAGGATTTGCAGCTCTTGTGCTGAATCTTGTTGCTGTTACATTAGTGGTTTGTATGTGTCAAATGCAGTGGATCTGAGTGAAGCCAAAGAGGAATCAGATTCTGAAACCATCTTCCATCCCTGTGTCCTGGTCTGCAGCAAGAGCAGTGTGGCCAGCAGGGCAAGGGAGTGGATTCTGCCCCTTTACTCTTGTCAGACCCCACCTGGAGTACTGTGTGCAGTTCTGGAGCCCCCAACACAAGAAGGATGTGGACCTGTTGGAGTGAGTCTAGAGGAGGCCACAAAGATGCTCAGAGGGCTGGAGCAGCTCTACTGTGAGGACAGGCTGAGAGAGTTGGGGCTCTGCAGCCTGGAGAAGGGAAGGCTTCGAAGAGACCTTGTAGTGGCCTTCCAGTATCTGAAGGGGGCTACAGGAGGGCTGAGGAGGGACTATTGACAAGGTCTTGTAATGACAAGATGAGGAGTAATGGGTTTGAACTGGCAGAGGGGAGATTTAAACTGGATATTAGGAAGAAATTCTTTACAGTGAGGGTGTTGAGACCCTGGCACAGGTTGCCCAGTGAGGCTGTGCATGCTCCCTCCATGGAGGTGTTCAAGGCCAGGTTAGATGAGGCCTTGAGTGACCTGTCCTAGTGGGAGGTGTCTCTGCCTACAGTGAAGGGTTTGAACTGGATGATCTTTGAGGTCCTTTCAACCTGAACAATTCTATGATCCCTGTGCAGGATGATGGTCTGGAAAAGGGCAAGTGGAGGTATCAAGTCCTACCCAAGCCTCTTTGCATCCTTAGGTGATGTGGGGGGTGGTGCAGGGGATGCTCTGTCACACACCTGTGGATGTTCTGGGGTGATTCATCTGAAATCTGCCCCATCCTGCCCACTCACAAAGAAATGCTCATGAGCTGGTGTGCAGGAGGCCTTCTCCTCCACGCCAAAGCTCTATCACAAGGTCGGGAAACTCTACAGTGAACTTCAGCTGATATTAGATGGAAAAGGACTGAGAAAAAAGAAATGAAAATGCCAGCTCTGGCCTTCTCGTAGGGAACAATTTGTCTGAGCTCATTTGAAACTTTTCCCATTATTTTCCAGTCTTTTTCCTTTTTTTCTTTCCCCCTGGTGTGGATTGCCAGGACAAATGTGTGGGTTTGGAAGGCTCCTCCTCCAGCAGCTCAGGGCGAGGGCTGGCTGGAAGAGCCCTTTCCCACCCGGGGGGGTCTGCCAGGTGGCCTGGCTTCTTCAAGCAGCTCAAGGTGATTAGCTTCTTGGAGGGGAAAGAAAGTAAATAGGATGAGGTTTTGGTAATTCTAGAGCTGGTGGGTTACCTGCTGTGGAGCTTGTCTGAATCTAGTGTTGGTTATTGGTTGAGCTCAGTGATCCTAAGGGTCTTTTCCAGCTGATTTTAGCTTCTTGCTTTGGGGTGATGCATCTCTGCTAGCTCCTGGGGTGGATGCAGTGAAGGCTGCTGTCCCAGGCTGATGGCACCATGGTGGCATCAGCAGTTTCCTGGAGATATCTCATCCTGGGTAGCCCAGCTTGGGCAGCTTCTCTGTGATGTTGCTTAACTATTTGCTCCTCAGGAAAAAGTTACATCTGGGATGGTTTGTATGGTCTGTATATTAACAGAGATGAGCTGCAGCAGTGGTTGTGATTCTGGAAGAGACTTGTTGATTAACGTTCTTTTGTCCATGTGGGACACTGAATCATCAGGGTTTTGTTCTGGTCCTTTGAGCCCAGCTCAGTGTCCCACTGTGGGACAGGAGCCAACATCAGCTCAAAGGCTTTTTCACTTTGAAAGAATAGAAGAAAGGGAGAAAGAAGCAGAAAATATATTAAAATGAAAGATTTTATATTAGTTATGTGATCCCCTGAGAGCAACCATAAAATTATGTGGCTTTTTTGTAGCCATTTACTATTCAATATAAAAAGGGCAGTTGCCCTGACAACCACTGCATCATACGACATCTGATACCTTGGTGAAACAGGGAGGGCTCTTAAATCAACTCCCCAAATTTCATATGAAAGTAAATTCACTTCACTGCTGGTTCCAAAGCAACTTTGCACCACGACAGGCGCTGTGGTCCCATTACCCCACTAAGCTTCTGGCCTTTGGGCCCAATCCTGCAAGCTGTCTGCAAGCCCTGCAGCCGACGTTACTCAGCAGTGGGTGAGACTGGATGCTGAAGGAGTTTGTTTTCCTAAGTAAAATTAAATGGAAGGAGCAAATGACACCATTTTTGGTGACATTTGTTGCTGACTAGGGAATGCCAAAAAAAAAGGAGGAGTTGAGCCTCATCAGAGCTTAAATCCCAGCTGCCAACTGTGTGATCAGCACAAAGGAGGGAGAGGTGGGGGTTAAATAAAATAGCTGTTAACGTAAGCTGTCCTTTGACTTCAGAGCTCATCTGTCTTGCAGTCTGGTCCACACGTGAGATGTTGAGGTGGTAGAAGTGACATCACCCTTTTGAGCTCTGCTTTGGCTCCCCTCTGGCCAGCAATGATGTGGTGGCACAGTGGGGGTGAGTGGGCAAGAGGAGGTGTCTCTGAGCTGCAGGCTGACCACCTTGGACAGTGAGAGGTGTAAAATGGCTCTCAAATAGAGGAGCTGTTTGGGTTTCACTTGGTGCAGCCCCAGGAGAGTCCCCACTGTTGGGCCCCTGCAGCAGCACAGGTGGCTCCTTACAGCCTGTTGGTGCCTTTGTGTCATAGAATCACAGAAAGGTTTGGGTTGGAAGGGACCTTAAAAGTCTTCTAGTTCCAGCCTTGCTGCCATGGAGAGGAACATCTTCCAGTGGCCCAGGTTGCTCCAGGCCCCATCCAGTCTGGCTTTGAACACTTCTGGAGAGGAAGCATCCACGACTTCCCTGAGCAACCTGTTCTGGTGTCTCACCACTCTCACTGCAAATAATTTCTTCCTAATATCCAGGATCCCCACTGATGCTCTGAAAGATGAAGGTTGCCATTACCCACGGAAGGGTATTTTAGCAGCCATTGTATTTCCAGAATGTCTATTTTGCAGGAAAAGAGAGTGCTTGAGTGGTAGTGGTGGGAGGTGACATCCCCACAGGTGGCATTCCTTGTCGGGATGTTGAGCCAATAACTGCTTCCTAAATTTGGGCTTGTCCATCTAATCCGAGGATTCCGTTTGGGCTGTTTGATTTACCTTTTGCTGGGGGGTTAAGTTTGCATTTGTTGGTTTGGCTTTTATTTTTCCTAATACAGAAAAGAAAGTATTTGTTAGAATGCTAAAAAGCAAGCAGGGCTGTGTCATTCATAAGCAAAGAGGATCATAAGGCTGCAGAGAGAGGCTTTCAGTTCCTGAGCCAGTGTGCCCCAGTGCTGCTCAGAAAACATTGGCTTCCAGTCTCTCTTACTGAATTTGTATGCTTCTCCTCTGTCACATTGAAATCCCTCTCTAGTCCATGCACCAGCAGCTATTTTCTGTGGCCAAGACAAGGCAAACACAACTTTCCCCCCCACACACTCTACCTGTATTTTGTACCAAAAGCAACTTAAAAATGTGTGTGATAGTGGCTGACACTAAGCTGCTCTCTGATCCTCGCAGTGAAAAAGATAAGTGCAGGATAATATAAAGTTTAGCATCTTGCAGGCTGAGAGCTCCTCCATCATGTCCCACTCAGTGCTGCAGCTGCAGCCCTGCCTGTCCAGCAGTGCCCAGTTCTCTGTCCCATCATTTAAAATGCTTCTCATTTTTGACACGATTCTTTAAGTTCATCTTTCCACTGCTGTTCGTCATTGGAGTGGAATTTACATTTGTTTTGTGTATTTTTAGCCAGCGGTCAGTTTTCCACAGCAGCCTTGAAAACTATTTAGGCTGAATTGTTGGCATTTCACTTGTGTGTTTTGCAGCTAAGGGTTGGGAGGCTTTTTTGTTCAATGGTATTTAGGGTGGTTTGTTTGGGGTTTTTTTGAATGCATGAAGCTTATACCAAGCAGAAGTAAGGAGGATGTGTCTGCAGACACAGGCTGTACACCAGTTCTTCATTTCCAGCCTGGGAAATGTTGGTTGTGAACATGCAGAGTGGTTTTTATCTCCTCAGAGAGAGGTGAGAAATGGTTAGTGGACACAAGGAGGTGTTTGAAACAGCACTGTGGCTTCCCATTTTCACCCCCAATCTGACATGCTGATCACTTTGCCAAATAGCCAAAGGGATTTTTCTTCCTCCCATACGAATGGTGCATTTTTATGGGGTTTTGCTGGAAGCTGTTCCCCATCCGTGTCTGTGGACACTGCCCCAGTGAAGTTAACCTCAGGGCTCTGGGTTCTCACATCCATTAATCATGTTTCATGCTTGGTGATGGCTGTTCAGCTTTGATCTGGCACGTCTCAAGGGAGTCTCCTTTCAAAGAACTTCAGCACTTTCCAATGGGTCCTTGACCCATGAGACATGTGGGCAAGTGGTCACTTTGGTGCAAGGGACAGAAATGCTCAACCTTGTAAATGCAGTGGCTAAAGGATGCCATTTAAGTTTCTCCTCCCCCCCCAAACATCAGATATCAAGCAGTTGGTGATGAACCTCCAGGAGAATTTGCAGCCACAACTGTAAACCATAGCATTTGTCAAAATCCCTTTTCTCTGTGTGTCTGTCAGGCTCTAAAATGTGATGTTTTGCTCACTTTGATGCCGTAGGGTTTAAGAGGTTATAAAAAACACCCAAAAATAGATCTCTTTTTAAGGGGTTGCTGAGGGATAATATGGACTGTTCATCCACAGTGTGTTGAAACCTGGATCCTAACTTTCTCTTTGGAAATGTCAACTTTAGCTTGTTTTACTCATCCTGCTCTTGACCCGCTCTAACTCTGGGAACAAGTCACCCATCCTTGCTATATCTGGGCAGGCAGGGACAGGCAGTGAGGAGAGCTTAGCATACCCCAGCTTCTGCTCCAGACAACCAATATTTATCAGCTTGGCTCAACTCTTAATTATTGAAAATGAGAATGCCTCTTCTTACGAGTCTTGTCCCCCTGGTGTTACACATTCTGGCTTGTTTTACGAGAGGCTGATACATGAAAGCAGCGAAAAGGCTCCAAACTCAAACCTGCGCCGACCCTCTCAGATCTACACCCTGCACATCAGCAGCTGCAAAGTGGTTAAGAGGCTTGATGTAAAGCTGATAAAATGCCAAAAATTCCTCATTCTCTCTCTTGGGGAGCAGGGAGAGGGCTGTCTGGAAAATGTCACCAATAAAAATTGCATTTAAGTGGTATATAATGCAGCCAGCTACTGTGGGCAGAGTTACGTGTGGCCAGACAAAGGGGTTTAAAAAGCACAAGTTCCCTTTGCTAGCTCCTGTCCCAGCTGGAGCACAAAGAGCAGCACTGCTGCTGTGAGCGCTCCTCAGCATAGATGGGCATGAAATAGGAAGAGTTCCTGAGCACAAAAGGCAAGCATGGAGCAAATGTCTTCTGTTTCTTGAAAATTCTCATGTTAAATTACCTAGAGTCACAGTTAGTGTAGACTGATGTTGCTCTGCTGTGTTGTGTTCTTCCAGCCACCCATGTACTTGTTGAAGACAAGACTTCAACTTCAGTTGAAGACACCACCCATTGCAGTCTTCCCTATGTGCCTCACTGCCTGTGCCTCTGTTAGGGGTGGATGTGTCCTTTTTAGCTGCTTTGGACACCCCAGTAAGGAGAAGTCAGTCAGCCTGAAGATCCCTTTGACTCTAAAGTTTGTGAAGGACAGACTCCAGTAGCCACTTTGGGGGATTAAAAAGGGTTATGCCAAGAAACTGAGAAGAAAGCCACATTTCTTCTCTGCCCAGTAAAAGGCATAAAGGCTTTTCATAAAACCAATCCAATTCTTAAAAGAAATTCCATTTCATAAACCCATTTTCCTCTGTAGCATCTGGGCATGTCCCTTCTTCATGGAAGACCATAGAATGGCTCGAGTTGGAAGGGACCTTAAAGATCATCTAGTTTCAGTTCCCCTGCCATGGGCAGGGACACCTTCTACTAGACCAGGCTGCTCAAACTCTCATTCAGACTGGTCTGAAACACTTCCAGAGATGAGGTGTCCACAACATCTCTGGGCAAACCGTGGCAGTGTCTTACCACCCTCATAATGAAGAACTTCTTCCTAATGTCCAATATAGATCTACCCTGCTCTAGTTTGAAACCATTTCCACTTGTCCTATCACTACAAAACCTTATAAAAAGTCTCTCCTCAGCTTTCTTGTAGCCCACTTCAGACTGCTGGAAGACTGCTGTAAAGTCTCCCTGGAGCCTTCTCCAGGCTGAATGGATGGATGCTGTAGGACCAGCTGGGATCTGCAGCCCCTCTTGGCCCCTGATGCTCCATCAGAGCTGCCCTGCAGTGGTCTGAGCCTGTGCCTGTTGGCCCTTGGCTCTTTCTTACCTCACTGTGACAAACCTGCTGCAACTCAAGAAGAGGGCAAAACCTGCGGGGTGACTGGAAGAGGTGCCCAGACCCAGCCACCCACACAAAGTTTGCCCCACAAACAGGAGGGGAAACCCCAGATCTCCTCTTTTGTAGTTTCCCTGTACCAGCAGAGGAAAAAAAAAAAACAACCAGAAAAACAGCTCTTTTTTTTTGCCTTTTTTTTTCCTGTGGTTTGGGTGATTTTTATTTTTTCCCTCCTCTGCTGAACTGTTTTTTTCAGCTCAGTAAAGTATTTATTAGGAGTCTTTATGGCCCAGTCTGCTGGTGAATTATAGATATTGTACAGCTCCAGTGTGAGCTGGGAAAAAAATTTATGGCTTCTTTTCCACCCTGACTGACTCTATCCAATAGCAGTAAGAAAATGAGGGTTTAGCAGGGGAGCTTTAAGCTCAGCTCTGCTCAGCAGAGAAGCAGAGACCTTTTCTGCCTTGGTCCATGTGCATTTACACAAAGTTGTTTTCCTCTCTAATTTGAAAGCAAAGCTAGAGCTGAGCACTACCAGGCTTTGTGGCCTGGTTTGCCTTGTCTTGTCTTTTCCAAAGTGGGTTTCTCACTTTAGCATCAATTGTTTTCCAGATCATTCTTAATTCAATGCATAAATACCAACCACGGCTGCACATTGTCAAGGCGGACGAGAACAACGCCTTTGGGTCGAAGAACACAGCTTTCTGCACCCACGTTTTTCCTGAGACCTCCTTTATATCAGTGACCTCCTACCAGAACCACAAGGTAAGCTGCATTTTCATTTTCCTGCTGAAAAAAACATTCCCCTTCATGGGCATTTTGGAGGTCGCTGCTGCCGACGGCTAGCAAACATGCATCCAGACAGCAGCGGGCAGCAGACCTTTGGTGAGCGGGAGCTGTTCGCTGGGAGGGAGGGGAGAGCCTGCATGCTGCTATTGTGCAGCAGAAATGCCTCTTTATAAGACAAGTTTCCACCCCAGCATTAAGCAAGAGTGAGGAGCCAGAGGATGCAGCCGAGGAGCAGCACGAACGTGGCTGGGTAACAATTATGCTGGCAAACCCTGCGAGCGCAGACGCTTATGAATGGCCGTGCTCAGATGTCACTCAAAAGAGCAGGCAGGTCTAATAATGAGTAGTAAAGCTCGCTCGTAAATCTACGCCGAAAAGTAATTATAGTGTGTGTATTTAGTGAGGGGTACGAGGAATGTAACCATAAAAACACAGCTAAGAGCCTGCTCTGTGGTCAGCACAGGAGGGCAGGAGGGAGTTTGGGTTTAGTGGGGTGGGGGGGGATGAAGGACAAAAGGCTTGGTTTTGCCTGTTGTGGGCACTCCTGTGTTGTAGAGTTTGAGTTTTCTTCTTTTTTGAGCCTGGTGGTGGCAGTGGGGACTGTTGACCTGAGGGTTTTACCAGCCCGATTTGCTAGCAGGGTGTGCAGTAAGATGACAGTTGTCACCTCCCTGTGACAGCGGGTGTGTGTCAGCAAGGCAGGGAGAGGGGAGGATGGCAGGCAGAGGATGATGAGGCTCCCATTTGCCTGCTTTTGCCAAGCTCCTACTCCCCTGCAGCTTTCCTAATGGTTGAGCCCAACTGCAGCGTTGTACGAGAATTAATTGGAGTTTTTAAAGTACTCCAGGATGCATAAATAAAGGTGCAGAGTGAAGCAGCACTGCTGGAAACCCTCCTCTCAGTCTGAATGAAAAACCTGCCCTGTGTTACTGCAGCAGCTCCTTTTCTACACATCCATAGGAAAATCCTGCAAGAACAGGAACATATGTGAAATTCTTCCTCCCCAATAATCTGACCAGACCTTTTCCTCCCAAGCAGGATGCCTGTGTGCCCTTTGATGCTTGAAGCGTAGAGTCCTTGCAAGGTTTTGCAATTAGCGAGCCAGTTAAAAGACTCAGAGCAGAAATGTGGATGTGTTATGGTAAGGCAGGGGTGAAAAAATAAAAGAAGTCCCTATTTGGACACTGAAGTGAATCCTGTTTGAAAAGGTTTAACTGTTGGTGTAAAATAACCAGTTGCCCAAACATGGTTAACCAGAAAGGCTTGAGAGAGCTTATTTAATACCTACTTAAAATGTCTGGCTTGTCAATAGTGCCTTTCAGCCCTAAGGTGCCCAAAGTGCTTCATAAACTTCACACTTCCACTGTCATTGCCATACAACAACTGCTGGGGCAGCCTGGTAACTGGGTGGCAGCACAAGTTGGACTCTACAGATTCAGGGGAAAATGCCCCAGATGAGCTGAAAACTCCCACCTGGGTGGGATGAAGCCACGGGAAGGTAACAAGCAAGGACTGAAGCCCTGATTCTGCTCATGTCATGGGAAAACCATGGTCAGCAAATAACAGAATTAAATGAAGATGTACAAAACCGCTGCCAGGTTTGGGGTAGGAAGGGCCCAGTGCTTCTTGTGGTCCATCAGCTGATGGGAGCTATCCTGGAACCACTTTGGGCTGCAGAAGCAGACAGGAGAAGATAATTCCTTAAGGCTGGTTAAATTCATATCACCACCCTTCTTGTCCAGCACAGCTACCAGCCAGCAGCTCTGTCAAGGAGTTTTTTAGTATGGGATGTTTTTCAGCATTACTAGAGGGGCAGCTGTTAGTTACAGCATTCCACAGCAATCACAAAATCATTCAAAAGCAGCAGCAGATCTGCTTCTACATAAAACTGCTATGGAGATGAGGAGGGCCATGCTCCAGCAACAGGGTCTCTACTGTGGAGACACGGGAGACCAAATGCATCCCCACTAACAAGAACCCAAAGCTTAGGGATATTTGCCTTTCTGTCCTCCTATGCAATCAGCAATTTGATCAGCTTTAAGAGCTGCTTCTGCACCATCCAGCTGCACAGCTCAGTTTCTCAGTGCTGAATGCAGAGACCTTTTCTGGTGGCTGAACCTTTCATGGGCTCTGCATTTTGTAGGGTGTTGTGTAGGGGCACTTAGAGACCTACAGCCTCAGACCAGCTGCAGCATGTAGAGTGCTGATCCCTTTTCAAATCCTTTCTGCTTTCCTTCTTTTAAAGATAACCCAGCTGAAAATTGAAAACAACCCCTTTGCCAAGGGCTTCAGGGGCAGCGACGACAGCGACCTGCGTGTGGCACGACTGCAGAGGTATGGCCGAGCAGTGAGAGGAGGGTTGGTGGCGAGGAGGTGCTTGGTGGAGTAGCCTCTTGCCCAGCTTGGGGACCTGCCGCAGTGTGCACAGGGTTGTATATGGGCGCAGTGAATCCAGAGCATCCTTCAGACCTGTGCCCTGTGCAGAAATCACAGAATGCCAGGTTGGAAGGGACCCCAAGGATCATCTGCTCCAGCTGATAGTGGAGTTGAATTGAACTGGCCCAGCACCCAGTCAAGCTGAGTCTTAAAACTGTCCAAGGTAGGGGAATCCTCTGCTTCCCTTGCGAGATGATTCCTATCTGTAACTGTTCTCATAGGCAAACTTTTTCTTCTGGACTCCAATAGGAATCTCCTCAGGAGCAACCTCTCCCTGTCACCCCTTGTCTTTTCTATGGGACTCCTTGTAAGAAGGGAGTCCCCCATCCTCCTGGTAGCCACCCTTTATGAACTGGCCCATGGTCTCCCCTAAGCCTTTTCCTCTCAAGGCTGATCAAACGCAGCTCTCACCGCCTTTCCCGATCTGGCAGAACTGCAGCCTTACAGCTGGGCTTCAGTCTTTATTCTGCTACTAATGTGCTGCACTTCTTTGGAGAAGATGTTTAAAATGTGGCTATGCCATGGGAGAACTGCATTTTGTTGTGTGTGAGGGCACATTTATAATGCCATTTATGCCTCTGAAACTCTTTCTTTAATTCAGTGACACACTTTGCATGTTGTGCCCACACCCAGCAGTGTGATGAGTTCATGATGTTTGGCAAAGGATGTTGAAACCATTGGATGAAGATGCTCCAAGGAAGCCAAGTATTTCATCCTTCTGTTATTGCTAATTGCTAACTGGTAATAATTTTTCTCACCTCTTTTAGCAAAGAATATCCAGTAATTTCCAAAAGCATCATGAGGCAGAGGTTGGTGTCCAGTCATGGCCAGCTTTCAGCAAAGCCAGATGTGAACCCACTTCATGGGAATCACCAGACCCTTCAACATTATCAGTATGAGAACGGTGCTCACATGCAATTTGCAGCTTCAGACACTCAAGATCTGCCACTCAACACTTTCACAGCACAGAGAGATTCAGGACTCTTCTATCATTGTCTAAAAAGAAGAGGTAACTCAAGTTTACAGCTAGAAAAAATCTTACAGCAAATAAACCTAAGAGCATGAGCCCCAAAAGCTTGCTAAGTCCAGCTCGATTTGGATTGGTCTCTTAGGTGTTGAACGTCAAGGATACTGATGTGATCAAAGTGTTTGGGAGGGTCAGAGCCCAAAAGCTGGGGGTTTAGGTAGTTATTAGTGGGTTTGTCTTCTAGAAAGCCAATTCAGACTCCAAGTCAGAGCTGGAAAAAGTAATCAGAATAATCTGAATGCACAAAGCAAATGGCACAAAGCTAGGCTGGAAACTGATCCATTATTAGAATGAGCTGAATTAATAATTGTTTGGAGGAGGCCCTATCTATCCTGAGATGTTCTGACACTGCTGTTAGCATTAATGCAGCTACACACATCCAGCACTGTGCCAAGATGAAGTCATTAGCAATTCTCTCGATGTCTGCAGGTTAGTGGGGGCTGTGGTAGCTGAGTGTAAGCTTCCCTTGCTTCATATCCACTAGTTCTGAAGTTTGTGAGCTGTAACTGCATTCTCTCCCTTTCAGTCCAGCATCAGATGAGATCATGGCATGTCTTAAGCTAAATGGAAAAGTTTTGCACAGAAAAAAAGAATCCTATTTGCATGTCTCATTGGCCACTAATTTATTTAAGCTGTGAGAATCCTCTGATCGTGGGCAAACGAAGAATCTAACAGCACCAGTAATGAGGACTGGGAGGCAAATGTGTAATTGCAGCAGATGTTTCATCTGCAGAGGAGTTCACTAATTCATCCCGAGAATATTCCTAACAGCTAACAGAAAGCTGCTGGTAAAGACAGCCACGGCCACTGGAATCCGTAGGAGAGGGGCTGCAGCTCCTCGGCGCAGAGCTGAGGGAAGGGCTGATGAGTGGGAAAGGGCTGCTTTATCTGGAAATATTTCTGCAGCTTTGGACATGAATCTCTGGGAAATGTACGGGCATTTTTGCAATGACAGGAAGGCAGGCCGAGATAAGACCCTTTAAGAGACTTCTTGAATTTGTCAGGAGTAACACGGCAGGAGTGCCAGGGCCCTGTGTTATCTGGATGGACGTGAAGTAATCTCTGATGCGAACAGAGTAGCCCAAGTCACTCACTTTCCAGATAAATGTCACCAGCAGGCTTTGAGGTTGAGGGGATTAGCCTGACGTTTGCAACACAATGTCCTTTTGATGTCGTACATTGTCTTTCCAAACTCGAATGCTTTAACCAGATTAATCTGAAAAAGAGCCCCAGTTGCTTAGTGAAATAATCACAGCTTGCCTGCTTGGCTTCTAAGGGTTCTCCATTAAACCACCCCGGGCGCTTGGCAGATCATCGCTCTTAAGCGCTGTAGCTCTGGGAGCTGCTCCTGACCGAGCGTTTTGGTTTTGCTTGCAGAAAGCGCTCGGCACCTGGACCTGCCCTGCAAGCGCTCCTACCTGGAAGCCTCCTCCTCTGTAGGAGACGATCACTACTTCCGTTCCCCGCCTCCCTACGACCAGCAGATGCTGAGCCCTTCCTACTGCAGCGAGGTGGCTCCGCGGGACGCCTGCATGTACTCTGGTTCTGGGCCCGAAATCGCGGGCGTATCAACGGTCGATGACTTGCCACCTCCACCTCCCCCCTTGAGCTGCAATATGTGGACTTCTGTCGCACCTTACACCAGCTACAGTGTTCAGACAATGGAAACTGTCCCTTACCAGCCTTTCCCCGCTCATTTTACGGCCACCACCATGATGCCACGGCTCCCGTCCATCGCGGGTCAAGGCTCGCAGCCGCCAGGTAACAGTCACTTCAGTGTCTACAATCAGCTGTCCCAGTCTCAGGTTCGGGAGCGGGTTCCTTCCTCATCTTTCCCGAGGGAAAGGGTGCACCCCTCTGTGTGCGAGAGAAAACCTCCCTCTCCGCACCTCAACGCGGCCAACGAGTTCCTATACTCACAGAGCTTCTCCTTGTCGAGAGAGTCGTCGCTGCAGTATCATTCAGGGATAGGGACTGTGGAGAACTGGACTGACGGGTGACTGCCATGGCCAAGCGATGCCACAGCCAACGTTACTGCTCCAGGACAGTTCCATCAGTGTTGATACCTGTGGGTAACTTGCACTTCGGTGAGACAAATGTGCATTTCCAGAGGAATTTGTGTGGGTGAAGAGCTTGCATCTTCAGACACACAGAGAATGACATCTCCTGTCTCGGTGGACTGGATTCATCAGTCACTTACTGACTCCTGAATAAATTAATGCATTACTGATCTAGCAGAAACCATCTTCATGACCACCAAGTGAAGTGGCCAGTCATTTTCTTTGGCTTGTAACATTAACCATCCACGAGCAAATTTTGGCTCTTTGAGGGGGTAAAAAAAAATGAGCTTCACTTTTATGGTACTTGGTTCATGAAGGCACAGCAACCCCAGCACACAAAGGAAAAAGCAATCCATTTGGTTGTGTAGCTTAAGGACTGCTGTAGCAGCATTCTTTAGCTCTTTTTCTCTGTAGAAATTCCTTCTTCCTCTGGAAGTGACAGAGCTGTAGGAGCGCAGGGGCCAGCGGAGAGGCTCGGCGGTGGGGTCAGGGAGCCGCGGTGCCACTCTGGTAGCTCCCCGGTGCAGTGCAGGGTACGTGCCACAGTGCGTGGAGGATAAGGCACTGATGCACAAATGTCTGTTCTTCCCCCCCACCCCGCAACATCATCCCTCGTGGCTGTGGGAAATGAAGAAGCGAAGCGTTAACGCCCGACGCCAAACAGCAAGTTAATTGCAGTGTTAGGAACAGACCCAAAGTCTTCAGACTCCCCTCTGTTGATTGAATCACACTTGCTTATTGCAATATATTTATGAAGATTAAGCTTAAAAATTGCTAATACTTTCCAGAAATGGTTTCTGTATTTGCTGGTCCTTGATTTCTTTTGTGCTCAGCTGGAACGTGCCTTTTGTGCTATGTTTGTTGTTTTTTTCTCTTGCAGCTAACAGGGAAAGAATTGTTTTCAGCATAAAGGAGGCGTGGAGGAATCTTTTTTAATTGTTGGGTGGGGTGAGGAGAGGTCTCAACATCTGTCAGGCTTTGCAATGTACAGATATTTGTATAGAACAGGTTAAAATCTGTAACCAGTGTATGCATTGCTACTCCTGTTTGCTGTGAAAGTATCTTGAGCTGACTCCTGCGGCGTTGGCTTTGCCTATCAGAGTGTCCCTGATGCAGCAACAGCCGCGGTGTGCAACAGCCTCACCTGGGAAAGCAAGCTGGGCCCTTTCTGGAGAGAAGCTCCCACGGTCTTCACCCAAAAAGCTCCTGAAAAATGGGCTGTGTTCTTCTCCAGTCTGCAGCGTCTCCATCCTGCTGAGCTCTCAGGTGATGCTGTCCTGAGGCATGGCAAGGCAAAGGCGGATGCTAGGAGTTTGGGCCCACTAAAGAGAGCAAAATTCAAGCTTTAGTCATGCACAGCAGAAGCCTTTCCCCTCCCCTGCTTCCCAAACGGGCAAAGGCAAAAAGCTGAAATACAAATTTGGAAGCTGTGAGGTACTCCTGTGTCTTGATGGCTCCATTCCAGTGAAGAGAGGCTGGTGGATGAGGGTGTCTGCTTGCAGTGAAACTACCCAAGGGCCACCAAAGCAGAGGTCATGCTTCAAGCAGGGCCAATCTCATACCCCCATTCAGCAGACTACATGTGTGGATTTTGTAATCAGACCTTGGCAATCACTACAACTTTTGCATGCTGAATAGCTATTTATATACATATATATATTATATATATATATATATAAAAATATATATATCACAAATGCAGGCCACGTGTCCCATTCAGCTTTGCTTTTTACAAATGAATACTTAATAAAAATGAATGTTGCAAGGTTCTTTTTTTTTTTTTTTATAATTTTAAAGACATCTATTTAAGATTATTTTTTTTAATCAAACACCTTTGATGTAAAAACTAAGAATCAGCTAGGTTAAAAAAAAACCCACAAATATATATACTGCAGATAAATCTTCATTAGGAACCACATTAGGTACAGGTGGTATGGACTTTTTCAATGTTTGTTACATAGCATGGACATCTTATTTTACCTATCAAAACATAAAGTCATTTTACTACTATAAGCTGTCTCTGGGTGCATTTCAATGATCAGTATAAAAATGTTCTGTGGTGAATTAGCCAATTCCTTGTCACTCTTTTCTGTCTCTTCCTGCCTGGTTATGTCAGTCCCACACTTTCCCAAGGTGTGCACTTGACTCTTTTTTTCACCATCTCAGAGCTACACCATCACACTTGAATTACCCACAGCAAGAATATGAGGTTTGGGTTGGTTTGTGATCACTGAATCACAGAATATCCAGTTGGAAGAGATCTTGAAGATCATCCAGTCCAACCTTTGACTGAAGAGTCAACACTAAACCACGTCCCTAAGTGCCAGGTGCACACACACTGCTTGAACACCCCTAGGGATGGCAGCTCCACCACCACCCTGGGCAGACCATTCCATCGTTTGAGAACCCTTTTAGGGAAGAAATATCCCCTAATATCCATCCTGAACCTCCCCTGGCACAGCTTGTAACCATTTCCTCTAGTTCTGTCCTTTGTGATCAGGCAGAAGAGGCTCCCCCCAACTCCTGGCATCTCATCATCACAGAATCACAGAATTAACCAGGTTGGAAAAGACCTTAGAGATCATGGAGTCCAAGCTATATTCTCTCTCTCTCTCTCTCTCTCTCTCTATATATATATATATATATATAAATGAAGACAGGAATTAATCTGGACACACCAACTACGACCAGGTGAAGTTAAAAGCAGCCAGAGCCACCAAAATGCTGCTCCTGTGCTTATGTGTAGATGAGTGACAGTGACAATAGCGAAGAATTAAAGGTTGGAGGTGTGTGGGGTGGGGAGAGAGGTCTGAGGGTGTCGCCAACTATTATTTGCAACGCTGAGTTCATTTCTCATAGTGACACAGAGTCAACACTAAAAGAGACAAATGCTGCCACTATAACCTAAAAATTAATGGGGTCAGCAGTCCAGGGTCCAAATGACAAACCAGCCTGGATCTTCGGCCTGCTTTACAGATATGGTTAACAGAATAACAACATCATTTTAAAATGAATTATTTAAATGAATTATTGCTGCTATTTTTTAACCATCTTTTTTCATACATTTACTCATCAATGCAATATTTATCAACTGAAGGCAGTTTAAAAAGTAAATCTTGTTAGAATTGGTGCAGCAGCTTTCAGTTAGTACAGGAGATGTAGAGGACACTTGAACATGTAATTAATGCAGGTTTTAACTTGGGAGCACTTGGTAAGCACAGCTGTCAGGCTGTGCAAAGGAAGGGGACAGACACTGTCTCAAACAAGCATGAAGTGCTCTGTGAAAGCCTGTGGCAAATAACAAGCTTTTTGTTATAAAAATAGATGATGATACTTGTCAACATGGGACCTGGTGGTAAAAGGCTGAGTTAGCAGATAAATGTGTAAAACGTGGCTATGCTAATCTGGTCATCTGGGCTCCTTTTATAGTCAGTGGAGAAAGATCAGACATTAAGATCAGAATGGGATGAGTCATCCTCTAGTGAGAATCTTTTTCCACTCAGAGCAAAATCTAGCTCAGTCCTTTAGACTAGATTTCCCATTTCTATATGGTTAAAGTTATGCTGTTGGGATCCCACTTCTATGTGGCATTCATAAGAGAATAGGCTGAGAGAGATGGAGTTGTTCAGCCTGCAGAAGCGAAGACTCTGAGGCACTTTAGAGCTGCCATCCAATACCTGAGGGAATCCTCCAGGAAGGCTGCAGAGGGACTTTTCAGAAGGATGTCTAGCAATAAAACAAGGGGGAATGGTTTGAAGCTGAGGGAAAATAGGGTTAGACTGGATCTTAGGAAGAAGTCTTTCAGTACAAGTGGACTCTGGAATAGTCTGTCCAGGGAGGCTGTGGATGCCTTCTCCCTGGGGGGTGTTCAAGGCCAGGCTGGATGAAGCCCTGAGCAGGTATTTAGTTCAGAGGTGTCTCTGCCCATGGTGGGGAGGTTGGAGGGGATGATCCCTCTCAACCTAAGCCATTCTGAGATTCAGCTAGCATTAACGGCAACACCTACAAACCACATGCGAGCTGAGCACAGGCCCATAGCTCAGCACACCTCTGAAGCACAGTCTGCTGCTGTTAATTCAGGGAGTGGAAATGTGTTGGGTTTGGGGGATTGATTGTTTGGGTTTGGTTTTTCGTTGCAAAGTTTCCCACCTGTTGAAGCATCTGATTTCAAGATCGAGCTCATGGGCGAGGTGGGCAGCACTGGTCTGGCTGGATGAGGCACTCGGGTTCCACTCAATTTCTTCTGAGCTTCTAGGTAGGTTTGGCAGCTGCTGAGTGTGTGACTTCCCCATCAACAGGCCAACTGTGCAACGCTGTTCCTAGCGCCACCTGCCTGGCAGCTTGCTGCCCAGCTGTGGGCATTGTCAAGCAGAAAGCAAGGCACCATGCAAGCTTCTTTGAGCATTCGGTCTGTTTGTTTTTCAAATCAGAAACACTCAGCTGTGGACATCATTAAAAACAAAAAGAATCTCAACAACCTGCACAGCATTAAAATAGATCAAGTGTGCTTACTGTGTCCGCCTGTGATTTACTGCACGGCCAGCAGCTTTTGCTTCTCAAGAATGTGGAGAGCTTCACGTGTGTGGAGCCTTTTTCAGCTCTAGCTTTGCTCAGCTGCTTTGTTGCATCCCAGCAGCAAATGGCAATCCAAAGTGCAGAAGATCTAAGGTCATTTCAAATCAGATTAAGGCAAAAATTAGCAAGCGAGGAAAACTTGGCCTCACATGAGGTCTGTTTTCCATTGATGGATCTGAGTCGGCACTAAAAGGCTGAAGGATTTTTTTTTTTTTAATTTTATCCTGTTTTTCTTGAAGGTAGATGTCCAAATTTAATATTGGAACAAGCAAGCTTAGCTCCACCGAGTCCAACAGCACTTATGCCAGCTCTGAGTTTGGCCTTCACTTTAAATAGAGCAAATATTTGTATCAGCTTGCTGAGTATGTGAGTAATACGAATATTTGCCAGAATTTAAACAAGCTAAACTTCAGCCCTGCCAAAACCTCCACCATTCAATTTGGCATCATTGGCAGCTCACAGGCTCAAGAGAGGCCTAAGTCTGGAAGAGCTGGGGGGGGGGGAATCTTTGGCAAACATTGATTTTTTTTTATATATCTATTTTTTCCCCCTCTCTCTCTCCACATTTTGGAAAATTTGTGCCTCTCTGTATTAATTCATGATGTCATTAAATAATTCCTTTTGCAGCTTGTATAGAAAGAATGTTTCTTTTGAAGATGAGAACTCCCCTGAGGATGCTTATAGTGCACAAAAAATCCAGCAGGAGGAATAAAAGAAGAATCCTCTCTCCTTGGCCACTCACGTTCCTGTAGCAATGTTTGAATGACAAAAAATATTTACAATGTTTTAAATTAAGAACCTGCTCCAATTAGGTGCCATGCACTTGACTGTGACAAGAGGCAGTCCAGATTCACTGTGATTTGAGGAGTTCTATTGCTGTGATAGCAGGCTGGAAGAGAAATCATGAGTCTGTGACCTGCTGGTGGAGAGAACAAGGTTTTGAATTGATTTCCTTTCCACAAATTACAGGATCAATATTAGAAATGAAAGAGAGGAAACTATTGGGAATGGTACAACAAAAGCAGAAAGTCTTGTCCAACATGGGCTGTGTTTTAATGTACAAACACTGTCATGAGAGGCACTGCCTCTTGGGTTCTGCCCATAAAACAGTCACTGCAGCACTGGTGTTCAGAGGGCAGCTTCACGGTAGGATTCACAGCCTCTCCTTGCACCACTGTTGTGCAGGACAGCCCGGGCTGTGCTGTACTGAAATCAAAAGGAAGTTTCATTTTGAACTTGGCAGGGACTGCTCAACCCTGCTGAGAAACTGCTTGGGTAAAGCTTTGTGCCATGGTGCTGGGTGGTTACAGCCACCAAGGGAGCTCATGGTTGGAAAGCCCATCACTAACAGTCATGGCCAGCAAACCCACCTGTCTGACCACTCAGATGTCACACTGGATTTACACAGGGTGTGCAGCAAGGTGTCACTGGGCTGGAAATTGCACTCCTGTGGCTGAGTCCACCTTTGGGACTGGGATCTCAAGGAAATAAAAAAGGATATTAATTAGTGCACAGTGCTGATAATGATAAATCAGTTAAAATCAGGAGCGTTTTGATTTGTGTTGATTAGAAACTTGTTTAACAAAGGAAAAGCAAAACCCACTGGAATGGAAACAGGAGGAATAGCCACAACGGGCCCAAAGACCCTTACCCATGGTTGGACTCGCTCTTAGAGCTCTTTTCCAAGCAATGTGTTGATTCTGTGATTCTGTCTGAACTCTGCAGATGTGCCAGCACCTTTCATTTGGTTGATTTTTTGTCATTGTTGCCATCTTCCTTCGTTTTCAGCAACTACTAATTGTTGGCTCCCAGCCATACACTGTAACAGCTTTGATGAATATTTTCAGTGGGACTGTACTTACAAACAGGAGGAAGCTGGCTTTTGATTTTCTTTTTCCCCCAAAGAGAATTATGTGGAATGTCAACACTGTCAGCTGAGACACCAAATAAATTTAACAATTCTGAGAGACAAAATTTGACAAATGCAGCTTCTAGCTGGGAGGTTTTACACTGATAGCAGGAACCTGGGCCAAATTTGTGTGTTAAACCTTGGATGCTGCCAGCAGGAGCAGATGCATCCCTCGATGAGCATTTACTAGAGAGCATGTGCACAGAACAGTATGTGCAAAACTATTTCTCCCTAGCAGCCTCTATCTTACGCAAGGCAGACGACAACTTGTGCTGCAGTTCAGTGTCCAGCAGGGAAGAAAAAAGAATATTTTTCAGATTTCTGTGCCAAAACCATAAGGCTCAAGCTGACTTTTGTTGAGGTCACTAGGAAAAAACGTTTCTAGGCCTCAGTACAGTGAGGCCAGCTCTCTAATCTCCTTTTCAACACGCCCAGCTTGCAGCCTTGGCTGTGTGGTACAGTTTAGGTATGAGGCATAAAGATTTGAGTCTGAAGGATGGCACTGCCTCACTCTGCAAATGATCTGAGCAGCTTCTGAGAGTGTGACAACACTTTGGATCTAACATATTGTTATTGTATTTAATATCAATTGTGAATCTGATACACAAATAGATCACTCAAAATGTAAGGAGAATAAGACTCCAACCATTGATTATCCCCCCTAAATCCAAGCACTCGTTTTAGCCTGAAACTTTAGAGCAGACTGCCCTGGACATGAGGAATCTATCATGAGACATCCTGGAAAGGTGATGAACCCACTTTGTGCATCAAAAGTAATATGAACCAGTCAGTCTGCAATGGATGCTGAGACTTAAAGCAAAGGTGATGGCTACTGAGCAGCTACGTGCAGGACCAAAATGGGAGTGGGGCAGGTAAGCAACTCAATTTACAGTAAAAAATCAAAGTAGCCACAGTGTCTTCCCTGATTAGATATCTTTGGATAAAGATCTGCACTAAGACATACTTAGGAGAACACCAAAGGTGACCAAGAGGAGAGAAAGAGCAAGGATTCTAACCATATAAAAACTCTGGTTTAAATAAATCTGCCTTTTTCCTTCCCATCCTTCTTAAGACAAAACCAGTTCAAAGCTTAGATAGTTTTCCCCTCTCCCTCCCACCATTTATCATTATTAAGGCAAGTAGACAGGTTAGAGGCAGGAAAAACTTCCACTGGGATTTCTGCCCAGTGTCACAGAGCAGGACTAGATTTACACTCGGCGTTAGAGCCGAGCACATGGCCTGTTACATAAAAGTTTGGACAACCTGCAGGTTTTCTACATTTCTTCATCAGTAAAGAGAAAGAGGGGGGGTGGGGGGGGGTGCTTTAACTCTTTGTGTAACCATTGCCCAAGCATTTCAAGGCTGAAAGGTGTCAGGGAGCGTGCTTGAAAAAAATCAAGAGTGCAAACCTCATGCTTCAACACATACAGGATATCCAGAGTGAGGCAGATGAGGGTTGGACAACTGATGTCTTGACAGATCCACTGGGTATCCTTCCTGGAGTCATACAGAAACCTGGGAGCAGCAGCAGAGACATTAAATCAAGGACCTAGAAAGAGAAATAACCTGAAGCTCTGAGAACCTGGAGGAACCGAGGACCAAACCTGCACATCCCACGCTAAAGAACCGTGTATGTAAAGAGCTGTGGCTGACACCGCCTTGCTTTTCACAGCAGGAAAACCAAGCCTCTGAAAACCTGCAAAAAGGGAGAAAAGTCACTTTTATCCTATTTAAGACAGACTAAACAACCCCTTCCTCCTGGGGTCACTTATTACTTTTTCAGTTAAGTTTCAGTTTTACAGGTATATTGGCCAGTGCTGATCATCACACTGGTGCTAATAAAAGAATTCCTAGCAATTCCAAAGCGCCAGGGCATCCTTCTCCCACATACACTGCATGGCCCTTTCCTAATAGGTTAATACAGCAATCATTCCTTACTTGGCTCCAACACAGTGCTCAGATGTTTCCTTGGAAATATTGTGTTCCTTTCTGCTGTTTCTCACTGTAGAGTGAGATTCTTTGCGTGGCAATGGCTCCTCGAATTGGTTTTCCACAACTGTGCTTCTTTTGTGCCCCTCCCAGTTTTCCTTTCATAGACACTAAAGTTCATCATTCCAATGAATCATGCTTTCTTCTCATAAAATATTATCTGAGTTCAATGCCAAAGGCCAGATTTCTATTAAAAAAGAGTTAGAATGAGCAATATTTACAGCAAAACCTTTTTTTGTTGCTATTGTTCTGTCATTTCCCCCTCCCCCCCCATTTTAAGGGGGTCAGAGGCTCCTTAGAAGATCAGTACCAGTAGAGAGAATGTGCAGCCCACTGCATCTGTAAGATTTCATAGCTTTAGTTTCATTTAAGAGCTACCCTTTTCTGCTGGAGTCCATTAGCTAAGTAGGTTATGTACTGCTGTTGTCCTCATGTTCCTGGGCAGGGCCATCAAGAGCTAGTTCAGTTCTTGGGTCAACCAAATCTCTGTCCTCATATTATTCTGACCTTTCCCACCCCAGTTCCTAAAGCATAGTGACAGGTAGCCGAGTGGCAGCTGTGAAGGGTCAGAGCAGAGGGGAAAGAGCAAGGGGCCTCTGGGGTAAGAGACTTTTCCTGAGCCCTGCAGGTCCAAGGGAAATTGCTCTGATTATTTCTCTCAGCTTCCCACATCCCCTTTTGGTGAGAGGGTGACCCAGCACCCAGTAAAGCCTTCCACCAAGCAGTTGGGACAGTTGTGACGCCCAGCAGAGCTGAGACAGGCTTCCTGGCAGCAGGAGTGGAGAGCTTGGAATCGGGGCTATGGTTCCTGGCTATGACTAGTCATTACCCAAATACCTTCAGCAGGAGAAGAAAAGGCAGTAGACAGCACAGAAAGGCCTCAGCATATAAAAGTCACTATAACCTACCCGCAGCTCTACAAAGGAGAGCTGTGGTGGATGGCCCCAGCGTGCGGCACGCCAAACAAAACTCATTTGTCCTAGTGTTGCACTGAGGACTTGGCTGCCTGCAACAAGCTGTGGATACCTTGCTGCCTAAATGGGCAAGGTCTTCAGGGCATCAAGACTGTCTTTCATGTCTTGGTAAAACATCTCACACAGGGGACCAAGTGGGAATTACCAATATAAAGTGATAATAACGGCTGTCCGCACACTTCCATTTAATAGGGAACATTCCTTCTTATAATATTACTGAAAAATCACTAAAATATAAATGAAACAGAAACTGTTCTTTTACTTACAGCTCATAACAGCCCAGTCAGGCTGTCCTTGATAGCCACATATAAAAAACAGTCAAGAAATATTTTCGAGTGGCTTGTTCTATGGTAAAACACTACGCTATAAATGAGCCTTCTGGAGATGTTACCTAAATTAGTCTTGTTCAAATGCCTTTGTGATATTTGATCATCATCATAAAAGTTAAGAGAGCTTTTTGCCTTTCCATCAGAAACTGCCCTGATATGTTTTGCTAGTCCCACTCTATACTGGCAAGGTGGTGTCGTGGTGTATGATTTCATAGACACAAAGACACTTCACTACCATAGCTCTCATTATTAAACAATATATTTTAATTGTCACCACCTTTCTCATATAGACACAGGCCAAATCTGTCCTTATTGGCTTCAACTGAGCTACACAAGGGATGAATTTGGCTCAATATATATTTAAAAATACAGCAAGTCAAGTCATAAAAAGAAATGTTTGGGTTTCTTTCTTTCTTTTTTTTTTCTCTTTTTTTATAGCAGCCAGTGCTTTTTTTTGCCATAAGAACACACATGCCTGGCCAGTAAAATCCCATGATAAAGGGCTGAAGTGTTTAAGACTTCATATGCAGAATAGCCCATGGTGTTTAATTACAATAGCAAAAGATGGCATGTTATAAAAGCATTTCTTACCTGGAGAAGGGATCCATGCTCTCCAGTGAAGCTTAATTACCCAAGACATGCTGAGCTTTTCCCTCCTGGCAATAACCTCTAACACCAATAACTCTGCTGTTCCTTTTGACATTGGCATAGCTGAATATTGTTAATTTTTGTTCTAATTCCCTTATCTGGATTATAGCTTTCCAGTGCTTTGCTTCCGATGAAAGTTTTGCACATTATAAGAGCTTCATTCCTGGGACATTCCTCTTTCTTTCCTCCACTTTCCCCCTTGGAATTTTGCTCTTTTCCAGCCCAGCTCTTGCTCTCCTGCTCCCCCATCTCTTTATGCCTTCCCAGCATACTTGGCTCCAGATGTAGATTTATGCATTTCCCCTCTTGTGAGTCTTTCCTGCTCCACTACAAAGGTTTCAGCTTCATCTCAGGCCCAGAAGATTCACATTTCTGCAGCATGAATTTACTTCAGACATTCAAGCAAATGCCTTGCCTGACCATAAGTTCTGAGCACTCCTGACTCTTTGGTTTTAAAGCTCTCACACACACAAACGCACAAATCCACAGACAGGGCACAGAGCAGTGACTCTGGAATGAGCAGCAGAGCTTTTAGGGAGTCCTTTTGGTGCAAAAAACCCATCCAACTGCTATTGCTTTGGGGATCCTGAGTCTCCATTATTTATTAAGTTATATTAGATTTATAGCTCAGATATGTGCTGAACATTTTTTAATTCTTAAGGAGATTTAACTTTTATACAGGGAAACTGATTTTTGTTTTCTTCTTTTTTTTTTGAGGTGGGGAGGAAACCTCTCCCTTGGAAAATGATGTGCTGTTGAGCCATGATTTAGCATCATCACCTGCACTATCCTCCTCATCCTCACGCCTGCATCCTCGGCTTTTGATGAAGTCAATTTCCTGAGTGCATGTGAAAGCCTGTGGCTGCAGCCTGGAACAATCCTGCCTCAGTGCTTCCCTTATGTTGTTGATCCTTTAATTTCCTCCAGCCGACTCCTGCAGGGGACTAGCTCGAAGTTTTATGCTACTTTTTTGGACTAATCATTTACGACTGACTTAAAAACCCAAATCACTTACACACTGCCACTGCTAGATAGCAGGGTTACTAATTGGGATGGACTTCTAGCCAAATGGCTACAACAGGTTTAGCAGCAATTCACAGGAACCCAAAAAAAAATCTGCCCAAAGCTTTACAACCAGCCCAGTTATTTAGAATCTTATTCCAAAATTACAGTTGCAATCCATAAAACACCTCTGCAGTGCAAATTTTCACACCTTGGAAAGCCAGGCTAGCAGAAAGCCATATAAAGCTGATTAACAGATGATCAGGATCTCCAGTTCTGGTGGTTCTGAATGTTAGGCACAGGGCTCTTACCAGGAGACCCAGCTCTCTGTTAAAAACACCAGGTTGAAGAGCATCTGAAATTAGAGCCCTGAAAGGCAGATGCTGGATTAGAAGTTTAAAACGCTCTGCCTTAGGGGCAAGCTGTTGACTAACGACAAAACAGGAAACAAAATTCAATACTGAAGTGACACATTAATTTCCCCAAGATTATTGATGTTAATCCTCAGTAAAATGGAGATCAAACTATCTAAGAAAACCAACATTCATTTAACACTCCTTTTGTAATAAAATCTATTAAATTCCAACTCTAAGTCGAGAATCTGAGGTTCGCCTCTTAGATCGCCACCCGATTATTTCGTTTTCTCCTGTTAATTACACTACCATAGACTCACATCCCTACAAATAACTTTTGCTTAGTGTTGCTTTTTGGAGTTGTGATGAGGAATATGACAGCAGTTACCCAGACTTAAATACACTTCTAATAATTCTTTTTGAGTTGGTGTAATCAGAGGTGATTAAATTGTTCTTGAAGATTTATATATAGAGAGAGGTAGATAAAATTTTGCAACAGTTTGATGCCTTTAACACATCAGCTACCACTACAAATTATTGTTAAACCTACAAATCGAGACAAATTAATTTCTCCAAGTGAAAGCAAAGTTGCACCACGTTTTCAGAACCAGAAATGGGTCCTGCTGCTATTTCTGGCTGTGTCTGTTAAGCCTGGCTCGGATTTGCTCACAGAGGTTAGGTAAAAAGCTCCTAACTCAACCATTTCACACACTCGTGATAAAAACAATCTGAGATTCGATTGAAAAAAATAATATTCTGGCATGCCAAAGCAAAAATATTCCAGGATATTTAAGGAAACAGAAAGGAGGAGATAGAAAGGCTGAAGGAATCATTTATATGAGTGGTTAGGTATGGCAGAACCAGCAAAAAAAAAATCTCAAGCAACAGCCAATTTATACGCTGCTAATTCCTTCCTTAGACGATCAGACTTAGACTGGTCTGATTTCAGCAGGAAAATCTCTGCATAGAGATCAACACTGGTCTCAAGCATAAGATCCTAATTATTTGAAAGGCATTTGTTTTCATAGCTTTTTTTTTTTATGTGTCCAAGTCGATGGCATTTTAATGCCTTATTAAATGGTTGTTTTACAGCAGCCCGTCTGCTCAGTCTCTGTGCCCAGGTCTGTACTTTGTGCTGCAGGATTTCACCTTTCATGCCGGCCAAAAAAATATTTTCCCAATTCCCTATAAAAGTTTTCAATATTTCCTAAGACAAATAGAGTGAGGAGGTTGTTGGTTTGTTGGGTTTTGTTTTACCTACTCTGAAATGACATTGATAGAGTAGATATGACATCTATGCCTCTCCCTTTACGGTGTGCTTGCAGAAAAGGTGGAGGTCTGTGTTCCTTGCTCGCTAGCTTGGCTCTGGCTTTATATGGCTCTATTTAATCACATAAACAAATGCAAAATCTTTTCATTTCTGTTTTTCTTTAATTCAGTTGAAATCCCAGCCATGTAAAATAGGCCAACACTCCTCTCCCGTGTTCTTAGCCCAGACATGGCCATGTGGGGGTCTCTAAATACACAAGAAATGAAAAAAAGAACCAATTCCAACCTCACTTGAAATGAAACTACATCAACGAGAAGCTCTGGCATCAAATTATATTGATATCAAATTACCTTGAAGTAAACAAGCATTCCAATGTGAAAAGGAAAGTAGATCTAAAATTTGTGGGTTTCTCAGCATTCTGACAATAGTCCCAGGAGGAAGAAAAATATTCCTTTTAAACATACTGTGAAGCCTTTGCTTTGTTGAAGTCAAATGGCAAAACCCCACTGACTGTAATGGGCCCAGGATTTGTAACCAGGTAACTCTTTCCCATTGCTCACAGACAAACCTTACACCGTCTCTCCACTGGCTTCATCAGAGTTGGTATTAAATAACAAACTGACTTATCTTATAAGTCCTGAGGAATATGTGGTGTGGATCAGTCCAAAAAATGGCCTTTTAAGATAAAGTATAATCTAAATTGCCTGTTTTCAGGTCTCGAGGGTTCTGTAGCAGTAAGCAATAATGAACAGCTGATGGAAGCAGCCAGACCTACAAAAGAAATAGTCTATTTAAAGTACTGGACTTACAGGGCAAGTTTGCCTTTGTGCATAAGGAGCTCTATTCATTACAAAGTGTTTTTTACAAATGTGGTTATTTCAAATAGTCCAAGAGTGTGAAATGCACTTAAAATGGCTAAAAGTTGTGGTGTTTTTTTTTTTTCTACAGGTTAAATATGAGCTCTTCTCACACCTCTTCCTCACTCACAGTCTTTGGCTTCATTCTGCAAGATGTTTTGAATTGAGGGAGCTCAGCACTTCACTGGAATGGACCGTTTGCTGCTCAAGTTCCAGCTCTGTAAGGATTCATGGACTTTAAAGGGATCCAGAAGAAATCATCTCAATCTGCATGTGTCACAGTGTTCTGCACCAAGCCCCTGAAGGACATACATCACTGAGTCCCATGGGCCCTCACAGTCTTGCCCTGCACAGAGCACTCTGAGGAGGAGCTGTTACACTGAGTAGCTCAGCAGGCACAATGAAAGTGAAATGAGAACGGAGACCAAGTCACACAAATCAGAAACATTGAGCAACCTCCAATTCGCTTCCTCACATCCTCCCACGGGGCAAGTTTTAAAGCACAGAATTACTTTGAATTCTGCCTAGGTGCTCAGACCTCACAGTACTCCAGAATCCCAGTACCTCCCAGGTATAGATGTATCTGGGGTCATAGCTTGAGGGGCCCCAGTATCAGGCACAAGTAACTGCCAGCTGAGTCTGCTGTTAAAGGGCAATGTGCTTGTCCCTGCAGGAGGGCTTCCCACATTCACAATCAGTTTTCTAAAGCACTCCCTCCCTCTCCTGATGTTAAAGTGTACCTGGCACTTAGGCTGTATAAAAACCACATCACCAGCTTACACATGACAAAACCATCCCTGCTTCATGTTTCATGAAATGTACCCCTGCTGAGGTAGGTCAGGATTTCTGGCCAGCCCCTAGTAACCCAGCAGTACCACTGATTTACATGAGCTCATTCAACAGGGGTTTCACAAAGTGATGAAAGCCTTTACACAGCTGATTTCCCTGTGTTTGATCCTTCCTACTGCTTGAAGAAAGCAGTAAATGGCTTTCAAATGAAACAAATCTTTTAAAATCAGGTTATTCCTAAGTACCCACTTTCCTAGCTTTTGTCCTTTCAGTTTTCAGCTGCCAGAAGTGGAGATACCTGTGTTTAACATAAATCTATTTCAACCTCTGCACTTATTTACCTTTGCTTCTGGAACTTTGATATCACAATCTGTTGCTTGACACATCAGTGAGACACTGGAAATATAACATGATGGCTCCAAGATGGTTCAAGTATAGGCAAAAAAGACATGTAGGAAAGCATGACCTGAGGTACAAAAACTTTCCAGCTAAATCTCTGTTTGCTATAGCACAAGCTCCTCATAATTTTGCAATGCTTAGTTTCATGCAGAAAGCAAATTACAGCCTATTGCTTAGTGCATATATATAGACCCCAGAAATCATTGTGATATTTTACAGATAAAGAGGTGTAAAACCACCAGGTTAGTCCTTCACTAAGGTACAGCTTTTCTTTGCTTGTTCCAAAAGTAGAGATGGAGAATTTCCTAATAGCACACCTCCTTAACACTAACAAATTAATAAAATCCAACTTCTCGTAGCATACTTGTGGCAGGAGAAACCAATGGCTGCTAGAGTCATGTCTTTCTTCACTACAGTTATGTCTGTTTACAAAAAGTCAGTCCAAAAGTAAGCAGAACGGGAATCTCCTAAGAGGACATGACCAGAGGATCATAGGATGTTAGGCATTGGAAGGGACTCAAAGATCATCGAGTCCAACCCCCCCTGCCAGAGCAGGACCATACAATCTAGCTCAGGTCACACAGGGACACATCCAGACAGGCCTTGAAAGGCTCCAGAGGAGACTCCACAACCTCTCTGTTGAGCCTGTTCCAGTGCTCTGTGACCCTTCCAGGAAAGAAGTTCCCCCTTGCGTTGAGGTGGAACCTCCTGTGCTGCAGCTTCCATCCATTGCTCCTTGTCCTATCCCAGGCAGCAGTGAGCAGAGCCTGTCCCTCCCTCCTGACCCCCAGCCCTCAGATAGTTATAAACATTTATTAGATCCCCTCTCAGTCTTCTCCAGACTAAACAGCCCGAGGTCTCTCAGCCTCTCCCGATTAGGCAGTGTTCCAGTCCCCTAATCAATCTTGTAGCCCTTTGTTGGGCTCTCTCCAACAGATCCCTGTCCCTCAAACTGGGGAGCCCAAAACTGAATGCAGTACTCAAGATGGGATCTCACCAGGGCAGAGTAGATGACTTTCTCCATTGCTCCAACTCCCTGTCCTGAAGGACACACACTTTCAGGAGAGGTATTTTGACAGCTGGGCATTGGGTGCTACCAGGGTTTCCCCAGGTGGCCTGTTCCTCATGTTCTAGGATAGGGCAGCATTGATAACAAACTTCCAAGGTTGCTCTCCAGATAAACCTGTGCTCAAGCCTGCTTCACACCATGGAACACAACGCTCCCCTCTCCTGCCTTCAAGAGGCAACGTGTCCTTCAGAGTGCCTGCAGCCTGCCCAGGATTTGTCCAAGCCATATATCCTTTTCCAATGAAAAGGCAGTGAAAATATTCTACAGATTTAACCACTGTCAGATGTTCTTTGAGCAGAATATTAATTTCTCTCCTGAGAACATAAACTTTTTGTTGTAATACGCCACCATTCTCTTGAGTCCTTTGATGCTCTCTGTCAGTCTTGCCCCCAGCCCATAAGCTCTAGCATCTGCATCCAGCCTGAAAGGTCTTTGAAACATGGTCAGGTTGAAGGGAGAGCAGTTACAACCTGAAAATGTTCAATCTCACTATGGTAGGCACTGAAAGGGCTTCTTTGTCACCCAGTTCATGCAGTGATTTTACAATACTCACAAAGCCACAGATAAACAGCCTGAAATAGTAGCAGTAATCCTTAAAATAACCCAGAAGCTTTCACCTGGCTGCCGTTGTCTGAAGAGCTGGTCAGGATTGTCCTGCCTCCATTTTCCTTTTGTCTGTGAAAAACATTCCCTGGCTGGCTGAGTTCTCCTAATTAATTACTTCTGCTTGCAATGATTCACTTGTCTTTGGATTTCTTTCAAGTTGATGATTTTCAAAGTATTACTGACCATTTGTAAATATGTCAGTTCCTGGTCAAATGTTTTACTTTGGTACCAAGATACCATCTAGAAATAATCTGAACCAGGCATGCTGAACCATACCTTCTCCCCATCCCCTAAAACACAGCAGGTGCTGAGTCAAAAGACAGCTTTTTAAATTGCAGTAGGTCTTGTCCTGCTCTGAAAGCTGCTCCCTCCCCCTTTTCCTGTTACTTGGCTCTGCAGAATCTACTCAGGCCACCATTTGACTTTAATCAGAACTAGGAGTGAGGTCCAAAAATTGTTGAAAGCTCACTTATCCCATCCCAGTTCATTTCCTTGATGCCCAGTAGCACTCCTTACCACTTTGCTTTTGCTAAATAGCGAGGTGCAGTGTGATGGGTTGGTTTCCCTTGGAATCAGGCTGTGGTAGACCACTGTGTGTAGGCTGTATATTTATTGGATCCAGGGAACTGACTTTTCACTGGAAAAAAAAAAGTCAGGGAATCTAAACAGTGCATGGAAAGGGTGACTGTGGCACAGGAGTGGTGTCTTTATCCCAACTGACAGAAGTACCAGCAGCAATGGTGACTGAGTTCAGTAGAACTGGCGAGTTCAGAATAGCCTGGAGGCACTTAATGGACCTCTCTGATCTGTATTGATCTCAGAGCTGTTTTAAAGTTACAGTTCCCTGTGCTGGCTGAGTTAAAGCTTGAGTAAGTACATCTACGTACGGCATCATGGAATCATAGAATTGTTTCAGTGGGAAAAGACCTCTAAGATCATGCAGTCCAACTGTCAACCTAAGACCACCATAGCATTAAACCATGTCCCAAAATGCCATGTCCACAGGCTTCTTGAACACCTCCAGAGCCACTGACTTCATGCTGAAGCTCTGCATTTAAATGGATTTAGAATTTAAATTCCTTAGTGCAAGAGAAAATGAACCTCTCTTTCAGATGCAGCAGCTAAAGTTTCTGTGACAGCTTGGCCCTTGAAACGTGATTTCCTTCACTCTACCTTTACTTAGGTAAAAAGATACTGCAACAAGTAGCTGCTGTACCAGTCCAGTGCTGTGCTAGGAAAACCTGCTCACTGCAAAGCAGTTATCTGCAAAAGCTGTGCTTCACCTGAGCCTCATAATGAAAGAAAAATTCTGGAGCTTGAATTTGTAAGACAACACTTCCAGCATGTATTACTCTGTTCCTAGCCACAAGGAAATCCAAATCCTTCCATAGCTTATCCATCATTTCAGTTACACTTGCTCAGAAGGGGATGGATTTTCAAAATCAATTTTCCCACCTTTCCATGCTTCCTGCTTGCCAGCAGTCACTCAGCCTGCTTGAGAGCAATTTATTCTTTTGCAGTCCACCTAGTCCAATAACTTCAGCCTGAGAAAGGGTACTTTATTCCATTCATTTCACAGATCCTCATACACATCCAAAAAGTAAACTGACCAAATCTAGAGAAAAGCTATAACCTTTGTTCTCAGTTTTTCAGAGCTCAGCACTTCCAGCTTTGTGTCTTCACATTTCCTGAACTGATTGAAGAACTTTCCCTAGACCTTCCTGAGGTAGTCTCCCAGCCAGCCTCAGAAAGGCTTTTCTGGCCAATTTTTTCATAAGTCCAATATTTAACTGAACTACTTCCTTTAATTTTTTCACAGCTGCCAATTTTCCTTGTTTTACAAACCAAGATTATCACTTTCCCTAATTGTGCAGCAAGGCCAGGGATCACATCAGGATCACCCCTTTTCATCATTCTTTTTACAAACACTACTTGGGTTTCAGGCTTTGGCTGCTAAGAGCTCCAGTTTCTGTCCACCTTGCCAGTCATTCACTGGGGCTGTGATCAGAACAAACCAGCACAGACCACATGTTCCACCTGAAGCTCAGAACTAAAAGGTTTGATACTTTTTAAAGCTGACTTGGAATATCCCATCTGAGTATCTGAAAATTCCAAATTATTAGTTGGTTTTTTTTCCTCCTAATTTCTCATCTCAGAGAAATCACTGACTGACAATCATTTTGTTCCACTATGGACTTCAAATGTGACCTAAAAGCCTTTGATTTCACTCCAAAATTGATATTTCAGCTTATATTTTCATTTATGCTAGCAAATTCCAGGCTGGCCAAAACTTTGCTGCTTTCTGCTATCCTCTAGTAAACTTTCTGGGTGATGGCAGTTAGATTGCTGGACGAGACAGTGATCTTGTCAACTCAGTTCTGGAGGTCTGTATCCAGCCTTCCTGTCTGGCCTGAGAACCTTGTAGATGTCCCTAGATGTTTCTTTCTTATCACATACCTCAACCCTTCCAAAAAGGGCTTCCAGACATTACAGATTCTTGTTGAAATGACATCTGGCCACCTTTGATTTCTGAAAGTCTTGCAGAGAACAAGGTACTTGAGAACAAAAAGGAGGGGGGAAAAGCAGCAACAAATTTTCAGATAAAACCATTGTCTGGATGTTCTGAATTAATATTGTGTTAGAAGTCAAGTGGCTGGATGCCAAGACACAACTCAAGGTGTATTTTTATGGCAAAGCTATAAACCCACAAAATAAGTGGTTTATAATGGAAATTCTGACACACTTTTAATACTAAGAGCAGAATATACTGGTTGTGGCAAGGAAGGATTTGACAGCTGTGGTACTTGCCTGTCAGCTGTGCTGCCCAAACAAGTCCATCACGATGGTGGGACTCCTCCTTTACCTCATCCTGTTTCAGCCATGTGGGCAGGGGCAGATGGGCCCAGCCATATTTTGCAGCTCATTCTGGAGACTTGCAAAACCCTTTCTCTGGCTGATTAGAGGGAAAAGCAATAACTGGGACTCCCAGAGTGATGCAGCCTGCAGTGTTTTGATGTTTATTGCACTGTCGTGGCTCCAGCAAGAGAGCAGCTTTCATTAGCTGAAAGATGGGAGGTTTTGAGTGACACTGAGAAGGCTGGGAAGAATTACAAGGCTGAGCACACAGGTCTTGCTGTCAAATGGAAACTCAGCCAAAGACCATCCTTGGAAACCTGGTGATCAACCCATGTACAGCCAGAGAAAGGAGCAATCTTGAGTAGGATTTAGGACACTCTACCAGTTTACACAAGCACAAAGATTATCAACTTGCAGTGAATGAGAGAACAACAAGAAAATATTATTATTAATCACAGAAACATCCATGTTGGAAAAGACCCTCAGGATCACCAAGTCCAATCTATAACCCTACTCTACAAGATTCCCCTAAAACCATATCCTCAGGTACCACATCCAAATGACCCTTAAACATAACCAGGGTTGGTGACTCCACCACCTCCCTGGGCAGCTCATTCCAGTTCCTGACCACTCTCTCCATGAAAAACTTTTTCCTAATGTCCAATATAAACTTACCCAGTCTTAGCTTAAGGCCATTCCCCCTTGTTCTGTCTCCAATTACCTGTGAGAAGAGACCAGAAGCAGCCTCTCCACAATGTCTCTTCAGGTAGCTGTAGACAGCAATGAGGTCTCCCCTCAGTCTCCTCTTTTTCCAGCTTAACAGCTCCAGCTCCCTCAGTCACACCTCATAAGATTTATTCTCTAGGCCCTTCACCAGATAAAAGACTAAAAAATAATTTAATGAGGCTGAAATGCCATGCAAACAAATACTAGAGCTAACACAGCATGTTGCAACTCTAGTTTGAAAGAGCAGAAGGGACTGTTTTACTTGCATATGAACGTTCTAAATTGTCACCTACATCAGCATCCTTCCATCGGCATATCATTTACAACATCCTTACATCTCAAGGGGAAGTTGGAGGGTGAACTATGAAAAAGCAGAGCCATTTTCCACTGAAGTACTCAAGACAGCATTCAAAACAATGGTATGAACTGGCTCTACAGTTGATCTGTCTGTAGGGCACGTATCAAACCTAAGGTTTCTAAATATAGTAAGGAGAGTGATGAATACTTTTCCCATCCTAAGTTCTTCATGAAAACCAAGAAAGAAATGAACCAATCTTTGACTGTCAGAATAGAAGCTGAAGCCTGCATCCATACACTTGCACCCACATCTTGAATGTGTTTCATACTTCACACGTGGGTAGGAGAGAAGAGACTGATTCAAAGTGAATGAAGTCTAAACAGCTGACAAATAAACATAGGGTGATGGATTAAACTTTCCAAGTAGCATGCAAGCCTTCCATGCTTGTAAGATTAACTTTTGCTGCTCTTAATGCACAGATTAACTGCAACAGCAAATAACAATGCAGAAAGCTTTTTCTTTTAACTAAAATGAAGAGGAAATGAAAACCAAATTGCACTTCAAAATAATCTATCTGGAGATGAAATAAAACATTCGTGACTATGAACCAGGATTCCTATCTTTACTTCCAACATCTTCAATTAACACTCCTAGGAAATTTGGCACAATTAAATTAATGCTCCTAAAGGGTTTGTTGGATGGAGAGAAGCAGAGCCTGGGGCATACTAAGAGGCTGCAGTCTTTAAGAGAGTCTAACAGCTTAAAGACATAAGCAAGCTTTACTTGCATCTTGAGGGTATCATTCATAAATTACCATTAGCTCTGTTTGGTAGGTTCTAAGGGCATTTATAGAAAGCCTAGAAACGAAATGAAAGCCAAAAACACACAAAAAAAAAAAGGGCATTGTTTTGTTTCAAATCACAAGCAGGCTGCTTGCCTCAGAGTTGAAAACCTCTGTGGTTCTCCGCAGAACTTCCTGGAAAAACAAAATGCTGCCATAAAGATTTAAGAGAGGACTGAAACGCTACTGACCAAAGCAAAAAAAGTTGAACACAAGGCAAGAATCAGCTGGAAGCTGATGGAAAAGGAGAATAGAAATGAACCTTAACAAAGATACATCTTGGTACACTAATAATTATGCAATTAAAAGTGAATTCAGCAGAAAGTTGATGCTTAAATGAGCTTGAGCTTTCTAAGCTGGACACATTAGCAGTTAGCTAAACTGCTCGCAGTCTGCCTGACAGAGAAGGAACACCTTGGTGGTTATGTCTCTAGTGTTTTCCTTTGGAAATACAACTGGTATGTGAGATTCAAATGCCCTGGCCTCAGCTTGGATTAGGAGATTAATTATAAGGTAATACACACATCCCACACACACACCCCCAGACACCCCCACCCCTTCATTAGCAAAGTTTTAAAAGGTGGAACAAAGCATGTTGCTGCTCTACTTAGTCACCATACCTCTAAAGCCTTAAAAGAAACAGAGGATCCTGCCTTCATCCCCTCTCTTTTCTGAGCAAATGGCACCTATTATACTTCATGCTGTTTACTTCAGGAAGTTTTCTGGGTGCCCAAGCATATGAACAGATGTGTGGTTAGAAACTAACATTCATTTTGAAAATCAAGTCAGATGCAGCCTGGTGAGCTGAAGGGAAGTATGGATGTGTCTGGGGAAAGAGTCTTTGGCAAGAGGGTTGATTTTTTTGTGGAGATCAGGCTTTTCTCCTTTAGTCTCACATGCTTTTTGTTGGTTACTTCAGTTAATTTTTAAATACATATCAATGCCTTCATTAATTGATCCTCTCTCTATTTGGTGCTACTGGAATGGAGACTCCACCATGGGTACATGCCCAGGTCTTCTCCAGTTCTGCCTTGCAAATGAGGGAAAGGAAGGAGATTGACAGCACCTCTTGTTGCTCCCCAGACCAGCCCTGCAAATCTACAACAGCCACAGTGCTTTCTTTGGAGCAGCCTTCCTCCTTTTATTAGCTCCTAGCTGCTTTGCTGGGTAAGAAAATCAACGGAAAATGGATTTTTAAAAATATTTGGTTTGGTGTAAAGCAAAGATATCCCAGGAAAAGTACTTCAGGCAGAAATCTCATGACTGAAAAATTAGCCTGGTAAGATTTTAAAACCAAGTTAAGAGTTAAAGGGGGGTTCTCAGTTTCACCCTTTTGGAAGCAATAGAAACGAACAAACCCTTTTGAGGTACAATGATATTCAGGACCCTCAAGGGTCTAAATATTTCCTTCTGATACAATGCAAGTCAAAAAGTTTTTCACAAATAGTATGAACTTAATAGATTTAAAGAAGAACACACAACTTTCACCACTGAGATGTAAAATCTTTAACAACTCAGTCCCCTAACAGTCCAAGCAGCAAAAGAGCTTGAATATTTCTGCAATGCCATGGCAGCAGGATGTGGAAAGTTGGGAGGTCACTGGTGAAAAAAAAAAAAAGCAAGCACCATTCAAACTCTGGTTTGCTCTGTTTTGAAATCATTAGGGGAAAATTGAGGGATGCAAGCCATGAGTATGAAAGCAACCCCAAGCAGGGGGAGGTGCAGCTGTTACAGGAGGTTTGGAGATCTGCTTTGTTGGGCGTTCCCCGAGCTGGCCTCCATACAGCACCCTGCAGCACCGTGCAGACCCCACTTACCTGAGCGCTGCACAGAGGCTGAGAGCAGATGCAGTGAATGTGTCATACAGAGTCAGTTTGGAGGGAGCAGAAGGAATCCCAAAATTGCTCAGACGACAGATAAATCTGTTTCTTAGGCCCTGTCTAGACTATGAAAAGATGGGTTCTGTGCCTCACTGCCAGGGGTGGGGAGGATGTGGTCAGCTGGGTACATTTGATCATGTATATGGTTGGGCTCCATGAAACCAAAATCACTTTGCAGAACCAGTGTTTGCTGAAAGTATTACGCTAACCCTAGCAGTAGCCTTGCTGGGCAGACAACCTCAACCTGCCAAATGTGAAAAACGAGGTTTTGTTAAGCTACTTGTTATTAGCTGCTCAAACCTTGACTGCAGCTGAATGAAGAAACCCCAACATTCCCACGAAGAACACATGGCTTACGGGAGGTCCTTTCCTTGGAGAAGATGACAAGCTTAGGAATAATTGTGAAAATAAATACTTGAAAACTTGGCTCTCTTTCTTCACCTACGGAAAATGGAACAGTTAAATCCATAAGCCAAAGTTTCTGACTAGATTTTACAAAGCATTTCTCCTTTAAAACACTTCTGAAGCCCACTTTGATCTTTGTGTATGAAATACTTCATCTTTTGGAGTAATCCTAGGCAATGTCCAGTCTCAAAGTGTAATTTGTGGCTTTAATATTTACAATGTTATTTTGAGGAAGCACAAAAAAACACATTATTCATTCAGTATTGTTTATGTCTGGTTTGAAGTCACAGATGTTACAAATTGAAGTTAAGAGCTTTGAATTTTTCACATCTTTCGGAATTTTAAATTGTGCCTATGGGACACAAAATTTCTTCTCCTTCACAAGGTTCCTTTCCCTGCCTGGTCTCCAGTTAGTTTTGGGATGATTTGATTTCTACCTGACATGAGAAAACAGAAATTGGCTAAAAGTAAATTCTGGATCATATTAAGGATTATTTGCTTTGCCAAGGAATATTATCCTATAAGTCTATATAGTATAAACCACTATAGTAAAGGAATATTTATCCATGAGTTATTTCCACACAAAAAGAAACTGATTGAGAAACACAGCACAGAGCTTTCTTCTATCAATGGAATGTCACTGAACCGCATTTGTAGGGCTGTCTGAAAAGGTGGAGCCTGAGGTAAGGGCTAGGAGAGAGAACTTGGAGCACAGACCAATGGAAAATGAAGGGCGTGGAGGATCTTCACTGACTGTAGTGCACAATTTAAATTCAGATTGATACAAACAGAAGCTTAATTGACAGAAATCTAACAAATACCTTTTAAAATGCATTATTAATAATAGATTATACTAAATACAATGCTAGTAACAACAAATAATAAACAAACTAACAAACAAACAGAAATAGCATTGGCTCAATCCAATCAACACTTTACTAGGAGTACCTACTATGTTTTCATGATTTCCTGTCTTATTCGTGATTTTATTTTATTAGATGGGATCAACTATACCACCTTTAGTTCCCTTAGGAATACCATCTCTAATATTTTGATAATGAAAGCCATGCAGTATTCCTTGTGCAAACAAGGAAGCCTGGACATGAAGATAGCAGTCTCTTTTTTCTGAATGGTTCTACTGCATCCCATCCTTAGATAAGATCCCTCCCTTGGTGTGTGCTTCTTAGATAAGAAAATCCATTATTCCCTTAAGCACAAACCAGTATTTCAATTGTAATAGCATTGATATGATCCAGTTTTCAAACAGAAATGCTTAAGACAACATCTTCAGAGCCCAGAAAGGAAAAACAAGGCCCATGTGCCTTGAGAGCTGTTGTCGCCAAAGAATGGCTTTTCCCAAGAGGCAGCAACAGAACTGAAAATAGGTGGCAAAGATAAATTAATTAACTGCTTATAAAAAGGGACCATCCACTATCTCTGTTCCTTTCCAGGAGGAATCTCCATCTGGAATTTATTTGTAGGATGCTCATTCCTTCTCACAGGTTCAATGCTACCCATTTCACACCATTTAACTATTGAAAGCTCTTGAAATTCCGGAGCAGAGAAGCCAGAGCCCAGTGTATTTCACAGTGATGTAGCTAATGTGTCAGACTTGTAAAATAGCTCTTAGTGGTAGACCTCCATTTAGAGAAAGACGGAAACTAGCTTTAAATACTTAAGGCTTTAATATCTAGTCCATTACGCTGCAGCAAGGTCTTGTAAAGAGTCAATTATGGGATACTTCTGATTTGATCCACATGCAAGGGAAATCCGCTTCTTTGCCTTTAAACCTCTATAGTAAGTGTCCTGTTTAAATAATTAGTGACACTTTTTCTTTGATCAAATTGATTCACATTGTTATTCTCTTATGTTAATTTAAAACTTAATCCGTGTAAAATCCAAGACAGATCTCAAGCCATCACTCAGAGAGCTTTTACAAAAAGGCACTACCCTGAGATTGTCCAGAAAACACGACAGGTTAAAGGCAGTAGTGGGCCAGCTTGAACTAAAATGCATTTAGTTCTTTTTTTTTGGCCTTCTGAAAACCTGTGAATCACCAACCAAGTCAATACTGGTAGCATGGGTAAGCAGTGTGACAATTTGGAAATAATTGTGAGTGGAGACACGAAGCTAACAGCTACTCCAGAGCAAAACCTATTCTCCAGCACATTTAATGAGGAAGCCAAAATCTGAGTGTTTCCTGCCATTAAAAATGTGTTAATCATGGAAAATATTTTAAAATAAACTGCAGCTACTTTTGCTTAAAGTCTTGCTTTCTGTTCAAAGTTTAGTTGTCCAGGTTACAGGGAAGTTACCAGCAACAGAGCTGGAAGGGTTTTCAGGCCAGACTGAGCTAGTTAAGGTGCTCAGCCAGTAGGCTATGTAGAAGAAAAAACATTCTTAATATTTATAATTCAATTTCAGATAATTTACTCTGCTCTTGTGAGATCACACCTGGATTACGGCATCCAGTTCTGGTATCCCCATCACAAGGACACAGAGCCATTGGAGAGAGTCTAGAGAAGGGCCACAAAGATCACCCAAGAGCTGGAACACCTCTGCCATGAGGATAGGCTGAGGGAGCTGGGGGTGTTCAGCCTAGAGAAGACTCCAGAGGGGACCTTTCAGCTGCCTTCCAGTACCTGAACGGATCCTACAGGAAGGCTGCACAGGACTTTTCATAAGGGTGTCTAGAGACAAGACAAACGGCTCAAAGCTGAGAGAGGACAGGATTAGACTAGAGCTTAGGAAGAAGTTATTAGTGCAAGGGTGGTGAGACTCTGTAATAGGTTGCTCATGGAGGTTGTGGATGCTTCCTCCCTAGGGGGTGTTCAAGGCCAGGTTGGATGACAGTTCAGCAGTCAAGTCTAGTTGAGAGGCATCCTAGCCCAAGGCAGGGAGGTTGGAGTAGATTATGTCTGAAGTCCCTTCCAACCTAAGTCATTCTATGATTCTATTCCATACAATTGTCTTTGGTAAGGTATTTCTGTAAATCTCTGAACAAGAGGACAGTAGCAAAGTTATCTGTACAGGAGCATAAATACTGAAGTTTTAGCCAAGGCCATAAATTCAGCAGACCATTCCAGCTCTTTACTTAGTGTCCACACTCAAATAATTTGAATTAGTATCTCTAAAGTGAGGTAAAAATTAGAATCATAGAATCACTAAGGATGAAAAAGACCTCTAAGACCATCTAGAGTTAAACTATCAACGCAACGCCACCATGCCCACTAAACCTTGTCCAAGTTTAATTACAGTCTCAGCTGAACACAAACTGCTAACTTCTGGATGGCAGAGTTCTATTTTACCATAGCACTTGATAACTTTTCTAATAATAATTAACAAGTTATGCTCCTAGACAGCTGCATTGCTATTTAATGACAAACAAGGCACAGGAGCTCCTTTTCTAAACTACTGCTGTGTGTTTCTTCAAAAGATTTGATGAGGGAGTGCTTAAACCCTCCAAATATTTTCCTAAAATATCACTGCAAGACTGCAAAGTAAATCATAAGATATTTCACCAGGCTTACCAAAACAGTTAAGGAAAGCAAGATGACCACTTTGTTTACCAACAGGACAAAATCCATGAACAATAATGCTTTCTGAAATGACTAATGGAATGTAATTGCTGCAAAATTTCCACTTGAGCATGAACAGCTGGGTCTTGAGGACCTCTGCTGTCCAAGCAGTGCACTGTGCAGCAGTGCATTCAGACTATTCTCTCTGCTGAGCAGTGAATGAGAACGCTTTGGCCTTATCTTTAAAAATGACTCTGGCTGTACAGCCACGTTGAAATGTTAAAAATTCTTTCATTTGGTATCATGACCTCAGTTCTTTTCTAAAAGGGCATCTTTTAACCATCTATCATTTGGAATGTTGGATATTGCCATGAGAATTTAAATGGTATTTCAGTTCACCTGCTTAAATTTCTACACTAACAATAAAATTTGGATATTTGCACATGTTTTTCTTTCACCATTGTAAATTGAGTGGAGTAAAACCACTTGCAGACAGCACTAGGGACACCAAAGATATGGCAGATATAGCCTGGTGAGCTGTACACTGATAAATCAGACCAAAGATAAAATCTTCAGTGACCCTTCTGTACTCTAATAGCTTCCACCCTCCAGGACAGTGGCAAATCAAAACACACAGCACCCAAAGCTGGACACAGAAGCAGCAGAGCAATTCAAATGGAACAAGAAAGCTGCCTGTGACCCAGCCAGATCAGTGCCACTGCCTACAAACGCCAGTTTTGCTTATGCAAAAAGGAGAAATATCTAAGATCAGACTACAAACACCAATATGAAAAGGAAAGTCCTGTTATTAAAACAAGGAAGCACTGTCAGGGACCATGAGAAAGGTAAGCATCTTATTTTGCCCTTTAGGCTTTGGGAAACCCTCCCTTTATGCAACAACTGAGCCCTGAGCACATAGAATTCATACACAACCTATGGGCTTCCATGTGTTGTGTTCCTATGAAAGCCTCTGGTGTATAGAATCATAGAATCATAGAACAGTTTAGGTTGGAAGGGACCTCAAGGATCATCCAGCTCCAACCCCCTGCCATAGGCAGGGACATCTCCCACTAAAGCAGGCTGCTCAAGGCCTCATCCAGCCTGACTTTAAACGCCTCCAGGGAGGAAGCATCCACAACTTCCCTGGGCAACCCGTTCCAGTGTCTTACCACCCTCACTGTAAAGAACTTCCTCCTAATATCCAGTCTGAATCTCCCCTCCTCCAGCTTAAACCCATTCCCCCTCGTCCTGGCATTACTAGACCTTGTAAATAGTCCCTCCCCAGCCTTCCTGTAGGCTCCCTTCAGATACTGAAAAGCCACTATAAGGTCTCCTCGAAGCCTTCTCTTCTCCAGTATATTCTAATCTTGCTTAAGCCACTAATTGTCCTCTACTAAGAAACAGTTTTTATACTTCAGGAAAAGCTGGACAGTTAACATTTTGCCTCAGAACTCACTGTTTGGCTTTTGAATACCTTTTGAAGACAGGCTGCACAAACAGAGAGCGCAGGCAGTGTTCTAACCCCACCCTCGGTGTCCTGCCCTTGACAAGTATTCTCCTTTTAGAGGTATTAAATCTTGGCAACATCCATTGCAGTTCCCACTTAAGCTGAAGTAAGTACATGTACAGAAGGGCTCTGTCAACATATCTGAGTGGAAAGATGTTTGGATTAACTAAGAAAACCTATTTCAAATCTCAGATAATAAAATGTCCTCCTAAATCCTAATTGCAACTTTCATCTTGTGTCTTAGGCCTCGCCACCAGCTGATGTGCCGATACAGATCAAGTGTTTAGTTTGATAAATGCGGCTTACGAGGGTCTTGGTATTGCTGACTGACAGAGTAGCTGAATAGGATCCAGGCTTCTAAAGGTGATTATCTGCCTAAAGAAGGAAGAAGATGAGCACAGGACAACCTTGTTTGTCATTTTGCGCACTTAATCAGACAAAGCTCATAATACTAAGAGCTTCTCCATACTATCAAAAATAAAACAAAAGCAGCTTTCAAATAAATTACACTACCAGTTTACAGAGGGGGAAACCCATAAGCACGTGTTGAAGAATTATCTTTTAGTTGCTATTTTCCAGCAGAAGAACTTATAACTGGAACACTAAATCATATTCCCAGTGGTTTTTTTCCTTTCCCTCAGACTGCTGAGTCTGGAGTTTATTGCAGCCAGATCTCACTATCCAGCACACACAAAACAACATTCTTGTTCTAAACAATACATCCAGGTAGAAAGTCGTTAGCTAGATAACAAAATCTATCCTCTTTGTTTCAATTGCTTTCTTAAAGACAGAGAAGGGGAATGTTATTTCAGGGAAAATGCCAGACAGGCAAGGCTAACTAACACCCCTCTTCTGTCTTAACACCAGCACTATGTTGTCGCTGCTTTAGCTTTGTTTCTACATCAAAAAAATAAAGGCATAAAGAGTAGGATATTTCTCCCTTCTGGATTTCACTTACGAAGCATTCTGTTTAGAGAAGGTCACTGAGCAGTGCCCCATTACATCTTACTTTCAGCTCTGTTTTATAAGACAAAACAATTTTCATGAAGTTCTCTTTAGTTTCAAAAGGGAAAACTGAAGAAAGAGGGGAAAAGCAGCAGCTTTAACTCTTTGTTCTGCTTTAGGGTTAAGAGAACATCTACATCTGTGTTACAAACTTCTTCTCTTTTGTAAACCAATCTGTGGTGTTCTCTTTGCAATTCTTTAACTAAGAGCTTGCATTAAATTGGTTTAATGCTACTATAATACAAATGGAGTATTAAAAGCAGAGACAATCAAAATACATACAAATAAACAGCATTTGCAGTGGGGGATGCTGCACCACTTCAAGAACAAACAAAACAAACCTCCCCAAAACCTGAAGAAGCAGTAAAGATGTCTAAGTAACATTGCTTTAGTACTGGTATTCCAAAAAGAACAAATGGAGCCAAAACCTCCACTGAAATGCATTCAATCCAGAAAAAGAATTCCACATTCAGAAGTGCCCCTACCTTGTCAGTCTCATTGCTATCATGATTTAACAGCAACCAAATTCCTATTTCATAGCGAAAGATCCTTGTCTTCCCTTGTAGATCACATATAGCAAATATTTAAGCAGCCAATTATCGTTAAAAATTGTGAAGTAGAGGAAATTTTTGGCCAGTGTTGACACCAGGAACAGCACTTTTCAGCTGCTGACTGCTATCAGAAAAAAAGTTCTTCAGTTTGCAACTGCAAAACCTAACAATTATTGGCAATATTGTTCATTACTATTAATTTCATAGCTGAAAGGTTTTGATTATCAACTCTGCCAGTCCAAGCAATTTCCAGTGTCTTGTAATCACACCTAATTCTGCATCTAACTCATTAGAAGGATAAAGTTGTTATACTTGCAACGGTATTTGCCCTACTTTGAACATTACCAAACTGTTTTATCTAATCCTTAGGAAACACCATAATGAGGCTCATCTAATGGCTTCTACTAGTTAGGAAGGCAAACTAAAAGATTTAGCTTCTCAGTCTGCCTCTAAATCTTCTAAGTGAAAGATGATTTACAGTTAAGCTATGAAAAATGTGACCACTCTCAAGTCTGGAAAGTCTCAATCTGATTGCAGCAAACTTAAACCACCAGAAGAGATTGTGTCTCGCTAACTATAGATTGGCTTACCTAGGGAATCAGCATCTGGTGTGAAACGTTCATTAAGTTATAAAAGCTTTATAGACTTGTCTGAGCTTCTACTAGGAAAAATGTTTAGATATTGTATTGAAAATCCTGATCTGAAAGGTGAAGTCCACAGCTTCTGTGTTTGATAACTAAAATAATGTGGCTTTTCTTCTGTCCCACTTGCAAAACTGTTGTAAAATGAAACAATCGCTATTGAGAGAAAACCTAGAGCCATCTCAATACTTTCAGACAAATATTTACAGACATTAGAAGAGAAAATGGGGTGGTTCGTGTTATGATGAGGCTCAATGATCATCTTTTGGAATTACATGAGCTGCAAAGTATCTGAAGAGCAGAAGAGGGTAGCAATGACACCACAGAAGACATAAAACATTTATAAAGACAAGACTACATTTTACTTAGACCTTCAAGTAAAGATTCTACAAGTAATAGCTTCCCAGCAAGCAGATTAGGAACTGTGAAGGGGAGTGGAACCTGTGCAAATCAGTAAAAAAAAGAAATTTATCTGAACCAAGATTTTGAAGGCTGCTGCTTGCCTTTCCCTTGGCAGAGACCCTTGCGCCATCACACCCTAACACAAGCTCCAGCCCCCTGCTAATTCGAACGAGTCTCTACTCAGCACTCGCAAAGAGGCTGGATTTGCAGCACAGCTCTTCTCCCAGCACTACCCAGTTAAAACACCAACAGCTGCTCAGTATTAATAAAACTCATGTCTCCAATAAACCCGTGGAAGCTGTTTTGTTGAAGTGAACTGAAATGTTCATTTCATAATTAAACCCTGTGTAATACAAAAAACCCAAACCTGAGCCGACAGCCAACTCAACAAGAAGTCCTACCTGTGACTGAGAAACTGAATTTAACAGACAGTTACAATCTGTTTTACCATGTAGATCAATTCAGTTTGGCTGGTGGAAGAACCTCCTGCTGATACAACAAGCAGGAGCAAAACTCTTGGATTCCCCTACAGAAGTGTTTGGAAAAAATTGAGAGAAAGCTACCTCACAAAGGTAACCTCACTGGAGATGTTCGTTGTTGGTGCTGCCCTGCAAACCAGAATCACACACAGAATGGTAGAGATTGGAAAGGAACCTCTGAAGATCATCTAGTTCAGCCTCCCTGCTAGAGCATCATCATCTAGAGTAATTCACTCGGGAGAACCAGGGAACATCCTTCCTTGTCAGATTTTAAATATCTGTGGTAGTTGTTACTGGTGTGTTTAATTCCTTAAGAATTCACTGTTCTTAAACAACAAACTGTCTCATCTCTTTTCTTTTGCCTCAGACTTCCTCCCTCTCGGATCTCATGGCTGATTTTTATTCCCTGTTAGAGCTCATCCTCCCTGTCCACAGAAAGGCAGGGATGCAGGTGCCTCTGCACTTGCAACTGGCATTCCTCACTTAACCAAAGTCCTGCTAAATGACATGTGGGAACCTGGCACTCAAAAGCCAGGAAAGCTGGCTTCAGATCTGAGCTGTTATGTAAAACAGCCTGGGGAATATGCAAACTACACCTCTGGAAGTAAATTTGGTTTTGATCCAGTGATCCAAATTAGCATCAAAGAGAACTATTTCCTTGCAAAAATATTCTTCTGCCTTAAAATTAAAGTTTTGTACATTAAACAGGAATTTTATTACTAGTTTGATGGCCAGACAATAATCACCTAGGTATATAAGCAAGCCTGCTGTAGCTGACAGCACAGTGCAAAACGTAAACCTCTCCTCCCTCCCCCCAGCCCCGAAATAAAAGAAGTGGCTGGAAAGAAAAGCAGAATCTCAGAAAGGAAGCTTTAAAATGGTTTAGAATAGAGGTGAATGCATATCCAATATGTTTCTTTGAAAAAAAAAAAACAATCACTGCATTTGGAGCAGCCACAAGCTCATCATACAGAAATGAAAATGAAAGAAAAGATTAAAGCATGCAAGCTTAGCACCGTGGCTTAATGTGTCCATGCCACCTTCCTCCCACAAACATATTCCAAGAGAAATCTGGGAAAGAAACTGTTTTCATGGCCCATTCAAAGGGCTAAGCATTGTGCAGTGTTGAGTGGGTTTCACTTTGAATAGCAGTATAAGCACACCTGCTGAAACATTATTCTTCAGCTAATGTTTACTTGGGGAATAAGAGTCTGAGTTTTGCAGTTCCTTGCTATGACACCATTGAAAATGTAGCTTGAAAAGGTTATTTTAGTGGTATCTTTTCAACACTCTTGCATTTGACTGTTGGTCTGTTCTGTGCTTTTGTCTGTTGTTCTGGGGTGCTGATCCAAAGTCTTTGTTCCTAGCAACTTCCCATTCATGAACTTGTGAAAAGTTTAGCACAACTACTCACCACATGAAAGCAGCTTCCAACACACAACCACTTTTGTGGCACTGGGGTGTAGCCTAAAATTGGAAGCTCTTCAGTATAATGTATCTTTGCTATAGCACATCAATACAACGAAATTCTGTATGAAACCTTTATCAGACACAAAAAAAGCCCTTCCAATGCTCCAGGTATTATAAACCCCAGTTATTATTTTTTGTTGAATGCTCTGCTGCTGACAATAGCAGAGCAGTGTGTGACTAAGGCAGATGAAAATGAATATCTAACAGAGACCATGAAAGCTGTGAATTGCTTATTTGTCCTAAAGAACACATTTAAAGTTTGCTTTGAACTTCCCTCTGCTGTGAAGAACACGAAGAAGTGGAGAAAGAGCAAACACAATGCATTTTTCTGACTTGCAGCTCCATTATCCTCACCTGCACTTTGCCCCTCACCTTTGCATTGGGAAGAACTACAGCAGTAAGTTCCTTTAGGGATAGTCACGAAAAGGGTTGACTCACGGTCAAGGTCTTACCACAGCATTGGCATTCTACCCACAGTACACATCAACACATAATTTGTAGCAATTTCATTAATATTTCTATACTATTTTAGATTTCTAGGGAAAAATAAAGGTCCTCTGACCAACGGCAGACACTGCAACTGTTGTTGGTAACAACTCCGATGCCAAATAAGGGAAAGCTACTGTCAACTAACACCCACAGAAGATGCCCAGATGCTTGTCAGAGAGCCTTACAATTCTTTCTCTCCTAGCTCTGATGATAAAAAACCATTCACACATGATTCACAAAGGCAACTTAGGTGTCGAGCAGGCCAACAGCCGCAGGGGAAAAAATACTCTGCTTGAACACAGAGCAGTAGTAGTTACCATTTTGATAAGCTTGGTGGAACGGGGGACGGAGATGACAACGCCAGTGTTCTGCTGCCACCTGCAGCTGAACCAAGCGTGCTTGCTCCTCCTGCAACAGCTCTAGGCCAGCACTCATGTTTCACGTTGCACCTAATTTTCAACAGATAAAATGATCTCACCCACGTTTTAATCCACACTTCTGTACGAGGTTTATTGTCTTGCATTATTGATGAGAAAACTGGTGAGAAATTCGAAAGGCTGATCCACATACTTGAGCAATTCACAGACTGACAGCATCACAGAAACATCTAGGTTGGCAAAGCCTCTCGGCATCACCAAGTCCAACCTATAACCTTATTCTACAAGATTCACCTTGAACAATATCGCTAAGCACCACATCCAAATGATCCTTAAACACATCCAGGGTGGGTGACTCCACCACCTCCCTGGGCAGCTCCTTCCAGTGCCTGACCACTCTCTCTGTGAAAACAGATTATGAGGAGAATAAATGTTTCAAAGTTCAAAACCTAAATCAGTTAAGCATGTAGCATGCAATATTGGCAGAAAGAATATTTCAAGCTGATCTTTCTTTAATTTTTTTAGTTTAGATTTCCAGTGTCCAGACACAGGAAATTTGACTCATTCAGCAGCTTTATTATCACTTTGCTAAAGGAACTGCGCAGTATGAATTAACCTGCATTTTCATGTTCAACAAAACTGATTTACATGGTGAACAGACAGCAGACTGCAAGCACCTGAGATAAACACTCATCTCTGCAGGTGGGATGCTACGTGCCAACAGAAAAATCACATCTATCCATCCATCAACAGGTTGCCCAGGGAGGTTGTGGTGTTGAAGGCCAGGTTGGATGAGGCCTTGAGCAACCTGGTCTAGTGGGAGGTGCCTCTGCTTTCCATCTAAGACTTCAGACATACAGTCAGAGAAATCAAATGAACAACCTCTCTTCTTTCAGGATTGTGCAAAATGTTTTTTTTTTCCCTATAATCTTTACAAGTAAGAAAGGGATCAGCTCTGAAACCTCCTGTAACAGATCTGCAGCTTTGAATGCTCAGTTCTGAGTGGACTAAACAGTTATACAATTAAAGTCATACATATATATATATACATACACACACACATATCCCCATATCCTTTTGCATACATGTATATATAGAGAATCATAGAACTGTTTTGGTTGGAAAAGAGCTTTAATATCATTGAGACCATCTAACTCCACCACATATGCATGTGTGTGTACTACATACATCTAGGTAAGAAAAAAAGATATAATGATACACCCTAAAAAAAAAACACCATCACACAGAGCCAAGGTATGAACAGCTAAAAAACTAACTAGGTCATCCCTTGCATAACTTAGCACATGTTGCCTGAAGATGTAAATGTCAAGGAAAAGAAACAGATATCAATATTAAATCAAGGGAGCAGATAAACTGGAAATAAAGCACCTATCCCTTTGAAAAAATATTTGGTATCTGTAGCATGTGTTTGAAAAGTAGCATAGGAAATGTGCCCAGACATCAAATAACGTGACAGGTGGTATCAGTGCATGACAGACAAGCACCTCATGGAGGCCCAAGAAAATGAGTAGGGGCTGCTTAACGTTTCCTAGCCTGAGCATCCTGTCTGACAGGCTGGAACAGTGACACCGCCACTCACTGCTGCTCTCTGCCTCCCTTCCTTCCAACGACACAGCTATGAGCTCCACGGCAGCTTCTTCGCTCTCCAGCTCATGTTAGTATCTTATAAAATGTAGTCAGCCCCTAATGGCATTGCAATTTAATCACATCAGAAAGAAGAGGGACTGTCATGCTGACAGCCAGTGACTGACATGGCCTGGATTTCTGCTGCCAAAGATTTGCACGTCAATCAATAAGAACCAATATGGCATGTGTTTACAACCATCAGAAGTCCTTTGATAGCAACATCTTGGCAAAGCTTTGACAGAAATGAAATGAGATCCATGTTCTATATTCCCAAACATATGAACGACAATAGATTCCCACAGAGATTGCAGTAGCTGAGTTAATGCACATTAATGCTGAGATGGGCTTGGGAACACATTGCTCTAACAACAAAACCATCAGGCAACCTTTGCTTATTAAATCCAACGAGGATGCCATGTCTCTTCCTGGCACTCTGTCCATAGCTGTTCCTATTGATTTTGCAGCTTTCCAACTTACAAAATAATACACCTCCTCTACATGTGGATGTGTGTGAAACTCATCACCTCTGGTAATGTCATCAACCATGAATTATTGCTGCACTACATCTAGGCTGCTTTCATAGTTTCTTTTGGCACTTCACATGCTCACTTCCACTTTCTGTCTGAAGCATTGCAAGATCATTAGCTACGTTTGGACTGCAACTGGAGAACACTCAGGCTGACAGAAGGATCTGAACGTTAGATTCCAGAGAGAAAAATAACTTATCAGGCAGATATTCCTATTGCTTTAAATATCTGGCATGGTGTTCACTGGGAAACCACTCTGGATGAATGCCACTAAAACTCCCATGAACTCATGCTGGGTTTATTGCAAATTCTTGATAGCAAAAAAACACTCGTCTGGTAGCAATCATAGCTGGGCACAATACCATCCTGTAACACAATTCTGCGCACCCAAAGAGTGATAAAAAGTGTCCTGACCCTTCTTATTCATGACTGAGGAGGCCACAAATTTACCCCAGTGTACTGCAAGAGCAATAAAGCTTTTCTGTGCATAAGTGAGTTTCATGATCTTAATCCTGCCCGCACGCCGACGGAACACATCTGAGCATTCTTTTGCTGAGACACAGAAATATGCCCCAAGAGGGCAGGATGAGTGCATATCTCCTGCTCTGGGGTCATTTCTTCCTCTTTCTTCACATAGAATCTCTTCTAATGAGTAACCTGCTACAACTGGTAAGGCCAGTTTTGCCAAGTAAGCTGAGTATTAGCTGGATGTGACATCCACCAGCAGACAAATGAGTGTAAAGTACACTCACCTTATAAGGACCCCTACCTGGACCACTCATTAGGAGATGGGTAGCTGTCAAACTCCCCACGTCTCTCTGGAGGGGGGATCTAAACATATGACCAAATCAGCTACACAGCAGAACATTAGCAAATTGGACATCTTTTTGGATAAAACAAGAAAGAAAATTAGGAGAGGGGGAAAGGGAGATGGTGGCAAGAAGAGAGGCTAAGAAGGATGAAGAAGAGGGTAAAAGAAGAAAGGGGGAGGAAAAGGAAGAGGGGAGAGAAAGAAGGGGGAGGAGAAGGAAGAGGGGGGAGAAAGAAGGGGGAGGAGAAGGAAGAGGGGGGAGAAGGAAGGGGGGGGAGAAGGAAGAGGGGGGAGANAGGGGAAGAAGGAAGGGAGGGGAAGAAGGAAGGGAGGGGAAGAAGGAAGGGAGGGGAAGAAGGGGGGGGGGGGAGAGGGAAGAGCGGGGAAGAAGGGGGAGAGGAGCAATTGTTCACTAAAGCAATTGCTCACCATTTCTAAGTCTAAATGCTACGAGCCTAGACAAGTTTTGCCTTTGTGTATAAATAATTCCTTCATCCTTTTACAGCTTTAGTGCAATTCAGCAGTGACTCAGTTTATGACGGAGAGATGCACAGTTCCCGTTTGGATAAGAATTAACTGATTCTCCAGCAGCAGCAAGTTTTCCCTTGCTGCCCAAAATGCTTGTTCACTTTAGCACTCCATTGTCGCATTGTGACCCTAATCAAATAAACTGACGAAAGTAAACATCTGCAATTCAGGAGGCATTTGATCACAGCCTTTCCTCTGCATTTGAACCAAGGGCTTCTTTTACTAGCTAACTGCCCTCTCCCAGGGTGGCATACGTGATTACCCAATTCCTGTTGGTACAACAGACAAGCTTAAACCACCCATTGTGTGTCCCATCCATAATTACATTTGTGGTTTTGTTCTGTACTGTCTCCTGCTCTCTGAGCTCATGCCTCTCCTAATCCTCTTTAAATGAATGACACACACAGTTCTGAGGCCCAGAGATCTTGTTACCAACAATTACCAATTTCTGTCTTTTTACAACACTTAAGGAATCAAACATACAAAGAGGATATTAAAGATCCTTCGAATACTTGAATCAATAAGTCACATTGGATTAAAAGAATTTATCAGCGACCCTTTAATAAATCTAGAAGCATTAAAACTAAGAAATATTACAGTGACCTCAGGTTAAGTACAATAAGGGAACAGAGATGATGAAATATGTTTAATGATTGTATTGAAGTATGTGTGCAGAAGACACACAGGAGGCTGGAAATGTTGTGTTAGGTTGTTCTCCTCCCCCTTAATCTTGTATCACATTATCATTAATTTAATTTTGTTGGTCCATCATGAAAGTTCACACTAACTAAAGCAGAGAGTCTACTCTTTGTAACAGAAAGATTCATAAGAAATGTGAGGTACCTGCATCCCTGCAAGGTCTGGTTCTAAAGAATTCTGGCCACCTAAGAAAAGGTATCTTACTGCTACCAGCCCAAATCAGATTTATTTCTCTTACTGATTAGTTTGGAGTGGAGAAAGCTTAGAGGACACAATAGCAGCTTGCCAGTACCTGCAAAACGGTTACCAAGAACAGAGAATCAAGCTCCTTACTGATGTATGGTATGGGGCAAGAGGCTGTGGTCATGAATTAAAAAAGGGTTAGTTCTGACTGGATAGAAGGAAACAAAATAAATAAATAAATAAATAAATAAACAAACAAAAAAAAAAAATCACTGAGAGGATAACTGAGCAGGGCAACAGGGGCCAAGAGAGGTAGGGAAATCCCCACCCTTCCTTGAAAGTTGAGATTGAAGCACTAAGCAACCTGGTCTGAATTAAAGTCTGCTTTGAGCAGGAGGCTGGACTACTGATCTCCCCAGGTCTGCTACCAACCTGAATAAAGCTGTTCTGGGTCAGGTTAAACACCCATCCGAATCCACAACTCCATTCCTCTGAGAGTGACCAGAAGCGATCAAAAGGAGAAAAAAAAAGTCCAGAAGAATTATAACATCTCAGGTTCCAGTTTATGGATTTTCAGAGCTGGTAAGGTGGGTTTTATTTTATTAACAGCTTGTTTTCAACTCTCGAAATACTTCAGTTAATTCTTGCTGCAGAGCTTTCTTTCATGAGTATTTCTAATTGCTTTTGGAATCCATTTCTACACAAGACACATGTTACAACCTGTTTCAAGGAGTCTCACAATGTATGAAAAGTATCAGAGTCCTTTGTATACATCAAACACCTTGTGTTCATTGTTGAGCTCATCTCTTTTCTTTTTTTCTCATTTGAATTATTTTTATTATTATTACTATAATTATTATTAATAACAAGAACAACAACAAAGTGATCAAAATGTAATCAAATTTGCAATGACAACTTTGGAAGAAAAGCAGCAATGATAAAATCCCTTTTGGATCCATAGGAGTCAATCATTATTATCTGTTCTCTTTAAAGTTCAGACACTAAGAATAGATACAACTGAATGCAGAACACTGAGTCACTATTGCAAATTGCAGTACTGGCCAGAGAATTTACTGAGAGCATTCATAACAAACATTTTCCTTCACAGAGAGACAAGCTGCCTTTCAGTTTGCTTAAGAGTCCCACCTAAAATCCTTTTACGTCAGTCTTTCAATGGATTCCAACAAGGTTTGCATCAGATTTTTATTGAACAGTAATTACAGGCCAAAATGTCCTTTCCAGGTTTGTCTTTCTTCTCTCTCACAAGCCTACATGCAGGTCTGTAAGCAGAATGCATTTCCAGACAACTAAGGCATGTCACTGCTGTTTGAATGCAACTCCAGGCAACTAAGACATGTCACTGCTGTTTGACTCAGTCAGGCACATACAGGCAGGATCTGGGCACCGAAGCTGAGGCAGGAGGGCAGAGTTATTTGGGCTTTGGTATTGTTTGCCATCTCTTATGCTAAATGTATGATCTCTCATTCTGACAGCTCCAGAGAAGAAAGTTTAAGAACAATAAAGGGCTGCCTTCACTCATCTTTCAGCAGCTATTAGATGCTCTTCTTCGGAACATTTGGACTAAATTTAACTCCACATTGTTACACAAGTTGACTCCTCCCAAATCTTTCAACATTCATTTGAATCCCTCCCTCACTGAAAAACTCTTCTTCCCCTCTGCTGCTGGATACACAAGAAGAAACGAGCCTGATTTGCAGCAAAGATTAAGGCTGTATAGAGAAAATCGCTCTAGCTTTAAAAGCCGTGCAACTCTGGAGCAGGCTACCCAAGAAGTCTACAGAAGCTTTCAGTAAAGACTTTTAAGAAGACAAACATCTGCCGAAGATGGTCTAATTACGTTTGATCTTGTCTCTGCATAAGGGACTAAACTCAAACGGCTGTTTAGTCACATCCTTCAAGGAGTTCTATGATTGATGTATCCCTTTTCAAATTTCAGCTTCTGTGCGTTGTGCAAACAATACTTTGATTTCAAACCACTCCAATTACTCGCTCAGTCACCAGACTATGCAGTCTGTAAATGGTATAATACCAGGCAAGGGCCAGTGCGTGCCACATGGATTCTAAACATGTCTGAAGAGGGTTTATGCAACTCCAGTAAATAACAGGGCTTTTGCTTTTTAAAGATAATTATATGACTAGAATTTTCTCTTACTCTCCTTTTAAGTGTCTAAATATGCTCCTCAGAGATTTAGCATTCATGCAGAAACTGATACAGTTGAGGAGAATAGAAAGATACGAGTTTTTTAATCTAGTTACAGGAGCCATGGCATTTACTGGGCCTCCTTATGCCACTAGCTGAAGTTTAGGTTAGATGGCCAAGGCCTATAACTTGGCATCACCTATTTATTCCTACACAACTAACTTTCAAAGGTTTTGCTTCAACTAAATATTTGGGAGCCATTTTTCTTACAGAATCACAGCGTCACAGAAACATCCAGGTTGGCAAAGCCCCTCAGGATCACCAAGTCCAACCTAGAACCCTACTCTACAAGATTCACCTTAAACCATTTCCGTAAGCACCACATCCAAATGACCCTTAAACACATCCAGGGTGGGTGACTCCACCACCTCCCTGGGCAGCCCATTCCAGTTCCTGACCACTCTCTCCATGAAAACCTTTTTCCTAATGTCCAATCTAAATCTCCCCAGCCTCAGCCTGAGGCCATTCTCCTTGTTCTCTTCTGATTCACCTGTGAGAAGAGACTTTGTGTCTTCAAGAGAACAATGAAAATATAATCTTTACAAAGTCTGCTCTAGTACAGAAAGCTTTGATAGGGAAGAAGGAAACTTTATGTTCAATTCAATCTGTAGAGTCAGATTGAAACTAGGGTTTTCAAAGCTGCTAAAATAAGAAACCTTCTGGAAAATGCTATAATCACCATGAATACATTTACCCGTGCTTTCAGACAACAAGCAGTTCTACTGAGGAGGCAAACCAGAGCAAGTTATGAGCAGAAAGACAAAGTGAACTGTGAAGTTTGCTGATACTTGCAACAATACATTCTAAGTCACTTTAACATATTTTAAATAGAATTTCAACTAAACGCGACCCCCTGTGCATTCTACATAACCCTCTGCTGGGAAAAAGACTCAGTTACTTTCTGCATGCATAATGACACTACATAATAATCTTAAATTTATATTTAAGTTTTTAACCAGGGATTTAGTCACACTTCATCAGTATCATATTTACATGAGCTCAGCCAAACCCAAGTGAAAGTTTTACTGTCAACTTACTTTGCATGTTCTGTTATTAATCCACACAAAGTCCACTGAGGTAGTCCCCAAGGCACAATCGGCTTTCAGATGTTGAGAAGAGTGTTTAAAATCTAGGCTAAATGGATTTGCCAAGGTATGGATTTTGTCCTATGACAAGTTTAAAGTGTGGAGTACAATTAAAACCGACCTGCAGTACCAGATACTTGCTTTAAAGATGAGAGAGGGGTAATGCAGGATATTAAATGTGTCAGCATTGTATATCTGTATGGCTGCACATGTATGTCTGTTACAGATATGTGCAGTGCAGAAATTATATAAATCATTACTATTTATACCATTTTAGCCTTATTTGCAGCTGCAATATCCCAAAAGGTACTGAGGGAGAAGCTCCATCATGCTAGGTGTGGTCTAGAAAACCGAAAATGACCTTTCACAGGTTTGCGGTCCACAAATCAGACAAGTCATAGAATAAGGAAGGCACCTTAAAGACCATCTAGGTCAAGTCCCCCTTCCATGGGCAGGGATACTTCATACTAGACCAGGTTGCTGAAAGCTTCCTCTAGACTGGTCTTAAATACCTCCAGAGATGAGGCACCCATAACTCTGAGCAACCTATTCCAGTGTCTCACCACCTTCACAGTAGAGAACTTCTCCCTAATGTCCAATACTACATCTACTCTGCTCTGCTTTCAAACCATTGTCCCTTGTCCTATCACCATAAGCCCTTATAAAAAAAGTCCCTCTCCCTTCAGGTCCTACCTTTATTACTTTTATAGATAGAAGATATAACATCACCAAAAGCACTTGAGGATGGTAAGGGGCAGCACCATAAGGCTGCATCCCACTACAGATGTTTAAGGTCTATTTCTTTTTAATACTTTCTAGCTCTTCAACTATTATAAATAATTGGTGGGTTTCATATATGGGAATTTAAGGTCTAAAAAGTAAGTGAATATGAGCTATTCTTAAAGTGAGTCACATAAACCCCAACATTTTAAAGCTATAAACTTCCCAGTCTATTAGAAAAATAAGGCACATTTGTATTTTAAGAGGTTTTCCAAGTGCAAGTGTGATTTACATTGTTCAGACACTTACAGTTATTATTCATTTCCGTGAAGCAATGCCCAGGAGAATGGTTTTGCATGATTCATCTTAAACTTGTGCCAGTGCTGTACTTTCTGCTTACACCTGTGTAGATGGCAGAGAGTCTGGTGGGGAAAGGGGTGTGTGTTGTTTTTTAGGGGTGATTTGGTTTGGGGTTTTTTTCCCCCCACAAAGCATTTCCCCTTCCGAACTACCCAAACAAACACTACAGTCCTTATTTTACAAACCAGAAGAGTTGATACATTCTATGTGTTAGCACTAAAAAAATTCTATGGAGTATTCAAGAACTATCAAGGTCATTTCCTTTAGGTGAGTTATGTTTTGACTGGATTTTTTGAATTTTTTTTTTTATTTTTTTTTACTATGGCAACACATAGCCAATCAGAGCAGGAAAATCCATCTGTTTGCAATTGGTTTCAGCTACTATGTGCTGCTAGTCCGCTGGTAGTATTTTGCGTTCTAAGATATGTAGGACTTAAGAGATAGAGATAATAGAGTTCTACCAAGAAGATTCCAAACGAGGTTTAATTCAGCAGTGATATTTTGAGAAAGGATTTTAAAGGTTTTTTTCACTCTACAGTATCACCAGAACCAGAAGATTTAAATTTGCATAATACCTGCAGTTCTATTAAAAGATAAAAGCCCAGAGGAAGTTACAAACCCACCTATATCTGCGAGTGTCTTTAACATTTACATTACAGCCCAATCTAGCACTCATTGTGTTGAGAGATCAATAATTGTCTCAAGCATTTAAAGGAAATAGCTTATAACAAAGCATAACTGCTTCTGGCATTGAAAGTACATGACAGTGGACTTGTCCAACCAGCTTGGAGTGAAATTCCTTTCTCATCATGTCTCAAGAAGACTTCCTGCTAAACAAACACTTGGGTGGGGAAAGTAGATGGCTGAAGCAGGACTGCAAGCCTGGGCTACATTTATTTTGACTGGATTACTTTATAATCCATACCATTGCTTCTTCCTAAAACTCTTCCATTTATATATTTGTAGAAACTCTTAGTAAAACACATCACCACTTCTAACCACAGCTAAGTTGCTTTAACAAAAAGCCTCCACAACAGTGGCCATGGGATGATCAAATGGTATATTGAATTTTAATGAAAAGAGGGCAATATTTATTATAGTTAAGCTTATATTCATTACATGGTATATTATGCAGCTCTAGACTTTCTGAAGCAACTAACCAGATGCTATGGAAGGTGACTTATGAGAATGTTATACTTGCTGGGCATCAGCTAAAACAAGTTGCATATTCACAGGACAAGGAAGTCTTTAAGATTAGTGTCTGATAAGGGAGTAAATAAACCAAATGGGAATAATAATAATCTAAGCATTTAAGTTATTAAACCTACTGTGCATCAAATCATCTCAGCGCTGGGCATGATGAAAACTTTGGAGAATAAACACCTGATAAATCATTCACACAGAGACACAGTTAAATACAAACCTATACAACGGACACAAGCAAATGAAAATTTCAGGACAGATTTATTAGCTTGTGGATGTTCCTAATTATTTGAAAAACTATCGTCTTACTACCAATAGTAACAGCAATCTGAAATAAGACTTTAAATCTCAGAAAAGAAAAAGAGAGAGAGAAGTTGCTTATTGAAGAAATGAAGAATAAAAAGGGAGGGAACACGAAACCAATCTTGTAGTGTAAAGCAAACATATGGCAGGTAAGGGCACCCTTGCATCAGCACTGTTATCCTGTCACTACCAACAAGGCTTCCTATAAGTATGAAGTCAAAGATACAATGCAGAAGGCATACCAGAGAGAAGGCAGGGGAAGATTTACTGCATTCAATTATTTTTGTTTAAAAGTTTCCTCTGGGGCACAAGCAGGTAATATATTGTACTTTCCATTACCTGGTGCAAATGTAAAACATACCTGAAAAACACATTTCATGCTCATAGCATATTAAAACAACAAGTAAGATGTCATGGCATGAGTTTGATAGATTAAATGCCAGTTACTGATGTTGTACTATATTAGTTAACAGCAAATTAATATCATCAGGCATATTTCCTCTCTTATACCTAAAAAATATTAGTATGGAAACAGGGATTCCTGTAAATTCTTATTGCAAGATTTTAGAGTTGGGCTTTTAATCTAATCTGGGACAAGATAAGCAGCAATTTAGACTTTGGTCTGCAAATGTATTCCTCATATTCAAAACCTTTTCTACCTCAGTTTCCTTTTGCATTTCAGAGAATTTTTATGCTGTAAGCCCATGGTATTTTCCCTGGGATGCTGATTCTACTTGACACACACACATTCTTGTACTTTATGAAGTAGCTCTTAAAGAGCATTTCAACAAACCATACTGAGTTTACAACAATGCAAGCAGAATCTTTCACCAACACCTCTAATTCAAATTTCTATGGCTCTCTAGGTGCACTGTTATTGAAAGTAAAAATAATGGAAGCCAACATGTCCATCCATAGACTTTCTATCACTGCATGCACTTACTGCACAGCCGGACCACCTGGAATGTACCCTCATCTTAATCTGTTTTCTTTCATCACAGAATCACAAAACATTAGGGGTTGGAAGACACCTTTGAAGATCATCCAGGCCAACTCCCCTGCCAGAATAGGATCACCCAGGGCAGGTCACTGGGGAATGCATGCAGATGGGTTTTAAATGTCTCCAGAGAAGACTCCACAACCTCTCTGGGCAGCCTGCTCCAGGGCTCTGGCACCCTCACAGCAAAAGCTCTTACCCTTCTGTTCACATGGAACCTCCTCTGCTCCAGCTTGCACCTAGTGCCCTGTGTCCCATCACTGGACACCACTGGACCATGCTTTCTGTAAGCTAACATTTCAGTGGTGTGGTCTGGTGCCTGTGGTTTAATAGGGAACACAAAGACAAAGAAAGTATCTTCAAATGCTAACATTTCAACTATTTTTGTATGCCATGAAGCATCAGAATGACTGACATCCATGTTCTTCTGCAGAAGCAACTACTAACACTGCTGTCCCTCCTTTACAAAACAACTCTTTTACAGAGTTCTCATGTAGATTAAGTTATGACAATATAAACCCAGTGGAATTCAGTCATGCTATCAAAACCAGAGCAACGAAGGAAGATTCAACCTCCAGTGATGACAAATGAGCTATAAAAGTTGACATTCCCAGCTTTTGCCAACAAGAAAAGAAAATCAATAGCATCTTTAATCTTGAATCAAACCAAACAACTGGTTGAGAGCTCTCCTGTGTTAGGAACAGACTATGTTAAAGTAGTGAAATATAGGCTACAGAGGAACAGCTCTACAGTCCCTACTCTAAAGAAGAGCTCTGCTGCTGCCCAGGAGACAGCTGGCATGTGTAGAATTGTAGATATAAATCTTTGAAGGATCAGGAACCAGTTTATTATAAAAATATTGGTAATAAGAGCATAAATAGAGAGGAGAAAAATCACACTCTAGTTACATTAATTTGGTCTATAAACCCAAATGCAGAAGTAAGCAAACACGAATCCCTATTAAATCCCTATTTTCATATTTTCCAGCTCCAGACCACAAGGAAGTATGGAGTGGAGGAAGTGGGTTTGATTAATTAAAAAAGCAGCAATACAAGACTGCAGCTGTTCCTGCTTAAGAGCACAGCTTCAGAAAAACTTTGTTCAGTTTCTCCAACCTTGATCTCAAGGCATTCCAGCCTGGCCTCCTTCAGAAGAACTTTGAATAATGCTCTACAACATGGCTAACCTGCCACCCAGAGTATCTTTTGGGAGGGTTGTTTTATTTAAGGAAATTAAATTTTAAAAGGCTCTTTGGGAAAAAAAAAAAAAATTGGTATATGAAAACCCACAGCTGCTGAAGTAGAAAGCTAATTGTACTTGTTAATTGTTCTTTTAGTATTTTGGAGTGCTAATTAAAACTGTAAACCAATATTATACTGCAGTTAGATTATATTAAACAAGCCAACAAAAAAAAAAAAGAACGACTGTGCCTGTTTTGCTTAGACTCTAATGACAGTTCTTGATACAAAGGGGGAAGGAAGTTCTGTGCAGGAATCCTAAAAGAGTGAATATCAAAGAACTAATGAAATGTGCAGCCCAGTGAAAGGTTCACCATCTAATGACAACAGCACAGCAGTGATTCCAAAGCAAATAAATCCTGCTAGAATGAAAAATCAATGAGCTTTGAGAAATTCTGACAATGAAAAGGTCTTTCTCCCTGTGAGATCAAGTGGAGAAGCCCCATTAACAGAGCAGCCATCTGCTTTTTCCTGCTTGTTACCTACTGTACAACCACTCCTGCTACTTTCTCCTTCAATACAAGGACATCCACCATTAATCAAACAAGCCCAAATATAGAGGAAAGGGAAAATAAAATCCAGTCACCCTGGGTGCCATAGTAGGGTGGCAGGAACCAGCCTTTAAAGCCAAACCACCGCAAATTCAGCACAGATTTTGCAAACTGGAGAAACAGCTCCTTGCTCACACACTATCTTCAGTGCCAGGGAAACCAGTGTCTCCATGAGGTCCCAGGCCTGATTCCCCCTTGAGGAAATGGATTGTTCACATGCAGAGAAACTAAACATTTGTGCAACTTGTGTAAGAGCAGCTGACACAGCCAGCAAAGAAGTTATGGAAGCCAATGTCAAACAAGCACAATTTCCCTGCATGCTGCTGAATAAACTCAGAGATGAAGGACAGATTTGTGTTATTGACAAATGCCTCTCTTGACTTGTCTCCTTTAGTTACTCATCATTTTAATGTCTTTTTAGACAGGCTAAATGTTCCTAATAGAAAGGCTAAAATACACACTGCAGAGGAAGAAATTTTACAAGAGACACCATGTAACAAAGCGGTGTGAGATAACACAAGCTTAAAAGGGAAAGGAAGTAAAAAATCCACCCTCTTGAAGAGAAAATTGGCTCCAATTCATCCCCTGAAGGTGACACTCATAACAAAATCCAAAGCAACAAGTGGTTTGGATTTGGAGTCTGTTTTATCAGCTGATAGCTGAAGAAAGGAAACATTCTGGTTCCACTCATGGCAGTACTCTCGTTGCTTTGCATGACTTTCAAAGCAACAAAATAGCTAGGCAATAAATGAATAAAAGCTAAAGAACTACAAAATGCAATTAACATGCAGACATCTGCACTTAGCAAAACACCAACATAAAGCTCAGTTCTTCATCACAGTTAATCATGTGGACTGTAGGGGAATGCAATGAATGTTTTGGCTAGAGCATTAATTCTTTAAAGTGAATAAATATATTTGCTTAAAGAATAATGCAAAACATACATATTCCTTTCCAAGTTCCCCAAGCGCCTTCTCTTCTTCTCCTTTATCCTTTCTGAGAGGCTGTATTAAACATACAAACATTTCTTCAGTTTAGAGGTCTTACAGCTAACTAAGAGGGCATGCTAGTTCTTTACCACTAGAATCCAGATCTGTTCCTCCTCAACAAACTCCATTCTCAGACACATTCTGTACTGGAAGTATAGGATGAGCAGACTGACTTTACACGATGGCTCCCAAGTTTATGACACAACCTCCCCCTCCTCCCCATTTGCTGTATTGCTATAAATTCTAATGGGTTATTTTGAAAAAAAAAAAGGGGGGGGTGGGGGGGAGTGTTAGCTCCATTGATGAACTTACAACTACAGTATTGATTTAGCTTTTAAAAAGTGTAAGTGGCACAATGCAAAAAAGAAACCAAATCATTCACCAGCTTATGGCGTGCTGGCTTTATGAGTTACAATAAAAATAACCTTTATATGTGTTTAGTTAGTAAGCAATTTTTTTTTCTTTTCCTTCAGAAATATCCTAGAATGTCAACATTTGGCATGGGATATGGATGTAGCAAACAAAACAGTCCTTTTGCAGTGATAAAAGGGATGAGAACAGCCTAAGAGATAATCCTGCCTGCTAGTGTCCCAGAAGAATGAGGTGCAGTCTCTTGGTAGGGTGGTTCAGCTGAAATAACATACACTCCAAAAAAACCTTCCCCAAAACTATTTTGTGAGCTGCATATTTCTTATTTTTCAAAAGAATGCACAGCACTATCATGGCTTACTACAATTTCTCAGATGACTTCCAAATGTTTCATTACTCTATAGCATAGGATACAATTTCTGATCCAGATGCTTAAAAGAACAAATCTAACAAAGAAACTTAATCTGAGCTAAACTTGGCAAATTTTCCAGAAAGAGAGTAGAATGATGTTTTGGAAGCTGCTCAAACAAAAACCAAAATGGAAATATGCTTCTTTCAACCATACCCTAGGCTGCTGTTAAAAATAAAAGGACACTTACAGTTTCCACAAGTGTGAACTTCAGCTGAGGTTTATAAAATACAAAACTCAAGATGTCAAAACTACCCAGGAATAGTTTCTTACTAAAGCTAAACCAACCATTTTCTACAGTGCCTTGACGTAAGAAATATATGAATGAGAGGTCTTCCATATACATGAAAGATTCTGTATCAGTTAGAATTAAAACACTCATTAGCTTGAAATCATCATCTGTAACAAATCATGGAAGCATAGAAATGGCAGAAAAAGGACACAAGTCCACTAAGCACTAACAATACCCGCTTCTGTAGAAACTTTAATCTGATCATTTCAAAGCACCTAAAGAAGACAAGCTAAATGTACAGAGAGGTTTCTTCCAGCTGTGGAAACTGTAGGGCAGAGAGGTCGTATCTGTTTGGAGTCACGTCCGATTTACGTGAATTCACATCTGCTGAGGTACTGCTTTATCTGAGAGCCTTGTTCCTCCCCTGAAGAAAGAGATGGCTAAGTCTTTCTATAGCCACACAGCTATCTATAAACACCATAAAAATCTTTAAAATCTTAGCCAATTTCTTTTTTATTATTAACATTATTATTATTTCAAGCTTTTCAGAGAAGAGAAAGACCCAAATTTACCTTTGGCTCCATTTACTTCAGGCAAAGAATCGGGCCAAATGTTTGTGTTCCATCAAGAGGAAGAAACTATGAACTTAAACAATAAAAATAACCAATACCATATACAAATTACATATGGAAGAATGGTGGTAATTGTCTGTCTTTCCACCCCCTACCTTATATTATTGCTGTATGGTTGCAATTTAAGAGCCAGAAAAGTTCCCAAACTAGAATTCCTGCAGTGAACCAGCCAGACACAACTACTGCAGAGCACATCCCTGCCCACTGCATTCCACAGGCTGCGTGGTCTGATATACACCACAGAGCTTAATTATGTCAATCTCTGAGACTATATCATGTTATATAAATCAATTTGATTCTAATTTCACAGGAAGAAGGAATGGCTTACAGAACCCAGAGGTATGAGTTAGAAAACATCTGCAACAAATCTAATTCACTCTTTCATTCTATTACAGCCACTTGGCTCTTAAAGTGTGAAAAATGGCTGTCACTTAGTAAACCCAGTGTCAAACTACTTGAAAGTAGACTCACTTTAAGAATAAAAGTTAAATTACAAAAGTGCTTACCTTGATTGGAGACTTACATTTTATATTAGAACAGAAATTCACAGGAAGGGAGAGCTCAGTGCACAAAATTAATGCCGAGAAGTTTAGATGCGTCTAGTGAATAAGAGTTCTGTGGCACTTGGATGCTTTAACTACTTCATCTCCATTTTAATTAAGAAACAAGGAGCAGCAAAAGTGCAATTTAAACAAAAATAAAAATATTTGAGTATCCACATTTGTGGCAAACATTTAGATTCCTGTCAATGAATGGTGGGGCTTTTAATTTTTCCTGTGCACGATTGCTATCCTGTTTGGAATTCACACCCACAATGGCCAAGACATTTCCCATACTGATAACAAAGAGGGGTTTTGTTACTGATGGAGGGGTCAGTGGCAGCTGGACTATGTGCCTGACAATCACTATAAAATACTAGCTCCTAACAATGGCTGCTCATTAGAATATAAAACAATTGGAATGTTGAATCTGTCACTTCAGCAGCTGCTACTGTACATTTTCCATAACTTCAAGCATCAGCTATCAGCACAGTAACTTTCTGTTTCTTCAACAGCCCAGATCTCATTTTCAGTGATAAAAACTGTTTGTACTACAAATCAGATGGTCCAGTACAAAAATAATCCCCCCAAAATGGCAGCATTTTTAATCCGAACCATTCCGGAGCTGCATTTTGCCATGCAAGTTTACAAAACGTTGCCCTAATGTAGCAGAGGAACAGATCAAGACATAGGTTTGAGACCAAGGAGCAGGGTAAGGACAGGAGCTTTCCAGCTCAGGCTTTCCTTCACAGCCAAATTCACCTGCAATCTGACCTGACTTTGTATAAACACAACTTCACTCCTTTTTTTTGCATCAGTAGAGAACTATTGCAAAGGAAGCAAGAAAATGATTGTGTTTTGCCACTCGCAAATTCCACATGCATTGGCCTTGTCTGGTGAATGATCACTAGATTATCAGTACCAGGCAGACAATAAATCACAGGGCAGTTTCTACACCCCTCCTTATATTGAGTCTCTGGGGCAATACGCTCCTTAACTAGTTACTCAGGAGTTACCCCTTCTTGTCAGCAATCATGGAAGCATGCATTTGTACAAGTAAACTTTTAAGTATCTGGTACTAGATAATTCAAGAGAGAAGGAAAAGTCATGGCTTAAGAAAAATAGAACAGATTAAAAGCAGTAGGAATTGCAAAACAGCAGTCAGAGATTTCTCACTAAACAGGATTCAGTTGTTCTCACATACAGTTCTCAAAGAGTTAATTCAAGAAGAAAATATTTAGCCTCTGATATGCAGAGCTTTCAGCCTTACTAAAGAAGAGTCCAACCATGAGTGTGATGAGAGTTACAAAGAAGATTCTGCAGTGGCCACATGCCACCCTTGTACCCAGGGTTGTTTAGCCCAAACCCATTCTATCTTCTTCAGTAAGGCCACATCTTCAGCAAACAATAATATTCATAGTCTGCAAGCATTCTTTCAATGAGGAGGGCGGCAGTGGCCTGCAAGTATTTTGTCTGCCTTTCACACAATTCAAACAGCAGTGTCAGCTGAAAGCAGTGATTCCCACAGTGAGGATCCACTCCTCCTGCAAAGAGGAGAACTGAACACATTTTTGGCCAAGGGAAAATAACCAGTGGCAAGAATAAGGAAAGCAATTCAGACAGATAATTCCTGGGAGAGAACTGACTGGCACAGCAGAAAGAAGCAATACAAAGTCCTTTCCCAAGGTTATCTCTGGCTCTTCCCTTCTGATGGTGTGCTTAGGGATGCTCTAAACTCACTGAATCCATTTAAACTTTAACTCAGGTGAGTTCCAGCATCCTCTGGCCTGGCAGCACATTATCTTGGAAATTCTTCTGGGAATGCTCAAGAATTGTTGTGGTGGGTGGGGTGCATTCTTTGGTGTGAAATACACGGAACATAACACAAATTAGATTTAATGGTGGTGATTAATTAAAACAGGGAACTAAACAGATGAGTTAAATTCAAAGTAGGAGGGAAAGCAAACAATGCAGAGCAGAAAATGTCAATTCATAGGAGCAGGGAAACATGGGCTGTGAAGTGTCAAGCCACTGTGTCTCCAAGTCCTTTTTAGCCCGATTAACATTTAGCTGCATCACTTACACAGTATCTTTATAGGCACTTATGTTATACTACAAACACACCTCAGTGTGCAGTATTCCTACTGAAAATTCAGAAAGTACTTATTAAAAGTGATAATAATGGTGGCTGCAGCACCTCTTCATCAACATCTTGTCTGCAGCAACAGATTCTTGTCCGTTTCAAACAATCCAAGTAGAATAAAGAATCCTCCCTGCAATGCCACACCAACTATTTCCAGGTTTTTTACCAGTCGAGTGCTTTATCAAGTAAATATCCACATGCCCAATAGCTAAGAGTGCAGTAAAGAGAACTGAGTCTCAGTAGAACAACTACATTTTGGTTTTGGTTTTTTTTTTTTTTTGGAAGTGAAAGATAGATCTGTCCTTCAGAAATAGTCAGTAATGATCTATTACACATGAAATGTTTAAAGAATATTTTACAGCCAGCACGCTCCATTTATTTTAACTTGCATTGTCTGAAGCCACCACCATATTTAAATGGTGATATCAGCTGACACAAGCAACTATTTAACACCAACCAAATGCAGTGGGGCTCTAAAATTATTTCATCTAAGTCACATCAGATGAATGTTATTATCCTCCCAATTCTCAAAGACCTGTGTCAGTGCTCCTATATAGGGAATAATTACCAGTCACAAATACTTTTCTTCAGCCACAGTCACTATATCTTTTAGGTTCTGCTGTCAACAAAAGCGATGCCAAGCAAATTTAAGCTGATGTAATGGGTTTCGTGGCATCTTTTCGACAACAAAGCTTGTATCTAAGATCTGACCACTCACAATTTCTAAACCAGATTATAAAGCTAAATCCAGGCAAACCCTTAATGGATCAGGATTTTATTTCTAGCGCTGCAAAAACTTCGGTTGTGGCCAAGTCTTATCAGCTACAGTGGCAGACAGATTACAGAAGATGTGCCATGGATAAGTATGAAGCACTACCAGCTTAAACCAATTACACACTTAGCACAAAGTTGTCAAACTAGAGATGAATGCCAAATCCTAACATGCAATTTCTAGCACGCTTGCAAGTTTTAAGGAGAATTATCCTAAATAGGGAGCCTGTAAGGAAAGCAAAATGTAGCTGGGAAAACAGATGGTAGAAAGAACAGTATTTGGAAATATGTAAGATTTTAGCGGTGTGTAAATAAGGAAACCATTCTGACTCATGAATTACCAAGGAGGGTTTTTTTTTTTACTAGAAGCCAACAGTTCAAACGTGCCTGCATCTATTCCCTGGCAGACATTATCTATTAAATTATTTGCCAGCTGAGAGCCATTTCTTTTACAATAAGAAGCGTAGTGAGAGGTAACTACAAAGCAATTCATAGCTGTCCTAATTACTCTTTCCAGGCATGAAAACCTGTGATAAAATGCACGGTTTATGATTCACTTCCTTCAGCACCGCTAACCTGTAGCTTCTGATGGCCTTCTCCAATGCACTTAAACCACATGAAAAAAAACCACAACAACAACAACAACAAAAAAAACCCAAAACCATCACCCAACCCCAGCCAGACAATCACTGTACAATTTAAGGCACGTAATTAGCAATTATTTCATGCACACTTCACAATAATAATCTGTTATGTACTAAGGGAAAGAAACATTAATGAGCTACTTCTGGTGCTGCTCTGTGTACTGTGTTTGCATAATAATGAGGTCCAATCTGCTGGAAAAAACACATAAAGGACAAATTAATAAGGTCGTCATTTTTGTCTAATGATGCTTAATACAGTTTTAGCAATCTGCTCGAGACAAAAGGCGGTCACTCAGACATAGCCGATTATGCATTCGCGTGGCAGATGAAATCTTTATTAAACAGAATGATGAATCTGATTAACATGCGATAACAAATATACAGTCTGGGAGAGTGACCGTGCCACCTCCTGCAGCATCCCTCACGTCGACTATTAAGGCTTTACTCAGATTGAGGTCAGACTGGTATTCCCGATAGGCGCATTAAGATAAAAGTTTGCCAAATGTGGTAACATGATGAACAAAACAATATCCTGTTATATAAAAAGCTACTACTGGCCTCAACAGCTGACTGGCTAATCGCTTACAGCAACAACTCCTTAATAAGTTTAGCAATTTAATTGTCGGAGTTTCGTTCACCTTCTGAAAGATAATTTATTACATTAGCCAAGCTAGGGCTTAAAGCGCGCCATGGTCTCTGTGCCACGCTCTTTCCTCTACATTCCAAGGTATTGTCATCTACAAACTTGTTCCCCTTTCACAACAACAGCAATCTACAATTACTTAGGGTGTTCTAAGGAATAGAAATTTTAGGGTGTTTTAAGGAAGAGAAATAATATTAAGTTGTTCCCTTTTCACAACAATAGCAGTCTACAATTATTTAGAGTGCTTTAAGGCATAGTAAATTGTTCCCCTTTCACAACAACAGCAGTCTACAATTATTTAGAGTGTTTTGAAGAACAGAAACATTAGGGTGTTTTAAGAAATACAAATAATACAAGTTGTTCCCCTTCCACAACAACGGCAAACTACAATTATTTAGGGTGTTTTAAGGAATAGAAATATTAGGGTGTTTTAAGAAATAGAAATAACACAAATTGTTCCCCTTTCACAACAGCAGTCTACAATTATTGAGGGTGTTTTAAGGAAGATACACAATATGAAGTTGTTCCCCTTTCATAACAGCAACCTACAGTTATTTAGGTTGTTTTAAGGAAGATAAATAATATTAATCTGTATGCTGCTGTTATCATTTTCCAAAGGCAACTGCAAAGGGGGAATATGCATTTAGGGTATTTTAAGGAATATTGATGTTATTTATTAAGCCAATGGTGTTACCATTTCCCAAAGGCAATAGCACACAGGAAAACACTAATATTTAGGGTATTTGGAATATATATTAAGGGTACTTTAAGGAATATTAATACTAATATTTATGCCACTGGTGTTACCATTTCCCAAAGGCAACTGTAAACAGGAAAATACAAATATTTGGGGCATTTAAGAAACAATAATATTAATTTTTATGCCACCATTGTTACCATTTCCCAAGGACAACTGCAAACAGTAAAATACAATTATTTAAGGTATTTTAAGGAATATTAAAATTGATGCCTCTGTTTTTATCATTTGACAAAGGTAACTGCAAAACAGGAATCTACAATTATTTAGAGTATTTTGAGGAATATAAATTCTATTATTAATTTGTATGTCACTAATATTAATATATATGCCCTGAAAAGCCTTGAATAAGTTAATGGAGGTTTCTAGGTCAATGGCAAACACATGATGTAATTGAATCTGCAGAAATGGAGGAGTAGATTTTTTGTAAAAATCTAATTTTCAATGTGAATATATAGCTGAGAAAAAGATGTAAAAAAGAAAAAAGAATCTAGTTTGTTAATCACATCTTAAATGTAAGTCATAAAAATACAGCATTGCCTCTTTAAATGATTACCAAAGCTAGAGGTAAATCACAGATCTTAACCCCAGTGATTCTATTTTCAGCTGGGTTTGCCACAGCAATGTGATTTCTATTAGATGAGCAATTCCTTGCCTTCCAGAACCAACTGTAGTTGATTTATAGACAGCACAGGACACAAAGCAATTTAAGATGACATCTGATACTCCTGACAAGAGACATCATTTAACAGAGGGTAGGCAGCACTATAAACTACAACGGTGATTTTATCTCTACAAACATGATGCTCACCTGCAGCAGGATCTTGTGTCAGAGAATATATAATAGGGAGCTAAAACTGACTTAATCACAGCTTCCTTAATGCCTATGTGCTTGCTCTGGTATATGACAGTTTATAATAAATACTATTTTAAAAAGCTTTAGACTCATGCTGTATGTCTTCCTTTGGATTCATATATTCCAGATTACAGGAAAGAAACAGCAAGGAGATGATAAAATTAAAGCTGTATTTACCTCTACCATTGTTCATCCCCAGGCCATCCTATCTTTCTAAATAAGCAACATTATTTTCACACACACAAAACAACCTAGCAGCTTCATTCCTTATCCTCACAGCTCTCACATTCCAGCCAGCTGGCACCTAGTCAGAAGGCACTGAGTCTGCAACAGATCCAAAGCAGAGATGCCAGCTCTGACAATTGTTTCCCAAGCCTGTTGAAGATGATGGGATGTATTTTTCCTCTAGCCTTTACTTGGAACAAAGACACACATTAAGAGATTAGATGTCTCTCTATCGAAAGCCACTAGCTCTCAGAATGACTCCCCAAAGCCAGATGTGGTCTTTTATAGCCTATGTTGGTCTTCCAAGTGTGGAAGGTTACTGAGATTTCTTTCTAGTGGATGGAAACAGAATACAAGAAAAGGAAAGGAAATAAAGAGACCCGTTCAGAAAACCTGCAACTATTAACAGTACTTCTCTAGCTGTAAGAAACAAAGTTCAACCTACAGGTAGGCTAAGAATACAAAACTTGTTTATTTGACACTAATAAACCCCACAGCACTTGCAAGCCTAATGCCAGATGATTACACATTTCTCCTCGGTGCATCAGGTAGGATAGGCAGTCAGTCCCCTTCTGACTGGCTACCCAGCCTGCTGACAGGGTTTGGTTTGCACAGCAGCCATGGGATGCACAAAGGGCAACACAATGCAGTGTTCCAGAGCCCTTTATTTTAAATGTACAGAAAGAAACCCAAACTGTTAGATAAAACAAGAAATAATTCCATTGCACGTCAGGGGAACATACTTTGACATATTCTTTCAGCACATATTCCCTCAGTGTAACATTGTATTGTCTTTGATATAAAATGAATGCTAAAATACCATGAAATCTTAGTAATAGTGTTTGAAATAGCAACATTCATGGCATAAAATGCTCCATAAACTTTGTTCCATCATCACACTGACATATAGTGCATTTCAAAGAACTCCTACAGAGGATAATGATGCACACGGGCCAAAGCGTGAGGATCACAGTCAGGGGTTTGGCAATGTCTTAGCCTCATAAATCTGTGATTAATTTCAATTATATTTCTATCCACAGTATAAATGAAAGGAAGTTCAGGAAAGGGACAGGTGTCCTAAGGTTTCCTGCACAGCTTGTGCAGGATGGAACCTCACCCTCTACCTTTAGCTTAAAGACTACAACAAGTACAGTAAAACACAGGCAGCTTTCTGGTCTAGATTTCCAAGAATTCTATTGACAATTTAGTTTGCTAGTGCTGCTGGAAATACAAAACCTATGAAAGAATTTCTTTCTGTTGACTCCTTTACATCTTGCCCCAGTTCATCCAGCAGGGTTTGATTAATATTCTTGTTAGTGCCACAAGTAACAAAAAAACTACATGCCTGAAAATGCAAGTCTGACTACATCACTTGGTGCAAGGATGTCTTGTTCTGCTTTTCCTTTCTAGCTGCTGCCTGTTTTCCTATCCCTTTTCATAATGTTATAGACACTGCATCAAATTAGACAGTTGCAAACATATTAAGTGACCTAAGCTCAGCTCATAATCATAATTTCAAATCTCTGTGGTAGAAATGAGGTGAATCAGATACAATTAACCTGGATAAAATGAAATTTTCCTTCTATCTTTTACAGAAATGGAATTTTAATATTTATTAATCTTTCTAATGTACAAAATAAACTGATTTGACTTACCCATGACTGTGTTTTTTTATTGAAATAAGTAACCTCAGCTCCTATCAAATGACATAGAGAAGTTGACTGAATGACACAGCTCCTGCATTGCAAGTAACTTGTCAGAGAATTCTCCTTCTCACTCCAATTAGCATTTAAAGATAAACTGGCATTCAGGTCTTTCAAAAAGAAAGAAAAAGTGCTTTACATAGGCATCAAGAGATACTTAAAAGCAGATAAAAGATCACAAGATGCACTTCACGTTTCTAAACATAATGTTCTTACTTTGCCAGAAAGTAACCTGCTGAAGAACCTTTACTAATCTCTGCAGGCTCGAAAACTAGTCCTTGTGACAAAAATCACATGCTTACTTGTGCCACCCTAACACCACAACTGCCCAGACACAAATAACGGTACTTTACATCTGGTCTCTGACACTTGAAAGCTGCTAAAGGATTACACATTCCATGGTATGACACCTGGTATCATTTCATATCATACACATTGCTCCTACAGGGCCTTACTTAAGGCACTGAGGCTGCAAGCTGTATGACTCCAACCTACCAATTTCCAGAAACATTCACAGTCCTCAGCAAGAGGACACAAAACCACCAGTATCACTGACAGATTTTATATTCTCTTTTAAGAAAAACATTGCTTTAAGAAGCAAAACGTTTCTTTGACCAAGCTATGGAAAGGAAGATGTCCTTGGTGGAAAAAAAAGCAGCCAGAGAACATCATTCATATCCAGTAAAGAATTGTTGGGTATTGGATTTCCTTCTAACTTAGAAAAAGCTAAGTAGGAGCAGTGGAGAGATGTGGAACCATAGACTCAGGGTTAGAAGGGACCACTATGATCTTCTAGAACCAACCCCTCTGCCATGGGGGCAGGGACACCTCACACTAGATCAGGCTGTCTCGAGCCTCATCTAGCCTGGCCTTAAACACCTCCAGGGATGAGGCTTCCACCACCTCCCTGGGCAACCCCTTCCAGGGTCTCATCATCCTCATGGTGAAGAACTTCTTCCTAACATCCAGTCTGAATCTACTAATTTCTAGCTTTGTTCCATTCCTCCTAGTCTTATCACTACCTGATGTCCTAAAAAGTCCCTCCCCAGCTTTCTTGTAGCCCCCCTTAAGATATTGAAGTTAAAGACTTAACTGCTACACTGTGGCAAGAAACAAAACGTTAAACAATGTACTTCTTGAAGGAAGGTGTTGTGAGGCAAGAGACTCACACTGGTCCTCTACAAAGGATATTTCACGTGTAGCTAAGAGCTAAAAACATGTCCCCAGAATCAAAAGCATTTGCAGGAAATGAAAGAACACAATGTGTCTTATTTAAAGCTAAAGGACTTGCCACTGCCAGGTGCCATTTCTGAGGGATCAGTAAGATTTACCTTCGCTTTTCACTGGCATCTGATAAACCTTCAAAGTTTCTTTCAGATGACTAAGACTGGCAGCATCTGAGATGACCAACATCACATTATCATCCTCTGAAACAGCATCTAGTCCACACATACAATTCCTAATGGCTTCTTGACTTCTTATATCTGCATTTCTGAAGAGTTTCCAGATTATTTTCAGCTCACTATTATTGAAGCAAGCTTTTCTCAGAACTCCTACAATTTAAGAAGTGGAGTGTAAGACTTAAGCATACATGGGTTTGAATACAGGACTGTGTTAACACACTACAAACTTTCCACATTTACAAGATGGTGATTTAGGCCCTGATCCAACACCCTCTGCAGCCAGTGGAAAGACTTCTATTGATGTAAATGGATCTTGGAAGGAGGCCTTATTTAAATTTTCTAACGTGTCCAAAAGTTGCTTTTCAACAGATAATTTTCTCTCAAATTGACCAGTGAGTTGGAATGCATTTTGAATAAACTCATTTATTTTTCATTTTCTTCAAACTGTGGCAGATTTTTTAAACTTTCATCAATCAACTGACATCCAAGCTTCAGTTTAAACAGTATGAAACTTATCACTGACAACAGACACCTTGCTTACTGCAAGCATTCAAGTACCTCAGTGACTCCAAATGCCTTCATTGAATACACAGTGATTCCATTTCACAGATTCTATACCAAACTGCAAAGATATGACAGTGCTTATTATTAGGGAAATGAATGAAAGCCTACTGATGAGGTTACACAAGTCTTAAAGCAGATTCACTGTGGTTACTCCAGGAAAAGAGAGAGGAAACAAGTGTGGTCTCCACACCTGGGCCTGCCCTTGAGTCAGAATGCAGCATGAACACTACTAGCTGGGCCCAGAAGCAGCAGGGATACCTCCAACTCTCCCTCAGACTCAGGTCTGGTTTGCAAAAGAGAGTTATCCTTTCTTGATTTCATCTGGTGGAGATACTGTCTGCTTTAGCTTTTGTGACCTGATGTCCAGTTCAGATACATTACACAACAGAATCACGAGCAACTAACACACAACTCGGGCCTTCTAGGGCTGAAGAAGATGACTCTGAGAGTTTTTTTTGCTCTTGTCACTTCTTCAATACCAATTTCATGCTTGCCTCATGATTTAATGATCTTCTGGGGCAGTGGAAGGAACCTTGAGAAGGGGAGGGAGTGTTTAAGGGTTGCATAATGTAGGGGCCGCTGTAAACAAGCCTCTGCAGAAGGTACAAGTCTCTGCTCTGTGTCTAAAGAACACCTCTCCATCTCAATTTCTATACAATTTCTAACATCTCCTTAAAATTTATCTGACTTGCTTTCAAGGTTCGGAGATGTACTTGCAAGGCACACAAAAGCAAACAACTTCTTAGCCTCTGCCACGGAGGGCCCATAGGCCCAAAATAGGCTTATACCCGTTCTGTCTTGTCTGGACATGTTTACCTATCTGCCATACTAGAGGTAAGCGCGGACACAAAGGGGCACAAAGGGGCACAAAGGGACACAAAGGGCCCGGCGCCGTAAGGTCTGGCCTGCCCAGGGCCCAGGTTGTGTAACTGCTGTTGCGTAAGCCCACGTGCCTAGCTTGCGGCCTGCCGGGGCCTAGCTTATGGCCTACCGGGTGCAAGGCCTGTGCGCTTCCCCTGTTTGGGGGGAGCCTTCCTAATTTGGTATGTTTTGGCCGACTGCCAAAGATAATATCGTGGCCAAAGGACCATTAATCTCGGCCCACATCTGATATTTAGGGGAATAGAGGTCAACAAGATGCTCACAGCTCACCTCTCCCTGCCTGTTCGCTGCCTGCGGCTCTTACCTTTTTTTGTTTGCTGCTGCTTTTGTTTTGTTCTCTGTTTGCCTTACCTGATTCTGTGTGCTGCGACACTTAGCATCGTACTCGGCCCTGAATACAGGTAACGACCCAGCAACGACCTAGCAACGAGTTTCGACACTGGGATTTGCCGTCCCGCCGCTCCAGCTCGCCGACCGGCTCCTTGCTATACGCAGCACTCAATCGGACTGCTCCAGCCGGCAAACCCGGACCCTGCAGTGCCCAGGTGGCTGCTGACCACCCGATGACCCGGAAGGCCTCTCTGGTGCCGGCGGGCCTTCTCAGACGGCCTGCTCAATTTGGACTGAACCAGCAGCACAGCCCTATTGCATCATTAGGAAGTCCACCACCTGGCTTTCAATATATATATATTTTCCTGTTTATGCTTTTGGAGCGCAAATATTGAGACTTTTGACCAGTGAGTACCCTAACTCTCTTTACTCAAGTTTGTAAAGGTTTATGCTTAACTTTTCAGGGGCAGTTCGTGCTGCAAGTCCCTCCAGTTATAAACGTTTCTAAAGATTTTTCCTAAATCATTTGATTGTATAGAGACATTCTGCAAAAACAGTTCTACCACCCGCATCATAGAATTTGTGTGGGTTAGTTGTAAGTAAGTTTGGGGAAGTTCTCTCTGTATACATGAATAAATTATTTAATAACTTTTACATCGGCCTCATTGCCTTTCACCCCAAACTCGGGTTCAGACCTAATCCCCTCCTTAACAGCTTCAGATTTGTAAAATCTGTAACTAGTCAAACTGTGAATAAACTCTTCCGGAGGACAACGTTTTGCACATTGTTTAAGTGTATGAAGCATCTACATTTAATCGTTTCTGCTTGTAAGTAATGAGAACATTTTGTAATTAGGTCATCACTACACAGGGCTCAGGAGGCTGAAGACAGAGGACATTTCAAAAAATAGCAGAGTTGTTATGACCATTATCTGCTTTTAGACCTTCCCAAACTGCCTCACAAAAATGCAGACAATTTTCAAGAACATCTAATCCACTTTTCATACAATTGGTCAGCTGAGGACCAAGAGCCAACCTACATTAATACAAGGTAGGTTACACACTGAAGAAACACAGCGTGGTTATAGTTTTTCAGTAATGCTTTTGATAGTTGCATTAAAGCATGGAATAGATTCAGAGGTATTGTGCCAAGATATCACCAAATTTCTCACAGCGACCTGTGAGATCTCACAGATCTAATCCTGAGAAGAAGCATACCCCAATGAATGGGCCACTGTCTCTCAAGTAATTTCTTTCAGCCTCCCATAATGCCAAGAGCTGTTGCCTTCAGTTAACTCTTAAATACCAGTCAGATCCCCATTGTACTTCAAGACAGGGCAGCCTACCATGATCACTGAATCAAGCAATAGAAATAAGCCCCAAAGAGTAACTTATTTTGCCTGAAATAAGTAACCTGTTTCCACTGAAATGCCCCGTGAAAACAGTTGTGTTATTGTGACACCTCCCCTTTCCTCTCCCCCCCAACAAAAGATTGTCTGCAGGTCTCCGGGGCATTTCTAACAATTCATTTATCCAATGACCATATCCAGTGGACAAATCAACCAGTTATTCTAAAATATCTCTCCAGCATCCAGAACTGTGAAAGCAAAATGATGGATTAAAAACCCCATGATTCCCAACCTGAAACAAATGAGCAGTTACAGAGATCTTACCCTCTGCCTTTGGCAGGATTTCAGCTCCACAGATAACACAATAAAGTCCTTTCTTGCAAAGCTGGTGGTGTGTTTCCTTCTAAGAAGACAATGCACAAATTCCTGTCAATACCATGCAATTATGCAGATGGAAGTATTTAAACACAAACATCTCAAAACTGCTTTAGAGAGATGTACCACTTGAAATACTCTAAGGAATCTATTTAAATCAATGTTTATCATTTAAATTAGCTAAGAATTAGAATATACATCATGCTACAGTGCTTAACCTAACTTAGATGGATTTTTTAAAAATAAAATGAGTTATTTTATACTATAAAATGTTCCAGGCTATCAAAAGTTTAGTTTGGAATTTTGAACACCAGACGATAGGCAGCCAACATTTATTGGGTTCAACTGTGATTAGGTTCTTGCACTTTGCAAATCCTGCCCTAAAAATTCTGTACTAATCAGAATATAAATCTCATATGTAAGAAGATCTGAGCTGGACTCTGCAGGCAGTCCATACCTGCAGCTTCTATCACAACAGGACTTGAAATCACTCAGACTTTTTGTTTGCCCAGGAAGAACAAAGTTCTCTACTGAGAGTGTAAATCATAAAGACCTACAGCAAACCATGCAGACCATAAACAAACTATTTAATCTGTATTATTGCACTTAAAAGATTAGATAGATAGTAAATAGGGTTTATTTCCCTTGCATCTTAAAATTCAACAGAAGCCACTTAAAACTTTATCTCCATGGTACCTTTCTTGCACTGGGGTCAACACGTTGCCTAACTGCAGCTTTTCTTCGACTGCACTGTCTCTGAACTTTCAATCCTTTAATAAAATGAAGAGTTTCTGGTTAGACAGCAGAGACCAGCCCTAGCTACTGCATCAAATTATGAGAGGAATTCTAAATAATTTAGCTTTCACAGATTTGAGAAGTCCAAACAAATAACTCAAGCAATGTTGGTAAACAGAGTTCGTTTCCCTTCTACTTGCAGGCTGAGCTGTGGGGTGTTTAATACTGGGAATTATCATTAATATATTAACTGTAGAAGCACAGAATAATCTCACTATTCACACATTATTTACCACAGGTAGATACAAAGATAAATTAAGACTGAATGTACACAGCTTTTACATCAAAGAAACTGCTCACCCCCTGCCCTCAAATTAAGATTGAATTGACACAGTTTTGACAGCAAAAAAAATTGTTCACTCCTTACTCCCCCATATGAGACAAAGGATTATTATCCATCAGTTGTCCCAAGCGAGTCAGCTACGATCAGGATTTCAGTTTAGTGCACTTCAAGAAAAATCTAGTAGGTCAGATACCGAGATTTCAATATATTTATTCAAAGACAACAAAACAGAACCATAAAATGTAGACTTGTAAATGAATGAGAAATGCTTGAGGTGAAGAAGGCCATGTCTTAAAGGATTTCTGATCAAAGTAAGATGCAACACAAGCTCAAGAAAGGAACAATCTGCTCCAGATAAGGAAAGGAAGATGGATTTTCTTTCTTCCAATGTTACAGATTTAAAGGCAGACAAATCTGCTGAAAGACAAATAAGGGATAGTGGTCTCCGAGACGAGCAGACAAGCCACAGAGCTTAAGTGATTTCTCTCATCTGTTTAGATACACATAAATGTAAAAAGTGGTTTGGTACAGAAGATTTGTGTTAAGAAAACTGAGCTATTTAGAGACTCATGAGGATTGGGTTGATCAGCTCTTGGGAGTGCAGCTGCAAAGTCAGCAGCCACAGACTGCCTCAGCATTTGCTGTGGGATATGGGACAGTTCCAGTCCAGGACCCAGTTACAAATAGAACTGTGCCTACCCTACTAAGTCTACTAATTCAGTATTTTCATCTTTAGATGTGTCATCTAAATTCTTATCAACATGAGAGTTGCTTCTGCCCTATCAACTAGTTCAAAACCATCAGCAACCACCGATGAAGCAAATAGCAGGAAATTTCAACCAGGAAAATATGATCTTAGGCATCAATTTAACAAAAAGTTTAACCAATTGTCTTACACCAAGTACTGCCAGCAGTTCAAGAAACCCAGCGGTGTTCTTGTCATTCCTGCAGAGCATCTAAGTGTCTAAAGATGGACTTGTAAAGAAGGGATGCAATTTAAATCCTACTGCTATGAACACAGTCACAGGTCTGCAAGTGTGGAGCTCAGAATGTTGTTTAGATGAACTTCTCTGGAAAACAGTTAACAATTCCACTTCTGCTCCCCAGATATATCAACACCTATGAACCAGTCCTGAGCACGCAGGAGTCCTGCAGCTTCTTATTAAAATAAGATGGCAGTGAGCAATCTTTGCTTGAAAGATCAGGCATAGTATGTTTTATTACAGCAAAATCCTGACTGGTTTGATCCCAATAAATGAAATTTTTTTTTTTTTAAGAAAAGGTAAAAAAAAGAAAAAAAAATCAAACCAGCAGACTGAGGAAGATTTCAAGACCTTTATGTACAAATTTACATTGTTATATATTGCATGGAAAAAGTGTTTGTAGGGCTATACAGATGTGCACAGGTTTTGATGTGAATACATACAGAATCTGACCAAAAGAAAATGAATTCTCTCACCAAAGAAAATGTTAAAGACATTTCAACTTTCAGATAAAAGAAATAAAGCTCCCTGAAGAAGACTCTCAGCATCATCAGATATCAAAATGTTCAGATACTGCTATAGCACTACACAACTTCTGATAATGGAAACAAAGTACTGAAGGATGTCACTGTTTCAGTATCTGAGCTCAATCTATATTACTTGATCTATAAAGAAACCCTTCCACATATTTAATTGAAAAGTCACAACAAATGAAAAAACTCAAAATTTGATTATATGGGTATTATGCTTTCTGAGAAAAATCCACTTGTTTGACTGCATTTAATAGTGGACAAATGAAAGCTGTAATAGGAGAAACCTCCTGAGCCTGCAAGTCAAAAGGTACTTGGGTGTCAGTTTAGAATTTTCCACACATGATGCCCTTTCACCATAGCTAGGATGAAGAATCTTTATTATTCCATAAAAACACTTCACTTTGTGTGACCATCACAGTGAAAGACAAAAATGTATAGTGAAAAAAGGAGAACTAGAAAGCCATCACTGCTCTACGGTGAGGCTGTGCTAGGAGGCCGCTCACTAGTTTGCTAGAGGAGCTGTCCCTGCATGCTAGACTTGTTCAGTAAGAAAGATGACGCACCTCTGTTTCGTGACCTGGACAGGCTGATTGGCCCTTTTTTGGTGTCCTTCTCTTGAGATGCTACCTGCTCTGCTTCTGCTTCACTAGTCAGCTCTACAGTATTAGCTGCACTGTTCTTACTCCCCTTCTTCTGCATTATTCCATGTGAACCTGTGCTTCTGCCATCGCTATCATCTACCATTCTTTTAATCACACTTAGTGTTTCTGAGGTGTTGACTGCAGGAAGATCAGCAGTGACTGAGGAGTTCCCACGTTCAGTCTGATTCTCATTTGTATTACAGGCTGGAACCAGTGGTCTGGTTTCCTCTTCCTCTGATTCTACATCATCATAGAGTTCAGGTGTGAAGTAGATACTTTCATCCTCTTCTGCTTCTGCACATACATTTAAATTTGAAACTTCAGATTTCCTTGCTGCTGAAGGGAATGTGCTGCAGGGCTCAGCTTGAAGCTGTAGTTTGTTAGGAGGCTCTTCAGCAACTGCAGCCTCAGTAGACTTAAATGAAAAATTGGTTGTCTGCAAACATGATTCTGGTACACTTGGCTCATGTTCTGTAATTAATGATGGCCAGCATTGATTCACGCTACCACTAAATTCACTAGTCCTGTTCACTTTCTTTTGTTTGCTACTAGCTGTGGACCTGCAGTTCTTGGCTGCAGGCAAAGGTGTTGAAGTCATTGGTTTAGAACTGCAGTGGTCTTCCAGAATCCCAGCATTAGGCCAATCACTCTGCTTTTCTCTCTCTGTTTTAGCTGCTGGTGTTTTGGCCGTGGAGCCCATACGTTTCCTTCTTTGTGCTAGGTGGTGGGAATGACTCCCTACTTCAACTTTCTGAGCACCTGCAAACAGAAAAAAAATTATCACAAAACATTTATTGTATGTCTTCTCCCTGTATTTAAAAACACTTGTTTCTTCCAAAAAGGTGGAACTGCACATTTAAAATTGCTCCTTGAGGTTTTTCCCACAGGGAATGGACGTACCTTGTTTCATTCTTCCCTCAATGTTACTTGGCTGATTTGATGTTGTAGGATTAACCGAGCTGATGGTTGAAGCAAAACGAAGTTCTGAACCCAAATTTTGCTCCTCACTTTTAGCAGGGACATCTGGTGACAGGTGAATGGTTACATCCTGTTGAGAGGCTTGTGACAGGTCTTTTGAAGGTGTATGGGGGAATTCACTGCTGCATTCTGGTGAACAATCAATGCCTTTCTGGTTTCTGAGAGCAAATGCATGCAAGGATTCAAGTGCACTACCAAAATTCTGATGGTGCTGGATTTGCTGACGAATCCATTTTGATAATCCTAGGGAAAAGAAAGAAAAAGAGAATAAAAAGAAGGAAGTATTACTAGAAAAACTGCATCATCTCTAGCAGTTATTTCAAATCAGTAAACAGCACCCTAATACTGAAAATACTTCCACATATGTATAGATTCATAAAGATTTCAAGCAAAGCCAGCCAATGCAGGTCTTCCTTTCCTGGGCTGGAAACTTTTAAACATTCCTTTAATACCAATTAAAATCAAACCAAAACAAAACCAACATAGAACTTGATTCCTTTCCAGGGCTGGGAACACTTAAAGAAGCTTTACTCTTTAGAAAAGGTATTAATCTTTTCAAGTCTTGAATCTCTAGATTATTTGTATTTCCATGTGGGTTTCTAGTGTCTAGCTAGATAATTTAAATGTATTTTTGCTACAAACGGAGACATCAAGGAGCAGCAGACTTGTACTGCAGCAGCTGAGCTCCACCTGCTGACTAAATCACAGCATCATCTGTTCACAGCGCTCTGGCCGTCTCTTCTAAACAGGGCAGGACCAAAGAGACACAAGCAACTGCTTTTTAAAATGTTCATTTATTTATTAAGGTAGTGTGCATGACCTGTTTTATGTTCTCTGCATCTCTTTGTAGCCACTATAAAACTACCAACAGAAAATACTTTTTGCATATTGAGTGTTTGGTGTTTCCAATTGACACAACCTATAGCTGTTTTTACCTAAAGAATGAGAATGTTAATCTAAGACTATCAGCTTCAACCAGTAAAGCTACCAGGGGCAGATACATCCACATACATCCACTAGAGACCTAGCCAAAGTCCAAATGAGGATCCAGTAACTATTTTTTTAACCCATCCATATATACACAGGCACACACATGTATTAATGCATTATGCATATTTATGCATATGCAAAGATTATGAGTCCTTAACCGTGCAGCAGATCATATTCTTGGCTCAATCAAAGAGTGTGACCAGCAGGGCAAGGGAGCTGTTTCCTCCCTTTTATACTGCTCTTCTGAGACCCCACCTTGACTACTGCATCAAATTCTGGTGTCCCCATCGTAAGACAGATACAGAGCTGTTGGAGCAAGTCCAGAGGAGGCCAAAAAAAATGATCCAAGGACTGAAGCACTTCTGCTATGAGGATAGGCTGAGGAGTCTGGGGTTGTTTAGCTTGGAGAAAAGAAGACTCTGGGGGAAACTGAGAGTTGCCTTTCAGTACTTGAAGGGATCCTACAGAAAGGCTACAGGAGGACTTTTTAGACGGGTGTCCAGCATTAGGACAAGGGGAAATGGTTTGAAGCTGAAGGAGAATACAGCTAGACTGGATGTTAGGAAGAAGTTCTTCAGTACAAGGGTGGTGAGACTTTGGAATAAGTTGCGCAGGGAGGCTGTGGTTTCCTCCTCCCAAGTTGTGTTCAAGGCCAGGTTGGACGCAGTCTCGAGCAGCTGAGTCTAGTTGAGAGGCATTGCTGCCAGTGGCAGGGAGCTTGAAAAAGATGATCTCTGAGAGCTCTTCCAACCAAAGCCATTCTATAATTCCAGGTCCCATTTTAAGAAAGAAATCTCAAATTCTGCACAGTGAAATATCTATCACATTATCTGTACATCCAAAAGTTGAAAGAAATTGAATTCACTGAACATTGGTATCCACACATTTCAGGGGATTTCATGAGCTAGCAACACACCAGGGTACAGCTGCAGGACTCTCAGCTTCAACTGCGTGATTTGGCTTTGATGAATACATTTCATTAGGACTTCTCCTACTCAGCTCTATTTGAAGAACCATATTTCTGTCATCTTGATTTTTTAAAATTCCTCACTATTTATATAACATTAGGAACTCTCCCATAAAAGGCTTTTAGAGCTTACCAGATATATACTTATTGGGGTTATTGCGGAAGCGGTCATCAACTAAAATAAGTGCACCCCAGTCCTTCCTGTGTCTTATACACCTGTGAGCAACAAAAACAGTGCAGATATAATTATATGGGAAAAAAAATGGGAGTCAGAAGAGGGAGGACAGGCTCTGCTCACTTGCTCCCTATGACAGGACAAGGAGCAATGGATGTAAGCTGCAGCACAGGAGGTGGTTCCACCTCAACACAAGGAGGAACTTCTTGACTGTAAGGGTCACAGGGCACTGGCACAGGCTCCCCAGAGAGGCTATGGAGCCTCCTTCTCTGAAGACTTTCAAGGCCTGCCTGGACGTGTCCCTATGTGACCTGAGCTAGATTGTATGGTCCTGCTCTGGCAGGGGGGTTGGACTTGATCTCTTTGAGTCCCTTCCAACCCTTAACATCCTGTGATCCTGTGAACAGGGATTGCAGTGAGCCACCTAGAACATGCGAAAATATACAGGATATGTTTTCCTGTTTCCTATCAAAACATCTTTAAGAAATAGATTTCTTGCAATTTCTCTGTTTTTCATTGATTTAATACACATTTTTTTTAGCTCACTGTTTCAATGAATGATGCCCTCTGCAGACACATCCCACATTTTTTGAAGCAGCATTGCAAGCAATTCAAAGCACAATTGTCACCTGGCCACACACACCATCTGTTATATTCCCAAAGGCTGCTACTTCACTTCATAGACTTGTGTTACTTCGTATAATGTAACAGCCCTGAATGGAGAGGGAAGTGCCAGACTGAAGACTGTCAAGTTTCTGCTCACTTCCAGCCCCGCAGGCATCTTTGCAACATGAAGCTTGCCTCTCTACTGTAGAACTTGGTAGCAGCAGAGTAACTTATAAAAATAGTCATCACATGCTGTCATCCTTCACCAAATCTCCATTTGGCAAGACCTCAGTCTAACAGTGATACCCACAATTTCTACATTTATGTCAGAACTGAAGTTTATTTCCTCCACTTGAGTCCAGCCTAGCATGGTTTCATTCAAGTGATAAATTATACAACAAGCAATTTGCAATAAAACTGGGTTTAAGTTAAAGCCTGTTTCACGGAGACAAAACTTCAAACTAATTTCTTTCTATGGGCATTCCACAACTTGATTAGATTTTTCTTAACAAATTTTAACCAATACTCTTTGCTCGTCAAAGAGGAATCAAAGAAATGAGACCTGGAACAAGAATCTATTAGGAGATTTTACTACTGCAGGCTTTTTTCTCCCTGTGTCCTTGCCCATAGCAGGGGGTTGGAACTAGATGATCTTTAAGGTCCCTTCCAACCTGAACCAGCCTATGATTCTATCATACATGTCATCATGTTTGTATTAGGTCTAATTCAAATAGCAAAAGCCTCCTAAGTTGATGTTTCTCTTATCTATAGACAGAGAAACAAACACAGATTTATGCCAGATGTATGGCATCTGTGACAGACACAGATAGCTGTCAGCCAGATCTGTCTATGCATAGCATAAATTTTGCTGAATATGGGTGAATTAATTCTATCCTATTAATAAAACTGGGAGTTGGGACAATTTTTTTCATTTGAGAAGTAAGCTGTACCACTGCATTGAGACCTGGAAAGAGATCAGTGAGCGTGATAACTGAGTTGACCTTTTGCAAAGGTCTGAGAAAACCCCCTGCTATTTCTCTCTTTCAAAAATACTTGTAGGCTAAACATCAAACAACTGTTCTGAGCCCACCAAGAGTGTGAACAATTAGTACATTTGAAAAGACCTAAGAATTTTCCTTTTATTTGTAAGCTCAGGAACTATTTGTCTGGGCAAATGCTTTCCTGTCTGTATATCTGGTTTACATGCACTAAAACCTGCAACCAAAGTGAAGTGGAAGCTGATGTAAAATAAAACCCCTGAATTATAACAGCTTTGAGATGCACAACAGACTGAAATCCAAGCAGTGCAGAACAGATGAAGATTTGATTCCTGCAATACAAGTTTTTTGGCCTAATTTATCTCCAGTGAGGAATTAATCCTTAAAGATATCACCCAAAAAGTTCCTCAAACATATATTTTGGTAGTGATGTCCACTTCACCTTACCTTCCCAGAGCTTGGTTCAGAGCCCTGTAAGCTTGAATTTCATACCACTGACTCCCTGGTAAAAGGCCTCTTGCAATTTTGTGCTGGTCATTGTACTTCCTCTTTAATTCAACCTAAAAGAAATCACAAAATACTGGTTTTAATGATGATACTGAGAAGGAGATATTCTAAAAGGGGGAACCAAGTAAACATTGATTAACTAAATATGTAAAAGGTGGTCCGGTGTTTCAGCTGTGCATTTTGCATACTAACCAATCATGGCTTTTATCCTTCTAAAGTTATTCTTAACCTGATCCATTCCAATCATTTATTTATAATAGCTCAACAACCACACACTTATCCAAATCTCTGTGTGGACATGAGAAGGATAAGCTGTTCAAACAGCAAAAAACCCAGACACAAGCACATGGACTAACGAGACCACAGTTTTATTTCCTCCTCTGGAAGCAAACGATACAATGGGGATGTTTATCCTATATCACAAATGCTGACTCCTCATCTTTTGCTGGGATCAGACCACACTTTTCTCCAGTGAGGGTTAAGCAAATATAATCCCTTCTTCTACAGAAGCTAAGGAAGTACTTTAGAGGCGAAGCACCCTTGCCAAAGGACTACAAGCCAGCAACACCAACTCTAATTCCTAGCTTGGCACCACCTTCTGTGGTTTGGAAACAAACTTTTCACTGGCTAAATGTGAAGTAAGGCAGCAGCTAAGGTCTGCAGGCCCAGGGACTGGCATAGGGAAGAAAAGAGCACATTCTACTTCTGTTTAACAAGGCTCTCTCCCAGCTGCTTCAAAAACAGATCTGATATCAACTGCAAAAGAAATCCCTCTGCCTCCCTCTCTAATCATATGGATAGCTACACATACAATGCTTGACCTGAAACAGCACTTTGACTTTGGACATTAGACAACACTTCCAACATATATCAAAAGGATTTATTATTATTTGGAGGATGGACTGAGTTTTCTTTTCTGCAAATAAACAAACATAAAACTACACCAGAAAGGGTCTTTCCGTTGCTCTTTTGTACAGTATTAACCTTTCTAAACTGACAAGTGAAAGGACACGCTTCAGGAGAGAAAACAGCAGACTTCTAACCTCTTCTGACAGGTAACTTTCAACTTGCATTTGGATAAGAAATTTTATTTTATGTACTTATGCCCTTTAAATTGCCTGTCAAATTTACAAATTCAATCTTTACAGCCAGAAAGTAAATTCAGTTTGATTTCACAGATTTAATATTTGTTCCAGTCACTCAGGATTTATTGACTGGCATGTGAGGTCTCCTCTGTAATTTTCAAAACAGAAAACTGCTCCTTCTGAGCATTTTATGAAGGTTAAATCCATTCCTTAAAAGAACTTCAGCACATCTGTGCATTTCAATGCATGGGAACACTACCTGGAGAAACAGAAGGGTTCTCCTCACCATTTGAAATGAGGTGTGATGGTGGAAAATGTTTTTGAGCTCTTTAAACCATAACTATACTCCTGTACTTCCTTTGCATTTGTCCTCTATTCTTAGTAAGTTAACAAATTATTTCCTCTTCTGTAGAATTTCTGTTATCAGTAAGATTTTGGCCAATTGCAACAGATGTACCTTTATCACAGGTTCTTACTTTGCTATCAGACTGTCCAAAATAGTATTAGAATCAGCAGTTGTGTGTCTTACACTGATAAAAGTTACAACACTGAATTGTGTGCCCAAACCCCCCGAGGAAGCAGGAGTGCAAACCAGTCAGATCATTTGCACCTAGAGGAAATGGCCTGAAATTGTGCCAGGGGAGATTTAGGTTGGATATTAGGAAAAATTTCTTTCCTGAGTGGTCAGGCTGCCCAGGGAGGCAGCAGAGCCACCATCCATGGAGGTGTGGAAGAAACATGTCGACATGGCACTTTAGGACATGGCCTCATGGCCACGGTGGTGCTAGGTTGATGGTTGGACTTGGTGATCTTAAAGGTCTTTTGCAACCCAAACAATTCTGTGATTACATATTGTATCACTTTGTGAATAACACACATCACTTTTGCAGTCTTCTAGCATGTGTTAGCATTATCCAAGTGTTTATTGCTTGCACTGCACACAGTGACATTTCATGACTCGACCTAAAAATCCATATTCTCCTGGTCTAAGCATGTCATGTGTCTTGAAAACCTATCTTTTCATAGGTTCACAGGATGTTAGGGGTTGCAAGGGGCTCAAAGAGATCATCAAGTCCAACCTCCCTGCCAGAGCAGGACCATACAATCTAGCTCAGGTCACACAGGGACACATCCAGTCAGGCCTTGAAAGTCTCCAGAAAAGGAAACTCCATAATCTCACTGGGGAGCCTGTGCCAGTGCCCTGTGACCATTAACAATAAAGAGGTTCCCCCTTGTGTTGAGGTGGAACCACCTCCTGTGCTGCAGCTTACAGCCGTTGTTCCTTGTCCTATCCCAGGCAGCAAGTGAGCAGAGCCTGTCCCCTCTCGTCCTGACTCCCAGCCCTCAGATAGTTATAAACATTTATTAGATCCCCTCTCAGTCTTCTCCAGATTAAAAAGCCTCAGATCCCTCAGCCTCTCCTCATCAGGCTCTGTTCCAATCTCCTAATCATCCTCATAGCCCTCTGTTGGACTCTCTCCAGCAGATCCCTGTTCCCTCAAACTGAGAAGCCCAAAACTGAACACAGTACTCAAGATGAGATCTCACCAGGGCAGAGCAGAGGCAGAGAAGAATCTCCCTTGATCTGCTGTACACTCAACTTTAAAAGGGTTACCAGAAAATAAACATTCTTTTTTCTCACTTAAATGATCATGCCTCAGCATGAGATGACAACTTACATTGCTGAGAGTTCAGTTTGCATTAGAAGTCTGCTAAAGGTAAAAGGCCAGGGCATGTCATTTTAATGCAATCAGAATCTATTTCATTGTGTAACTCTTACATTATCAAGCATCAAATCAACGCCCAATTCAAAATGACATGTTACATATGTGAAAAAGCCAGTCCCTCCTGCTAGCAAATATCCTAAATGTGCAGTAAACCACAGGCTAGAAGGGATTAGTTAAAATGTCAGAAGACAGCCTTTTACCTGTTCATCCTTAAAAATATACTCTTAGCTATCAGGCATGCTTTACAGACAAATAGCTTCAGCAAGCAGCAGCAGAAGGCCTGTGGCAAGCTCTGCCATCTTGTAGCTGTCAGAGAGATTAGTCTTTGATCTATCTGGGAGGTCACGGTCAGATTCACATTAACTGGAGTCTAACAACATTATACCTGCTAACCGCTCGTTCTTTTAACGCTTAATTTGTTAGACATCTTTCACCGTGGAATATTAACCGAGAGATAGCAACGCACACACAAAAACTTCACAAATGAATTTTGCTTTGTACATCTTGGAAAAGTATTTTGAGGCAGTTCCTGTATATTTCAAAAGAACTGCAGCGTATTTTTCAATCAGCATTAGCAACACAACTTTTACTTCGATGCAAATGACATTAAACGACACTCGGTAGAGCAGCACATTTTAAGTGCTTGATAAATCCCCCAAAATCTTTTACCTATGGTAAAATTGCTTCACATGAAGGAACCCAAACTTACTCAGAATTCAAGTGATACATAAGTACATAAACTGGATTGGCACAAAGCTCGGGAGACTAAATAAAAACCTAGAGCTTGGGTTTGAATCAGGAAATTCCCTCCAACATTCACACGCAGAAACCTTATTTACAGCAGGCCAGGCTGAAGCAGATTTCGAGTGAACAAAAGCATGGCTACACTTAACAGCAAGGATACAAACAGCAATCAGTCATGAGCTAATTGTTTCTACAGAAAACCCAATAGCTGGACAATAAAATTAGAGCACCATTTTCTCCTTTAAATTGAGTTCCTTCTGTAAAAAGCCTCTCTCCTTGTTTTGCAGTCATAATTGCAGCTGAGATAAGGAAATTTGAAACCACTGCAGTATATTTTAGATATCTGCACAGCACCCTTCATGCTGATTTACCTGTAAGGAAGTTTTAAGGAGAATGCATGAAATCTACAAAGAATAAAATTCTATTAATTACTTTAATTTTGCTTCAGCAAAAACAAGCCAATCATGCAGCAGAGACTCACCCAGAATCATTTAATGTCAACCAAAAAAACCCAATATCTTGGACCTAAAGAGTAAAGCTCTGTAGGCCTGGAGAATGAGCATTTGGGGCATCTACCATTTATTAGCTAGAAACTCATTTATCAGGGCCAGTACCACAATATGAAAGCTGAATGGGCAAATCTACAGTATTATTTATTTAGTGCTATTTAAACCATCAAAATAAGCTGTGTTTGGTTTTGAACTGGCAAAGTGTTGTGATTTTTCTAGATGCATGACTTGACTTAACCAAATACAGTGCTATACTTTGCTTTTTAAAACCAACCAAACCAAAACCAAAGCCAGGCTTGTTCTTTGACTTCACAAACATCTTCAGTTCTCTCCTATTTTCTCTGGTAGATTAAAAATGACCTAAAGTTTGTAACCTCTGAGATTACAACCTAGACTACCCAGAAACTGATGAATACAAAGGCACTACGGTGAGTAGTTAAACGGAGCACACTCAGGTAAACCTGCATTTCTCTTTACATCAGCACTTAGCAGTGCTGTGACAGCCCAGGTTACAGACAACTCCTACAAGGAAAAAGGCAAATAAGCTTGGAACTGTGTCAATACACTCACATGTGGGAGGTAGGTACATCTACATACACATGTAAACTCATGCCCTTCACTGCTCAGCACTCTCCTCTGTCTGTTCTCCATGGAAATAAAAGTCAGAAAACGGATAGAAATGCTCTCTGGCATTCCATTGACTTTTTTTCTCTGCTTTTATGAGAGGAAAACATATCATCCAAAATGCTTTAAAACAAGCATTCATGTTTAACATCTACCAATTCACCACCTCCTAAAAACAAATAACCAAAAAATACCAGGTGGTCATTCCCTGCTTCCATCCCCCCACAAGGACATAAAAAGGGGTTTTAAGCAAATCTACCATGCTAAAATATCTTCTGTGTCCAGTTAGAGTCTCTCTTCCACCTGAAACAGCAATAATTAGAATTCTTCAAGAACATATTTGCCATCTACTTTTCTCCTGATGATTGCCAAGTAATCATAAAAGTAAGTGCAGGAAAACAAGAGACATGAAATCCCATTTCTTTTCTTTTACATCTGAAAATCCTTAAATGGAAGTAGCATTAAAGAGTGCAGCATTTAACTTTTCCCCCCTCACTTCAAAAGCAGTAACAATGTCTGTGAGATTTAAGACTAATGCACATGCAAAGACCTGAGTGAGTCATAGAATATGCTTCAAACATCCTCCCTTCTCAGCAGGCCTACTAAAATCTGCATCTAAACACAATGCCTCAATTTATTGGCCCATGGGAAGAAGATGCTATGGCAGGACCTCATCTTTAAACCCCCCCACCAGGCATTTCAAATGCTGTCCTAATACATACAAACCAGCATGAAAGAAGCAAATGTTTATAACTTTATCAAACTGATTTATCAAACTACTTTCTGTGTTTGACATTAATGCTATTCACCGAATAACAGAAATATCCAGGTTGGCAAAGGTCCTCAGGATCTCCAAGTCCAACCTAGAACCTTACTCTACAAGGTTCACCTTAAACCACATCCCTAAGCACCACATCCAAACGGCCCTTAAACACATCCAGGGTTGGTGACTCCATCACCTCTTTGGGCAGCTCATTCCAGTCCCTGACCACTCTCTCCATGAAAAACTTCTTCCTAATGTCCAGTCTAAACCTCCCCAGCCTCAGGTTGAGGCCATTCCCTCTTGTTCTGTCTCCAATTACCTGTGAGAAGAGACCAGCAGCAGCCTCTCCACAATGGCCCTTCAGGTAGTTGTAGACAGCAATGAGGTCTCCCCTCAGACTCTTTTTACTCAAACTAAACAGCCCCAGCTCATAAGGATCTTACACACCTACAGGTGGTCACCAAACACTTAAATACTAAGTCTCTTCTGCTTTCACCCACAAATACTTAATTTCTATTAAAAACCCAACATAACCCCAAAATTGTGAGCACAGCAACACCACATACACTGTAAGACATTATCAGCTGTAGACATGAGCAATACTTTGTACTGCTCAGTTATCTTCTAGACGCTCTGTTATCCAGTTCCATTCTCCAAGAGCCTCTTCAGCAGCTGAATCAGGGAGTTAAGCTGAACTTGACACCCATTTTCCTATCAATTCAAATCAGTATTTGAGCCTCAAAATGCTTAAATTCATATTTGAGCCTCAGAAAGTTCAAATATTTGAGCCTCAAAATACTTGAACGTCAAAAAGCTCAAATTAATATTTGAGCCTCAAAATGTTTGCCCAGAGAGGCTGAAACCCTCCCCTGGAGCCTGGAGGCCAGGTTGGATGAGGCCTTGAGCAACCAAGTTTAGTTGAGAGGCCTTCCTGCCCATGGTGGGCAGGATGTAGTAGGTGATCTCTAAAGTCCCTTCCAACCTGAGCCATTCTAGAGCAGCAAAGCAGCGCCACCACTTTACACAAAGCTGTACTTCTCTCATTTTGCATTCACAAGGTATTTTATGACTAAGTATTCTCACTCTTAATCCCAGTGTTAGGAAGAAGGGAAGCTTATGTAAGGTTGTAACCACTGAACACTTTTAGCATTGTCAGCTACACCATGTGGCATCTCTGAGATCTGGAAACTTCACGGTTTGACAAATCTTGTAGCACATTCACCCCAGGCCCATCTACTCATCTCAGCCTTGTAAGCTTTGAGGGACTGTGAACAAGTGACTTGATTAAAATCTAATGCAACCAAAACTCTTCTCTGAAGAGAAAATTCAATCCATTTCCAGTGAAGCAGAAGTGAAAAAAAAAAAATAAAAGAAATCAAACAGCTTCCCTTGAGGTACAAGGCTGCTGCATGCACTCGGTGCTACTGCGTCTAAGGTGAAGTGGTAAGTGTCAGTCATCCTTACAAATCCCCAAGGTGATAGCTTCACTTTTAAAGCTTTCAACATACTTTGACAGTGAAGTAAAAACTTAAAGGTCAACGCTACTTGCTAAGGACAAGATAAGCACAAGAAAATCACTTTGATTTTTTTTTTAATGGATCAGAAAAGTAAACTATCCAATGTAAAGGAAAAGTTTTGATTTGCTGTACTATTTATCCACAGGCTTAACTTGCAGATATAATCAGGGATGATTTCCGTGATCTGTGCCAACATACTGACATCAGCCTTGCACCAGCAGAAGAGAAATGCCAACCACCAGTCTTACATGTGAAGCTGAACTTAAATGTTAACTTTCTGAGCTACAGCAATGCTGTGTTCCACAGGATTTTGCAGCTGATTCCACAAATTAAGCCTCTGTCATCAATAGTATTTTTTTCCTTAATTAATATAGTTTCTCTAGGATGGCTTTGAATTTTTATAACCATTCTTATTCCTGGAAAAGCATTAAAGGTATCTTACTGCTTCACATCGATGTAAGAACTTGTCAGATCACCATATATTTCCTGTGCTGCTTGGGTTTTTTTATAACACAGGTAGCTGCACCTCCTGACTCTGTCCTTTGGGGAGAAGGGGAAAAAAAAAGTGATAGAGATTTGCACCATCCAGCCAGTCATCTTGTTATGATGTGATGCTGCACACTGCATCAGCCCTCAGTAAGCAGTTTCACAGCAGACTGTAATAATTTAGTGTACAGCTGCAAGACAACACCGTCTTGGTAATCCCAAAATTCAGAAGCACTTTGTCTCCATAATTGCTATTTAACATCCAGAGCCTTGCTGCATAACACTGTACATAGCAATGCTGCACATATATTTCTTATTTACATGTAGTTTGTTTTAAAAAGCTCCTTTGCAACTGAAATACAAAAGAAACTTGGGTAAGAAAGGGGGCATGGGAGCGTGTGTGACAAGAGGGAGCAGGGATCTAAGAAATGTTTATAAATATCTGAGGGCTGGGGGTCAGGAGAGGGGGGAGAGGCTCTGCTCACTTGCTCCCTATGATAGGACAAAGAGCAATGGATATAAGCTGCAGCACAGGAGATTGCAACTCAACACAAGGGGAAACTTCTTTACTGTAAGGGTCACAGAGCACTAGAAGAGGCTCCCCAGAGAGGTTATGGAGACTCCTTCTCTGGAGAATTTCAAGACCTGTCTGGATGTGTTCCTGTGTGACCTGAGCTAGATTGTATGGTCCTGCTCTGGCAGGGGGGTTGGACTTGATGATCTCTTTGAGTCCTTTCCCCATCCTGTGATCCTCTGTGTGTGTGTGTTTGTGGGTGTTTATGTACAAACACACACACTGCACTTCCACCCTGGTCAATATTTCCCTCTCAGAGAGCATTCAATGAATAACACACCACGATATTCAGCTTCCCTGTAAAAGGTCCACAAATGTTTTTCTGCTCTCCATTTTATATTTGGAATTGTTTTGGTTTTTTTTCACAGTAATGAAATGAAGAATAAAGGCAAAGCAGGTCAGGTTAAATAGCCACTGACAGAGACAACCAGAACAAGAAAATCAATCACTTCTTACCAACAGTGAAACCACACTGACAGTGCCAGCACTCAGGGTGTTCTCAAAGCTTTCATAAATGAATATCAAACTCGAGTGAAAAGATGTGGCAAAGTCGCTCAGAACAATCAATACCATCACAGTCAGTCCTCTATCTAAAAGAAATTCTGAACTTCACAGGGAATTTTCAACACCTAGTGAAGATAAACACAACAATGATCTCCCCATAAAACCTTTTTTCCCCTATACAAGCTGGCCAACGTTTTAAAACAAGATATTGAGTAAGTGAATGAAATTCATACAGAGCCTCCTGTGTCTGTAAATTCAGGTTAAACATCCACAATTAGAATAATTTCCTTAGAAATGTTTCTTTTCTTAGAATACAGCAAGCAAGAAATGAATGGTTTCAGCCACCACTTATCTAGCACAAGATGCTTTCTCCTTTCACTGGAGAAAAAGCATTACACTTAAAAATTGTCACAAGGACTTAATTTAAATATTTGAAGGAATAACATTATTCTGAATTGTTGGAAGAATAAGCTCATGGATGTTGAGAATATTTGGGAATTCTTCATTTTGGATATGTTGGAAATATATCCAAAATATATATATTGGATATGTTTGGAACTATTGGATATTTCTTCATTTTCTATTACCTAGAATGGTTGGACAAGATGATCCTCGAGGTCCCTTCCAACCTGGCAGTCTATGATTAAAATAGCTCAGTTTGTTGAGCTCTCAAGACAGAAGAGATAAACTTCAGCCAGATAGCTGCAAACTCCCTGCATTGTAAAGTTCCATATAGCCCAGAAAATTGTAATTGAAATGATGTCTTCCACCATGTTTCACAAATTCTGTTGCTGGAAACAATCAAGAAGTATCTGCTGTGGTAGCTCCCATTCACCCTGCAGCAGGTATAATGAGAAATACTTCTCATTAATGGAACTCAGCTACAGCTCCCCAGCAGTGGCACTGCACAGAAATTCTTGCCTTATCGAGTTTATTTTCCTTGCACTTCTTACTGACGTGAAAGAGTCTGACTGCACTTTCCTCTGCATCTTGGTCAAGTTCTCTTTGCTGTTCCCATGATTAAGTACACTCTACTGTACCAAGATCAAAAGCAGCTGGAAAGGTGGAAGTGAAGAAATGCTCTCTGGGAAAGTTAGCTTAATGCTTGCACTTCAGAGTTGCCCATTATCAACATTTCATAGCGAGTTTCTTTATTTCAGATCCCCAAGGTAAGAACAGTAAATTATGACTTGAACTAAACAAGTCACACTTGGCTTCAAAATCAGATTTTCCTACCTCCAGTTTCAGGTCCCAGAGGTGGGCAGAGGAAATCCTGGTCACAGCCAAAGAAGTAATTTTTGGCTCTGGAATAAATTTTCCTGCTTTACTCGAGCCAAACCCTACCATTGAGAGTACCATAGCTATAAGGCATACTTTAACTCTGCTTTTATATATTTTGCTTTAGCAATCTGATTCTCCAGCAATATGAAACCATTTTCAATAACACAGAACTAGGGGGTTCAGCCTCTTTTCCTTAAATCTGTATTGTTTATTATCAAGTACACCTCTGAGCCTTAATTATTTCATTCTCCCTAACATTTACAGAGTGTTTTAGACTCTTCCCTTTGTGAAAAAAAGAGTGAAGGCAGGAAACTATGTGCCTAAAATAATTTAAGGTAAACTAAGTGATACTCCTCAAAGGTTCTACTGAAAACAATGTGACTTATAAAGGCAAGCAGCTACTTGAGGAGACTGAATGACTGCCATGTAGTGTCAGAAGTTGTGGCATATACTTAGCACAAACATATGGAGAAAATAAAATGGGATATTATACATCACACTCGACAGTGAGTTGCTTGTCTGGGTAAAGACTGATGGCTAGATTCAAAAGGCTACAATTCAAAACGTAGAAGAGAAGTTAATTAATAGTATGTTAGCATCAGATAACATGTATTTGGGATTACACAGCTTGTTCTGTCACATTATTTATGTTCTCTAATATCACAGCTCACTGGTATTAGCATCAAGTTACAAATCATAAAACATATTTAGAAAGCAGGTTGATCACAGACAAGTAATATTAGTGGAGATGAGCCAACATCAAACTGCCAACATAAAATATTGGTCTCGAAAGGTATGATTCTGCAAACCCCTATGATCGTGCACAGTCCTAGGAGCATTAAGAGGATTACTCACACAAGCAAAAGCTACGTGCAGGAGTAAGGGGTTATGGAATTGAGCTTTAAGAGGACTTAAATTAACCCAAAAAGCAGACATGCAAGAGTATTGTCATGTAGAAGCAGAGCACTTCAGTGACTTAAACCAATCCCAGAGGTATGTCATTCATAGATAGTCCAAGGGACTTGTTAATCATTTGCATTTCCTGTTTTTTAAGGGTACCATTACTAATCATCTTATCAGGTTCTTCATCCAGTAACATCTACCAAGCACCTACTGCTAGGTGAAAAACACATGTCCCTCTGTCTGTATAGATCTAACTTGACTTGTGTCATTGTGCTTGGAATTGAATTCTATTTGTCACGAACTCCAGCTCCTCCTAAAACTTCAAAGCTGAATGTTTTAAAATTTCCAGCTTTTAATCATTTTTCTTGTTAGTCTATAAAATCTAAAGAAACACTAACTCACTGTAGCATAACGGCAAATGTTGGAGCTATCCCCTGTAAACTTCAACCGTTTTCTTCGGGAACTTTATGTATCCTAAAATCCTACAAGAAAAAATAAACTGTACAGTGTCTTCTGAAGCTGAAGAATCTGGAGTCTTCCAACTCCAGGAGGAAATTACCAGGAGACAAAGAGAATTCAAACGGGAAGAAAAACCCCCAAAAAACCACAACAACATTTAATGAGAGGAAACATTTAAAATTAAATCTGTCGTGCTAAAGTCACTCAGTTGTACTTGGGAGAATTTTTATCTCTTAATATGATGACAACTACTGATATGCTTCAAAAGCCATCCTGCAAACATCCTTCCTGATAATTGTATCACAAATGATTGCTACTGTTTAATGCAAGAAGCATTTGATCACCACCTTTCACCTTAAAACTCAAATCTTTTTCCATCTCAGTTCTAAGGGATGGAGGTCTGAACATGGTTTATAGCATCCCTTCCAAACTCTACCAATTTCATGCACCTTTTTTTTACCTTATTGACTCTTTAAATTCTAGAAAGTTTTACTCACTGAAGATCACCCCAAAGCACCTAATAGAATATTAAAGTGTCTGATGCTCAAAGTCAGGTCTGATGGCCTATGGAGACTGAATTGATATACAACAATTTGCATTTATTAATACCCACAGATGATAGAAAACCACTGGGACTATTAATAAAGTTAACAACATGTTTTAAATGTAGCACTTACTTTTCTGGAACCTTTTATAATACATTTGTTTCACTCCATTCTGAGAAGCAATACTATTGGATCAGCTCTCCCAGAAAGACACAAAATCAACAGTTGGAGGTGAAAACTGGTGTCATGGTCCCGTTTTGCCTCCCCTTCCTTCTTTTATTTTTCATTTTACATGCCAATCTTCACTATCAACAGCCAGTTTTCCTTAAAAATTGAATTCCAATTCATTTCCTGAGCTGATGTATCATTGAAAAAGATGCCTAATCTTATGAATTTCTTTTGTAGCTATGCTTGCATTTCTACAAAGCTACTAATTAATCTTCCACATGAAACAGAGTGGCAATCCTCCACTTGATCCCTTTTCATGCCATTGAGTTCAACTGCTAAAAGAAACATGTGTTAATCCAGAACCTTTGGGTATCTAATAAATCCAAAGCCTTGGACAAAACAAGGCATGGTTGGGCATAAAGGAATTACTTTTAGCTGGGTATCTCTTTGGATCCAAGTTCTTGAGCAAAAGACACATTCACAATAAAATCAGCTTCCTGCAGCACTATTCTAGGAGCGCTGCCATCCACCAGACAGCTCGAATCTGATGCTAAGAGACTGGTGCATGCCCTTCTCTCATCTAGAATTGATCACTGCAGTGCTTTGTGCATTACCATAGCTAAATATATTCACTCAGACCTTTAGATGCTTGCAATTTGGCAGCTAGTGTTTCTACCCCTACTTAAAAATTTAGAGGTTTTCTTTAGTCTAATTAAAAAAAAAAAATAGTTGCACACAGCACTGATTTGTTGGAATTTAGCTATCAGTAGTGGGATGTACTGCTTGAGATTCTATTATATGCCATAGCTGGTTGAACTCAAGGCAAAGGAACATAACCCATTGTGAACATAATTCACCCTTGACACATCCTTTTCAATGTAATTTTCTATCATTTAAAACACAAACTTACTGACTTTCTGGAAAGCATCTGGAGTAAACTGTGAGAGTTCCAGCTCTACTAGAGACCAAGTGTTTCCAAAAGATCTTTTCAGCACATGCTTCTAAAATAAAGCATTTCTAACTCTAGGAATAGTGCTAAGCATCCTTTGAATGTAAATGTTTTTATACTGAAATGCAATGTATTATATTTTAATAAGACAAAAACATTGTGGCTCAAAAAGTGCTTCAAGGAAGTTATGCAAACACTGAGAGAACCTTGCACTAGGCAACCACCACTAATAGAACCTTACAAGTCCTTGTAGGATGTGGGTTTTTCCAGCAAGGCTGTAATTAGGCACAAGCTGCAGACAACAAAGAAGTCTTTGGTTGCTCACTTAAGCTCAGAACACATCTCTGAACCCAAAGCTGAGTCTGTTTGGGCTTTCAAGTGTGAACGTATGTTTTTCTTGTTTGATTTGGCACTGGTATTAGCCAGAATCCAGCTGTTTCTGGTATTTATTTATTCTGGGATACTTCACATGGTTTCATAGCTTCACAGAGCAGGCTCAAAAAGCCCTCATAAGACAAAGCAGTGACAGTGGCTATTATCACTGGAAGAAGTGTGCCAGCAACTGGGTGACTACATAAGTGGCTTGCATAGACCACTGAAAAAATAAATGGTCTTAAAAACTAGACAGAAGTAAAGGTTCTTTTAAAGTAAATGGAAAGAAAGCCCAGAAAAACACTTTTCCATATTCACTAGCTTTCTTTTCCTTTATGAATGCCTGGCTTCACTATGAAGTGCCTATTTTAATGGACCATCATCTACACATAAGGGAGGCCTATTGGAGTCAGAAGGAACTGTTGATGCGTGGGTAACTGTGTAGCAGTACAAGCAACAGGATGCTACTTAGGCCACCTGCTGAAAAACGCAATCAGTCCCAAGCTTCTTTAGTTGGAGGCAGTTCAAAATACTATTTTCAGAAGGCATTTTGAAGTTTTTGCCTGAAGTTAAATCAAGCTTGAATTACCAAAGCAGTGATGTTCCCAGTATTCAGGAGGGGGTTCTGTTATGTCATTATTTCACATCTCAAAATTATAAGTTAATAAAGAAGCATTAGCTTAGATAATGTTTATAATTCCACTCCAAGTGGGAAGTGTCATACACAATTCCACTGAAGACAACGCTGGGGATGGGAAAGGTGATACAATGCAATCAATAACAAGCTAGTGTGTGGAATTTCCATTATGTTAGGATTTTACACCATAACTATGCTTATCTTTCAACCTATTTTTTAAAATTATCTCTTGATCAGCCTGAAAGCCTTATTTAAAGTAGTATTTTATAGAATTATAGAGTGGTTTAGGTTGGAAGGGACCACAAAGATCATTCAGTTCCAATCCCCCACCATAGGCAGGGACACCTCCCACTAGAACAGGTCATTCGAGGCCTCATCCAGCCTGGCCTTCAACACCTCCATGGAGGAAGCATCCACAACCTTCTTGGGCAACCTATGCCAGTGTCTCTCCACCCTCACTGTAAAGAACTTCTTCCTAACATCTAGTTTGTATCTCCCCTCTCCCAGTTTAAACCCATTCTTCCTTGTCCTGTTATCACAAGACCTTGTAAACAGTCCCTCACCAGCCCCCTTCAGATACTGGAAAGCCACTCCAAGGTCTCCTCAAAGCCTTCTCTTCTCCAGGCTGCAGAGCCACAACTCTTGTAGCCTGTCCTCATAGCAGAGCTGCTCCAGCCCTCTGAGTATCTTTGTGGCCTCCTCTGGACTCATTCCACTAGTTCCATGTCCTTCTTGTGTTAGGGGCTCCAGAACTGCACACAATATTCTAGGTGGGGTCTGACGAGAGCAAAGGGGGAGAATCCCCTCCCTTGCCCTTTTTGTAGCGTTTATCCTAGACCCTCAGAACCAAATGTCCCACAACAGTAGAACGTCAGGAATTAACTTCATTTCTATACAAATCACATAGGTTTTGGTGTATGAAACAGGCAAGTACAGATGGAAACAGATTACTTGGTAGAATCTGAAGTTAACAAGCATTTTACCAGTGCAATAACCTTTACTAGCAATGTCAAACATTTAAATTACATCTAGCATGACATCCATGAATAGCTGTCTCCTTGGAATGACATCAGTGAGCTCACAAACCTGCTGCACTGTTACCTGTGTAGAAGGTAACTCAGAGAATTCAAAAGGGATTGAGGGAAAATAAGGCTAAACACTCAGAAAAAAAAAATATTTAGTGCAAATTTGGTAGTTTTTAAACATGACATAAAAAGAAAGTACAACTCCTTCAATTGATGGCTTACCTGGAGGTCTTTCACATTTGGGAATGGAATCCCTATGGTTATAACTGCCCGGGCATTCTCATCACAGAAATCCAAGCCTTCACTAACTTTTCCTCTGCACACAGCTATAAGGAGTGCTCCATCTTGAACAAGGCAGAGAGAAATATACAAATCATTCCCAGTGGTAAACCGAGTATCAGAAGGAAGTTCCAGCAACATCTTTTAAAGTGCTAAACATAATATAACAGAATAGACTGCATAGCAGTCTGGAATGGATATAAAATCAGACTTTTTCAGAGGGATGAGCTTAACTCCAATCATTTAACACTGTGATTCTGAATAACAACTGGCAAAATAATCTTGCACTACACACACAGCGCACTCATGCAACACTGAAGGCAACTCATGTCCTAGCTTGCAATAAGAGGACTGCATCCAGCAGGGCAAGAGAGGGGATTCTGCATGTGCATCATTCTGTACTTCCTCATATCCTCATGCAACCACAATACAATGAGCAGTTAATTTTCCTCATTTTTCACAGCACCTTGTTACAGTGAGGTGAGTTTTCCTCTATTTCTCCACACCTTATCCTAATTGTCAGGCACTTTAAGAATCTTTTTTCTTTAAACTTGAAGAGTCTGCATCAACTCTTTGGTGTATCTGCAGAACATACCTCTTTCTCCTTTACATTTTATTGCATCATAGTAGATTTTCAGCAGTTCATCAAAGTCACTCTTTGCTCCTCCCTGAGGCTCTGCAATGACCGTCTTCACCAGCTCCAGGTTTCTCCACAAGCCAGTGCTCATCCAGCGATCCTTCAATTTGTCCAGCAGCTGCAAACAAACAGAGACATCCAGCAAAGCTGTAACAGTCACTGTCACAACAGGACAGTCACTGGGACTGCTCAAAGAAAGCACACAAAGACATTTACTTTAATGAAATCAGAGTAGTCAGGTTCTGGATTTATGAAAATAAGTCTCCCTACTGTACACTGTTCCACAGCTCTGCAACAGTTTCTAATCACAATGGCTGATAAATCTCACTAATTAAAAACAGTAGAGATTGAGTTACCAAAGCAAAACTCTCTAAATCAGTAACAGAGTTCACTGAAGTGCATCTTCTGATGCTCCTCAAAGCAAGAGGAATGTCACCCCTCCCTCAAAAAATGGAGATTACCTGATTTTCTGATTACCAAGTAAGAGATCCACGAGTAAGACTGGAAGCAAATTCTAAACTATTTTGAAACAAGCTTTTATATCTTCAATTCCCACAACAGTTTAAAATGGACCTAGATAAGTTGGAGGAGGAAGTGATGGAGGATTTATCAACAGCCTCCTCTGATTCCTCAAGAGTCTGTCAGCTTTGTTAGCACTACCAAATTCTGACCTGTGCACAATTTATTCCAAAACAGTACACATCAAACCTTGCAAGTAAATAAGCTTTTTCCACATTTAGTGCAAACCCAACAAAATTGTGCTTTCCACCCCAAAAATAGAGTTTAAAGTGACAACAGAAAGTGAAGCCAGATAGATAGGGGTCATTCAGCAGGCACCACATGACCTTTTCTCGTCAGTTTCTAGACTGAATTTTACCAAGCTAGGGAGCCAAAAAGCTGCTCCTTCACCCAACAGGTTTGTCTGATGGTGCTCAGCAGTGCCCTCAAGGCAAACACAAGGCAACCAACACACTTTAGAGTGAATTGAGTAGATCTGGTTCAGTGGACAGAAGTAAATAGTTACCTTCACTCTTTCTCTTTTCTTTTTCTTCCCTTTCTCCACCTCCCAAACACCTTCTCTCTGCTGCAGTCCACTATCAAGAGTTTTCACTGGCTCTAACAAACCAAACTCATCAGCCATTTGGTGTTGGTTCACTTTAATTTACTCCAAGATTATGTTTGCATCTTAGCACAACCTCCCCTGCTGCCCAGGGTTGGCTCAAGACACCAGGCTGTGACACTGAACTGACAAATGGAACAGAAGAGAGCACTTACCCACTTTTGGAGGGTTTCAAATATCTTTGGGACACCAACACCACTACAGGGGAAGGAGAAAACCCCTAAGTTGTAACTACTGCCAGGACCCAGCTGCCAGCTGAGTAAAACCAGGACAGATTGTTACAAAATTAATCTCTCCCACCATCAATCTACAGCTGAAGTGTTACTGTGAAGCGGAACTAACTGTTGTCACACTTGAGTTTGCAGGGAGAACACTTGCAAATGTTTAGGAAACTCTTTACCTGAACCTTGCATATTTCATGTTCTCAGCATTCAAGGGCTGAACTTATTCTCTGACATTAAGAATTTGGATTGGTTCCCATTGAGGGAGTTCAGAGGACACAAATATTATGTTATTCTTGAATTTTCTGTAGCTCTCTTCCAGCTTCTACTCATGGAATTACATTTGCTTACTACTGGCATGGCACCATTCTCAAGCAAGCACAGAGACATTAAGTGATGAACAGTAGGAACAGTTTCCTACACAAATGTTGCTGTAGAACAAATCGGCTCTTCTAAATGTATCTCTCCTGCTGTTTGTCCCCTTCTCTACCAGCTCTGTCATTTCCTAGCAGCATCTTGTCTCTAATCTCTTTTTATATATAAAAGGTCATAATACTATGATGGAGCAATGACTGTCCATCTTGCCATCCACAGCCTGCCACTCTGCCTTCAGTTTTAGATGTGATATGGAGATAATTCTGGTAAAGAAAAGAATCTAACAAATTACGCCTCTAAGTACATCCATTTATGATCTGGTAGAGCTGCCACTGACTGTAATATTATTACCTTTCCAGATTTCATTCTTCCTCCTACTAAACTAATGTCTGCCTGGGCATCTACTCAGCAGGCTACACTAAATTCACTTCTAGCACTGCCTGCTGCTTATCAGGTGCAACAAAAGGAGGTCAGGCAGGATAGAACCAAAATTGACATTTACATACTCATGCCTTGACTCCTAAGGGCCACTTGCCCCTGACTTTCTCCTCCTCCTATCATCCTGACTACCAAAATTGACTGGTTTGGATCAGTTTGTTTGTTTTTTTCCCACAAACATACCCTAATGAAGTGTTCTTATCACAAGAGTTGTTTCCTAATTTAAGAGGACCGAAGTTAGTTGATAACCTCAGAAAGGGCAAGAGCCCTTACAGAAATTGCCTAATCCTTCAGTCCTAGTGTATTTCTCATGTTTGAAAGAAGGATAGCTAATCTTCGTGGTTGTAAAGATGGCAGTAGAAAATCTTCCTCCAGTCTCCTAAGGAAACATCTTTTCTCTGTAGTGGGTTACCCAGTACCTCCAGGTAACCACACCACAGGTTCACAACAGGTTTAATTGACCAGAAAATCCACAGGTTTTGATGGAAATGGTGAATTATTCATGAAAAACTTTGGCAAGAACATGTCAATGCCTTTAACTCCCTACTCCTGCCAGACACGCTACTTTTGAGGGGTAAGGAAGTGATTGCACCCCTGTACTAAGCCCTGGTGAGGGCACAGCCTGAGTATTGGGTTCAGTTCTGGAAGTCACAATATAGGAGAAACACTGAGGTCTTGGAACATGTCCAAAGAAGAGCAGCAATGCTGGCAAGGGGGTTGGAGGGCATCATATGAAGAACAGCTGAGGAAGCTGGGGTTCATCTGAAGAAGAGAAGGCTCAGAGGAGATTTATTGCTCTCTACAACTCACAGAATCACAGAAACATCCAGGTTGGCAAAGCCCCTCAGGATCACCAAGTCCAACCTAGAACTTTACTCTACAAGGTTCACCTTAAACCACATCATTAAGCACCACATTCAAACAACCCTTAAACACATCCAGGGTTGGTGACTCCATCACCTCCCTGGGTAGCTCATTCCAGTCCCTGACCACTCTCTCCATGAAAAACTTCTTCCTAATGTCCAGTCTAAACCTCCCCAGCCTCAGGTTGAGGCCATTCCCCCTTGTTCTGTCTCCAGTTACCTGTGAGAAGAGACCAGCAGCAGCCTCTCCACAATGGCCCTTCAGGTAGTTGTAGACAGCAATGAGGTTTCCTCTCTGCCTCCTCTTCCTCAAACTAAACAGCCCCAGCTACCTGAAAGGAGGTTGGAGTGAATAAATAGGTTTAAGTTGTGCCAGGGAAGGTTTAGATTGGACACTGGGAAAAAAAAAAAATACTGAGAGAGTGCTGAGGCTTTGGAACAGGCTGCCCAGGGGAGTTGGAGTTGCTATCACTGGAGGTGTTCAAAAACCATGTAGATGTGGCACTACAGGATATGGTTTAGTGGCCATGGTAGTTGGATTATGGTTGGACTTGATCACCTTAAAGGTCTTTTTTCCAACCTTACTGATTATTTGATTCTCTTGAAAGGAGTTTGCTTGATATGAGAACTTTCTTGCAGACAAGAAAGTATGTGCAAACACACAAAACAGCCATGCTATACGCAGACACTAAAACAACAAGAATTATAGACATGACTGAATACAAATAAATAAAATATACAACACTCACATAGTTTCTAAGAGCTAGGAACCAAGTGCAGGTTTCTCATCAAAAATTATTTCACTTCAGGTTGAAAAAGTGCAAATGGGAGGAAGCTATAATGCCAGGAATCACAGGAGCAACCATTAATGCCCACAGCCAGTCACTTTTTCTACTCCAGGGAATAATAGTTTCTGCAGTGCAAGGCAATCTGTGTATATTTTATTAAATCCCTTAAAAATGGATTCTCAAATGGTTTATTAACAAATGGTCTTCCTCCAGGAGAGCAGAAAATCTTGTTAGAAAGAATCTGTCATCTCCCCATGCACTGAAGGATGTTTACTCTGATAGCTCTTTCCTTTTTTTTTTCTTTTCTGCAATTTAAGGACACCTGTAAGCTATGATCCACAGAAACCAGGAGCTTAGTATTTAGGATTTGCCATTCACCTTTGTCAGCATCCTCCTTTTTAGGCAGATTCGAAGCACTCTTGAAGTTTGAGAAAGGAGGAAACTGGTTTCAAAACATCTCCTGCCATTATGCTGCACTCCTAGGAAAAATCCTCTCATCCTATGTCTACGAAGGAAAAGCTCTGCCCTTTCCCTTTACCACTTTGTTTTATGCCGTGCCAAAAACTGCATTAGGGGTTTCCCACATCACGAAGGAAGACTAAAGATTTGTTTAATGTATTTTACCCTACGGCAAGCTCGTTGTAATTTCCAGCAGCTTAAAGCTGAGAAGTGGACCTGCAGCAATCAAATTGCTGGGGAGTCACTTTTTCTGCAGTAGTCATTACCTCCCAGTATAGGATTTTTGAAGTAGCAATTAGCTGAAGTGAGGAAAGGTCCAACAGAAAACTCAGCAACATGATGAGTTGTTTGGGTGGGTTTGTTTTTTTTTAAGGTTGATAGTTCCCTATCTCCCAAGCACCTGCCACTAAATGTCTCGAGACAGAATATTCCTGAAGTACTTCAGCATTAATTCACATACTGAAGGGATTACACCCAGCCAGCAGGGTAAAAAGGCAACATGGAAATAATCTGTCCATTAAAACACGCTTGGGGAAGCAACAGAACACTTCAGAAGACAAGAGGATATCTAGAGCAGTACAGGACAAGCAGCACTTGACAGCAGAGTAAAATGACTCTGACTTTAGTGGCCAGTTTAACAACTAACAACTATCAGTTGGAATTCTATCTTCTTGTGCACCTTAAACCCATTGGCTGTCTGCATTTATTTAATGATGAGTGAACAAAAGGCATTTCAAGGTGCACAAAATTTACACAAACGCCTTGTAACCCCCTAGCAACTCTGCCACTAAAAACTCCACTTCCCCAAACTTTGGCATTCTTTCATCTTGTTGCCATGTCATATTTTTTTAATGATATGGAGTTCCATTTTCCATTGTTATTCAGATTTGAAGGGTAGCTGAGAGGAGAAAGCAAACAGCCATTAGGTTCTTCTTAATAAAAATCAGAGTATTGGCACCACTGTTAGTGCAAAAAGTCAGAGATTCCCAAGGGACTAACATTGATCTAAAAGCCTTTTCCCAAGCAGAGCTCTTCCTGTGTTTGCTACCAGAATTTTCTTTTTGAATAAGCACTGCTTCAAATCAAAGCGTGTCTCCAGTGGGCTGGAAACGTGTTTGAAGGGTCAAAAAGGGTTCCACACGCAGTCAGCATAAAACTTCCAAAATGGAAAAGATATCCATGGCCAAGTCAGAGCCTGAGCAAAAGGACTGGCTTCACTAGAACCAAGAGGGCTGTGCTACACTTGGGACTAAAAGGGCAGTCACTGGCAGAAAACTAAGTTACCAGCCAACCAGCAACATGTGCAAGTGACACACAAAGATGTTCAGTGCTGCTGCGATGGTGAACTCTTACATTACCATTTCAGAGTCATTAATACACATTCTACAGCCACCACTATTCATAGAATCATAGACTCATAGAATGGTTTGGCTCAGAAGGGACCTTAATGATCATTTAGTTCCAACCCCCCTGCCATAGGCAGGGACACCTCCCGCTAGACCAAGTTGCTCAAGGGCTCATCCAACCTGGTTTTGAACACTTCCAAGGAGGAGGCATCTACAGATTCCCTGGGCAGCCTGTTTCAATGTCTCATGAAGCTATTAAAGGTAGACACTACTGAAGACAGACCTCACTAGCAACATGCCTAACATTTTAAACTGCTTTACTTCAGATGTTACACTAGTGGTAAATATAATTGATACCTTCTTCAGACATTAGTTTCTGTATCTTCCCTCTCCTCCTCTTCCACAGATCTCATGAACTCTATTTTCCTTCAAGACATTGAGTAAATCAGCCCTTCAGTGTAAGCTTTTATCTTATCTAAGCGACAGGAGGCAGCAGTGGCATGGAGGCGGCAAAGAAGTGCAGATACTAAATGTATACATTTGAGTTTTATCAAATGTTTTTGCTTCTATGTGGTGCTTGTATCTTGACAGGAAAAAAAAGCAGGTGTAAACCCAAATAAGACACCATTTTACTTCTGCATCTACTGAAAACCCTTACAGTCAGAGAACGTCAAGAGGAAACACAGTTATCTTGCCTTACCACTCAGTGTTTGCCACCATTTGGACTGTCTGTAAAAACATACAAGGATTGTTTTACATATCACAAGGCAGCCCAACCTGCATCTGCATCAGCTGCCTCCTCTCTACCTTTAGTAAGGAAAAAAACTAATAAAATAATCTATACATTCTAACAGATCCTTCTGCAAATGTAAGCTATTAGGATGGAGGACATCATATTTTCCACTCAAGTAATCCTCTGAAGATCTCAGGGCACAGATGTTTTTATAACAGACCTAATTCCACAGGTATTGCATTACCCTTAATAAGCTTCCAGGATGATGCTTTTTTTGCTGAGTCAGCTGGTTAGCTGCAGCTGTAACTTTTTGTTCAACTCACATTCACACTGGTTTCAGAGCTGTAGGTTGTTCAGCAGGATGGTTAATTACCTGCTTGAATGTTCTGCTTCTGTTATGAGAGAAAGGAACTGGCTCTACATCAGTGATAATCCCAGAATGCATCCAGACATTAAATAAATGCATTTAGCAGGTTGCTTGAACACAAGTGGCCTCACATTCTTGTTATTTCTAAACAGCCTATGAGAATCTATCTTGCCAGATTCCCCTCATTCCGTATCACTTACAAACTGGTATTAGAGCCCTGTAGTAAACTAACTTCTTCAGGTATTAATGTTTCATAAGAGTACAGAATTAGTAGAAGTTATTTGACAGTCCTCTGAATCACAGCACCACAGAATGTTAAGGGTTTAGAGTCCTCCTCCAGAGATCATTGATTCCAACCCACCCTGCCAAAGCAGGACCACCCACAGCAGGTCACACAAACACATACAGGTAGGTTTTCAAAGTCTCCAGAGAAGGAGACTCCACAACCTTTCTGGGCAGCTTGCTCCGGTGCTCAGCCTCACCATAAGGAAGTATTCCCTCATGTCGAGGTAGAACACCTTGTGTTCTAGCTTGTACCCACTGCTCCTTGTCCTATCACTGGTCACCATGGAAAAGAGCCTGGCACCTTCATCTTGACACCCAGGCCTCAGAAATTTAAAGACACTGATAAGATCTCCTCTTAGCCTTCTCTTCTCAAGACCTAAACAGTCCCAACCAAACTAAAAAGGTTGCCAAAGACCCCATACTAAATGACATGGAATCCTAATGGACCTTCAGGACTACTGGACAGTGCAGTTTTGGGGTAACAACAGTTTCCCAAGCTGGTGTGGTAGCATGACATCAGTAATCAATCCTATTTCCACCAAATAAAAGCAACAGCAAAGGGCCTTTGAGGTCCCAAGCGAACACAAAGGAAATAGAGAGAAAGTAAGTAAACAGTAATGAAATGGGAATAAAAGAGTGAAGGGGCAAGAGAGACCTGCCTGGAAGGACTCCTATGACAGAAAAAAGCTGAGTTTCCATCCAAAAACAGGAGGGAAAATATTTGGTTATACCAACCAATAAAATCTAATGTCTACTATCAAATCTTTAAAATACATTTGGAATGGCACTCTAGAACTATTAAAACCAGCACTATAAAAAAGCACAGTGTCCCTTAACAAGAATAAAAGGTCACAGGTATGAAAAGAAAGCAATGAAGTCTAATAACATTTATCAAGATCACCAGAACTACTGGATGGTTTCAAAAGGACTGACAGAATCTCCACCTTGTAGCCACAAGTCATTGACCAAACTGGTAGAGCTACCTTACGTTTCATCTTTTTTTCTTTCCTCCTTAACTTGTCCACTTTTTCAATGGTGATTTTACTCTTAACCAAAAAACAAACACCACCTCCATTTTGCTTGACACCCAGACACTGCACTAGGCTGTGCCAGCCAAGAATAACTTAGCCCACTGAATTATTTAAGCAGTTGTTTACACTGAATTAGATTGTCATGAGAGGTTAAGCAATAGACTGATTCACAGAAACCTCCCCATGTTTACAGGAGGTGTCTAACACCATACAAGCAGGTATTCCAAATTCCTTCTTTTGAATGATTCAGGTGATACCAAATACTAATGAATCTATTCACCAATAAAATCAAATTAAATAGCATTTTAAGCTTCAACCCCCACTTTGTCAATTTCTAGCTCTAACAGATTTTAAAGGGACCATGAAGGTATCTGTGCCTACAAAATTTCATCTGTGAAGTCAAATCTACTTCCCAAACAAAATGTTGATTTCCCACTGTTAATGGGAAACTGGAGGAAAATATCAAATGCCCATATAAATACTTGTGCACAGGTAAACCTTTTCTTTATGTGCCAAAATGGAACCCATTTAACACAACATTTTCATGGAAACATCCCACACAAAGATGCTGTTCTTATCGAAGAGAGGCTATGCCTCCTTTCTACTACACATTTCCCCAACTATTTACTATCATCCTGGGGCTATGACCAGCAAGGCAGAGAAGTTTTCTTTTGAACCAGATTTGGTTTACAGAGTACTAACTCCAGCTCAATTTCAGTCTGATTTCCTCTCCCAAAGTGTCACAGAGCCTCTGTAATGAAATGCTCCAGAATTGTAAAACAGAAAATACATATTAAAAAAAAAAAAAAAAATCCTAAATGTTTTTTTTCTGCCTTCAAGGAGAACATTCTACTGGAAAGCAAATAATGAAAGAATACAGGGAATATAAAATGTTCAAGACTGATCTCTTTGTTTTAAGAAAGATGAAAACGAGGGAGAGAGGAATTTTAATGTAGAAAGAGCTGAGAAAAGCCCTGAAATAAGAGTAGGCAGTGTGAAGGAATGAGACCAGGACACAGACTCATCTAATTCCTCACTTTTTTTCAGAACTTTTCAGCTGATAAGGAAGATTTTCTAATGTGCATTTAACTGCTAACCCTTACCATCTGTTAAAGCAAAAATCAGATCAACTGCCTAAAATAAGAGCACACACTTTTAAAGCAAAAGTAGGCAAAAGGAAAGCAATTTTAAAAGCTTAGACTTGCACAGATCATCAGGACTCCAAATCTAAACCAATATTGTTGAAGCTGATCAATGCTCAGCAGGTTACTCCATAGGAAAAGCTCTCTTTCATTGGAAAGACTTCAACAGTCTGGAGATGGAACCCAGAAACCTGCAAAGGGACCTCAACCCTCACAGATTTATTCTGATATTTCCTGTTTCTTCCAGAATTATGATTCAAGATCATAGAGCCTTTTAGTTCTCCTAACAGGTGCTCTACATCACAGTGTCCCTCCTTAACATGTCTCGCAGGAGAAAGCTGCCCTCAGTTGGAGGTCACTACTACATGTGCTATTTCAAGAGATTTTTCACCTAGAGCTCTCTTAACATTTCTTTGCAATGGAAAATGAGCTTGAAGACTCCAACTTTAAAACCACATCTGCTCTTCAAGAGCCTGTGTGGGAAAAGTGGCTTTTGAAGTTTAAAACCACTATCCTTATTCTCTCAAGGAAAATTATAAACAAACAGGAAAGAGAAAAGAATATTTAGGACCAAAATTCATGTTGAGACACCTACTTATACTAGGAAACACGAGGCAAAAATCTGTGCTAGTTCACACAGGCTTAGAAAACACTGCAAGGGGGAAAAGGAAAGGAAAGAAAACCCCAACAGATAAAGCTACTGTGCAATTCAGCTACATAATTAAACTAAACTCTGAGGATGGTGAAAAACTCTGTATTATAAACAAGATTCTGATCACCATGTGCACACTCCAGCACAATAAAAGGTGAATAATTCATAATCATTTTCAAGGAAAAAGTATGCATCACTCAACTTGGGGGAAGCACAGGGGATTTCACTGGCATGATTTTTCTTTAGGGACAATGACAAAGTGCCGCTCACCAGCAGGAAACTGAAGCACTGAACTGTGTTCCATGTGCCATAAATCAACGCTGCAGCCTACAGGATGTCTCTCTGGTACCAACATACCATCAATTTTTCAATAACCTCCTTAAATAATGGAATATGTGAACGGCGACAACAGTAATGAAAAATGAAATGTTTTGCACACCAAAGACTCTAGAATAACATGGTTAATATGTTGCTTCCACAGTTGAAGAAGTTTGTTTTGGTTTTTTTAATAGCAAACCTTTTCCCAAAAACCCAACATGTTTTCCCACAAAACAATCTGGATAGCCTTTGAAGGATTCAGTCTTTGAGCTCTGCCACAGCTGTTTCTAAACAACTTGGTTCAAGACAAGGTTTCTTTTGTGGTTTTAAAATTAAGCAAGACAACAGCTTTCTGTGTTACAGGAACTGCTTGTACATTCACCCTAGGCTATCATTACACTTTCAGGTTCCAATGAGAGAGCAATCCTTCACGCAAAGGAAGCTCTCCAGATAAACTTCTCTTTTTTTAAAGGCATTGTTTAGATCCTGGTCTGCAATCAAACCCCAAACTTATTAACTGTTCATGAATCCTTATTAACTGTTCATGGCATCTCTCACACTGCCATCCTCTTCACCAGTCAAAACCCAAGCTCACACCCCTTTGACCTCTTTTTTTTTTTAATTCCAGAATAAAGAGTTTAAAAAGAGGCAAGGTTGTCAGCAGGGAGGCACAGTGCCACCTGGGACAGCTGATTCAGGCAGACGTGCAGGACAGTCCTAGGCACAACCAAGACCACCAGTGCTCACACACTGAATGACAGCACAAACATGCCTGCCATGGGAAACTGATTCCAAGAGAGGGAAAGTAAGATTTAGCTTTTAGTCTTCAATTAACACTAATAGAGAAAATGTTTTGTTTGGTTTTAATTTAGAGAAGCTATGTTACACCTGTAGACATCAATATTCTCTCCATTGTATTGGAATGGTTTGTAATCTTTCCTTTGTTGTAGAAGAACAAACAGACCTTCCAGAATATCTGATTCTTTGGAAAATAATTTCTCACCTCGTGATCAAAAAGCAGAAGCAGCTGAAAACAAAAGTTTCAAGTGCAACGTGCTGCAATCTGGCTACCAACAAGTCAAGTGGCTCATTTCTAAGCCAAGTTTTGTTTTGTGCAAGTTGCTACAAAACACTTTTGCTAAAAATAGCCCATTAAGGAGCTGTGAACTGAAACACAACGCAATGAATTCTCTCTAGAATACAGCATCTCAACAATGATACTTTATCACCAAGAAGCTTGCTTACACAATTAGCAGCTAGGGCTTGGTTTTCTAAGGCACAGTTTGACAGGCTCCCTGACTTGCCAATGAAGGAGAAGTTTTCTGAATTTAAAATAGCCCCTGCAATACATTAAATATGCAAATTCTTGGATGCTACATGCTCCCTAAATAGAAGCTTTCAGTTCTATTCTTTCTGATACACAGTGCTTTTCACACATGGAGAAGCCACAGCTCTACCACATCAGGCAGTGAACTTCTCAGAAGTGCCAAAGGGGCCAGGAACTCTGTAAGTTGCAACGGTTCAGGACAGGAATGTCAAAGTAGCCTGTTCAAGATATACCTTCTAAAAATCATGTTGTTTATGTATATTGCTTCCCATTAATAACTCCTGTTTGTCATCCCAATTCTCTCCTGTTCATTAAAAGCTCTCGAGGAAGACAAAATGTGGACTGCAATTGTTCTTTACTATTTGGATTCAGCTTTTCAGAGTGCAAACTTCTTGACTGTGAAAACTCATTTTCAATGCAGTTACTACTTAAATGGTAGGAAAAATCTGCAACCAGAAAGTGTTAATTACAATGGAAATTGGAGCATGTGTTAACTAGACACAACAATTCAGCTTGCAGCACTTTGACACGTCAGAGCTCAGAAGTGAGAAACAACAATAGATTTTCAGTTTATTTTCCTGATGCTGGATGCTCAGGGTCTTTAAACTAACAGTGCAATAAAATATTAAAATGCACAGCTCTCAGGGTGTGAAATTCACAAGCAAAACACTCATCTACCAGTATGGCATATAATTTTTTTAGACACAATACCCAATAATCTGCCACAAACTGTCACTGCAGATTCTACTTTAGATGATGTGCAGATGCTACCAGAAAGTGTATTTGCTCTATGCAGAAAGCAAGTGCCACAGGGCACCTGAATAATTGCAGGTCCCTTGCTGGTCACCTCAGCAGTTCAGTAAGTCATGGAAAGTGTATTTGTGCACTCTTTGCAGTCAGTAACTCAAAAAGATAAGGTGGGACCCAAATCACACCTAGAAATTTCCCCTGAGCCAACAGCAAAGAGCTGCAAGAACACTCAAGCACAGTGGCTGTTGTGTACTCCAGGATTGGCCCTGCGTAAACTGTGTGACTGCACTAAGTAGCACATATAAACAGCAACTGCTCCTCCATCCCCAGTTTCTGTGGGATTCCACAGAATCATAGAATCAGTCAGGGTCAGAAGGGACCACAAGGATCATTTAGTTCCAATCCCCCCGCCATGGGCAGTCAGAACACTTAATTCTTTTCATATCACCTCACCCAAATTTCCATTCACCCAGAATATTCAGCTGAGTAACTCTCCAGGTCGTTTGGTTAATTCACAGTAAAGGCAGACTTGGTTACAATGCTGCAATCTCACACTAACAACTTTCTAACACAACTTTCTAACACACACCACAGCTCATAAAATAAAAAAAATCACAATTTCCATATTAATTTCCTTAATTTCTCATATTAAGGTAAATCACTGAAAAAAAAGTTCTAAAAAGCACAGTAATGTTTCATCTGGCAGTAAAAGGGACGATAGTGCTGCCTCCTTGAGTGTACAATATCATCTTTTCCCTTGAGCCATCTCTGACACTTCTGTGACCTCCTGACAAGCCAGCTCAGTTCACGAAGCCAGCAGAAAACTAATAACAAGGAAGAATAAAGGGATTAAAAACTTTTCTTTTGTTCTGAAGATCTGAATCAGCTGACAATTCAAAGTAGCCCACGAATGATCATTAGGAAAGGGAGGAAGAACATCACCATTGAGCAGCAAGCTGTTGGGTCATTTCCTCCCATTTCTCTAAGCACATCTAATGTTTGAATTGTCTTTAATTTCCTAGAAACTAGGAAAATTACTCCATAATCACAAATCTAGGATCCTGTAAAACTATTTAAGAAAGAAAACAAATATTGTGCAACTATTCAGATCATATGTTGTCATCTCCCAAGAGTAGCATCTTATCTTTGATGTAGCTCAACATTTTTCTTGGCCTGCTTTGAAAGTAACTCATGTGAATGGTCAGAAGTGGAATTATCCACTGGCAACCCAGCAGTGGGGAAATAAAAACACCTGAAACCCAAAAGCCAAACAACTCAAGAGGTTCAAAAATTCTAAGTGAGAACATTCTAATAAATCATCATAAAAACCACACACATTGGCTTTAAAAGTTTAGAACTTCAGCTCTTCCTTTGGAGCAGAATTCAGCACTCTTCTGGCTTTCTTATTTCAAGGAAATGTTTGCTTCAGTCTCTTTAATTAGACAATCATTATTTTGCCCGGGTGCAAACTGCCAGCTCCATCTTCAAATTCAGTTTGGCAGAGTAACTTGAACTGCTGACATGAAAAGAGGAGGTTTGCCAGCAGAAATGCAGGATGAAGATGATATATCTAGATCTAGAAAACCTCTTATCCTAATTCTTCTTGTGCAGCCTCACTATTCCTTCCACTACTTCTCTGTCCTATTTTGAACAGACACCACAAAACCGCCTTCAGCATCCGAGGCAGAGAAAAGAGCACCGTGATGGAATGGTTGATACATTCCACCACACAGTGATTTTTACATGCATGCCTTTGCTCTGCCCAAGTCAGCGGGAAAAAAGGAAATTGCAGACTTCAGAAATCAGAGTAAGATTTACAGGAGCTATTGGAGCTCTCAGAAGACACCTCAGATAATGCACAGCAAGCCTGAAAACTGTTCTTTTGGATGAATGCGAGGGCCCCAATGGCTAGGCAGTTTATATTACAGACATTTAAATGTTCAAGTGAAGGAAAAATAGAGAATGAAACCGAAAGGAGATATTGTACATGATTAATGGGAGCAAAAGCCCCATAAAATATGAAGAATCTGAGATAAAGATCAGAGATAAACCTACCAGGGCAGAGCAAGAGTGAAAAACAAGCAATGAAGAAACAATAGTGGACAACAAGTAAAACAAAACTCCACTGAGGTTTATTAGGTACAAATGTTGAAGTGAATAGTTTGAGTCATTAGAACCTGGCTTATTTAAGATCGTATTTTCCCAAACTCATGCCCCACCAGACAGAAATCACTCCACCAAAATTTTCATCTGAGTAAGGCAAAGGACACAGCTTTAGAAGCTGGCAAGAAGATTTTCTTTTCAAAAACAAAGAAGAAAAATCCCAAAGGGTCACTTCAGAGTCACAAGCCCTAACTCAGCCCTCTGCAGCACCGGAGCACCCAAAAACTTCCAGAGGACATTGCAGAGAGTTGTTAATGGCAGGGAAGAAACAGAGAGTACTGCTCAAATGTTGTTTAATTACTCCTACATCACTTTGCTCTACTTTTATTTTTGGGTACTTGCACATAACTTGAGAGAGCAAGGATGACAGAATTCTATTCCCTAAAGTATTTTCTTGTTTTTAGGGTTTCTTACAGACTGTAACAGCACCATTGCAGCTGTTTGGCTCAAACAAATAAGGCTTCTGGAGTAAGAGAATGCTTTTCCCTTGAGAGCAGAAAGCAAATGCCTTGCAGAAAGTGAGTATCATTATTAATTTACAATTATTTCATAACACACCCCTGATATGCCAGCCTGTTTAAAGGCCTCCTGCCTTTTCATCCCATGAATATGATGGTGACACATCAAAACACTCTGTTCCTTGGATCACTTTAAATCTGTAACAGTGTAAATTACAACCTCTAACCTTAAAATTATGCAGGCAGATAATGTTTAGGTCATTCAAAGAAAAAAAAAATCTGTTGTAAAACATACTTGGTGTGAACAGATCCCTGCATCTCACAAACATTTACACACAGTGGTATCTCTCTCTTTCTCCAGGAGTATCAAGGAGCATATTACTCTTGATAAAGAATTTATCCCTGCCTAAATACACCTAACAGCAAAATGTAAGCAATTTTAGGGCACCCCATGCACTTCACTAGAGAACTCCTCACACAAGCACTCTGCAGTCAGCAACTATCTGTGATGCAAACAATTATTTTCCTACTTAATTTCAAATTCACCTTTTCACTGCACAAACCTAATGGTTTGCAGTTTTCCCCTCCATAGGCATTACAAGCAAAAAGACACTGTGGAATGTTTATCTCTTATCTGGATATTGTCATTTTACTGTCTCAAAGTTCTTAAAACAAGCTTTTCGCTAGGGAGGAAATCAGTCAGCATCAGACCAAGTGGGGAAACCCTGCACTTGCTCAATGTCTGTGGCTCTTACATAGTTCCAGATGTTCAGAACATTAATAATGCACTAACTCAAAACTTCTTTTTGAAACTTTAGAATGTGCAAATTGCATTAAAACCTCTTTGCCCTCATTAATGGTATTGTTACAATCCCAGTACTCTGGAAAATGTTTTTTGGCATTTGTTTAACTTTGTGATATTGCCATTTACTCATTTTAACAGCCAGTGCTCAAATCTTAATGCTTTTAATAGGGCTGGCTAAACAGACTACCATCTTTGGTGACTTTATTGAAGTAATTAATTAAATAAGTACAAGTTGTCTGAAGGCAGTGTTGGTTGGTTTGGGGTTTTGTTGTGGGGGAGTCTTGGGGCTTTTTTGGTTCTTTTCTTTTTTTAATTATTGTTATTATTAATGGCAGGTTTCCTACAATTTATTTACAAAACTGTTTCAGGGAAGTTTTAGGAATTAAATTATTCTGTTGTTAGTTTTTTTTTTCCAGTGTTAAGACCGATTTGTTCTCTGCTGCTCTGGCACAGACTTCTTAACAAAACCCAAATAATTTCTACCAATCTCACACAAATGTCAGTCAAAAAAGGGGTCTGCCTGAAACTAAGAAGAGCCAGACATTCAGAATTAATACTGAAACTGTATCTCTCCCTCAGCCTGCCATATATAGGGATGGCACATCATTGTCCAGGCCAGGAGACTGTATTCAAGGACTTGGTCTCACATCCAGCGCAGACCCACAGCTGTGCAATGGCAGACAAGTGCACCACTCAGGGGCTAAACTGAGGTCCCTCCTTTTTATTCCAAATAACCATCTAGGCTGAACCTGAGGAGTCTCAGTTCATTTGAAACCAGCACAAGTTAGATCTGTTGCTATGCTCTACACTGCTCACAGTTAACTGATATTCATATCTGCTTGCCTAAAGTTGTGTAATACTGTCAAGAATTGTTTGCCGGCAGAACGGTAAACACTCTTGTCTGCAGCTTCACCACAGCTTTGGTTGATACCTTAAACGTGGAAAGGGAGCCAAGACAATAAACAGAGGTGTTCCAGGCCAAATGGATTTGCTGTCAACCAACCCTATCTTGACTGAAGAAAACAGGCACAGCCAAAAAGAACAGGAACATGAGAGGAGTACGACAGATGAACTCTGAACTAGCAGCACTTAGAATAATGAGATAATAGATACTCAGATGAGACAATCAGTAATTCTTTTTTTACAACTGATAAAATTGCTATTTATGTTGCATTATAACCTTATCCCTAATTTCTCAGGGGAAACAGCAAATGCAGTGCAGCATTAATTGTTCTGCATGTACACATTAGTAGTCACACCTTCCTAACTAAACATAGTGCATGGTAATACTAATTTATGGCGAGGGATAATGTGTTCTTTAGTGTGGGACTGAGACTGCCAGATACATTAATTGAACAGTCTGGTCTAAGATTTATCATACATGTGTGTGACAAGCTTGCATGGAAAAGTAACACCTAACTGTTGTTAGAGCTGACAGTATCACAAATATTTACCCTTATGCCTCAAGTTCAACAGCTTCTGTACCAAAGTGACACCAAAATTATTTTCTCATGGTTTTGGTTGCTTTTAAATTGTACCCTTAGTTACAGAAATGCTACCTCAATAATGGAGCAGTGATTTGCACCAGCTTTGTAATTCCTGTTCCCTCTTTTCTTTTGCTCTGTTGTTCTTCTCCCCAAAGAGCTCTCAGTAAAGGGCTGGTGAGCAGGAACAGAATTCAAAACCACCCCTTAAATCAGGCTGCATGAGAACCTGCTTTAGGACATACCAACCAAGCTTACCAGAAATAAGTCAGTCTGAAAAAAAAAGGTCATGCACAAGAAAAGTGCTCTAGGAAACGAATGCCTTAGACCACCTTTGTTCCATCACAGTATTTGTTAGTGACTCTTGAACAACCCTTGGAATCGTTGCAGTACACAGCAAAAGCTCCAGACAGTTCAACATTTTTCCAGCAGATACTGCTGAGGTGTAACAAAGTCTTGCTACTCTTTCATTATGCTTCACTAAATTCTCCTAAAAACATTAATTTCCTGGAAATCATAGATACAAAGAGAATCTGGGCTAATGCAATATAAGGAACTTTAAAATTCTGCAGTCACCTTTTTTTTACATTGTCTTCACTACTTTGGTAATGAACTACTCAGAGATAAAATCCATATAGCATCACAGATATAAACCTCCAACTGCCCCCTGAATTTCATAACAGTAACACAGGGAGCACAAATGTGTCTCGCAGGCATTTGGACACAAATACTCCAGAGAGAGTATAGCAATCAATTTTTCAAGTGTAGATTTAGATTGTTCAGCCACTTCTAAGAGGTTCATGAGACAGACAGCAAAGTAGTTACTATCCTTATTTTTTAAGGCTAGCATTTGTTGAAATTGTCTTCATTTTTTCCCCTTCTACAAAACTATTTGATACAGCATAGTGCAAAATACCCAGTTACACTGTGCAGCTACTGAGTAAAAACTTCTATGTGACTTCAAAAATTGAAGCTTTGTAAAGGAAAACAGATATGAAAGGACTATGATCAATCCAGAGCAATGGAGAATACTACACTTTCAAGGTGTAGAAGAAAAACGTAGGAAATAAATCTTGGACTCTCAAGGAAGAATATTTATCAGTCCTAAGTTTGACTGTTAAAAACTGTCTTTCAAACCTGGTTTTGAGCAACTATGTTATTTTAAAAATTCTCCTTCCAAATTATGGCTCAACAATTAGCAGCTACAAATTAACCAGCAGTGCCTCGGTGAACAAAACCCACCCAAACCAAACCACCAATATTAACATTATTTTCTAAGGCTTCTTCTGTAAGAAAAGCTATGAAAGAAAGGTCAGTTAATTCATCATGATGGATTTTCACTAAAATTTATAAGCATTAGCATTTTTCTCCTTGCTGGATACCCTGACTTTGATATGACACATATTGAATGAATCATCTAAGATGCAGGCAACCAGGCAAGATATATCTTAATGCAGACAGGTCGGCAACATGAACCTTAATGGTCCTTATCTTAATCTTGTTTAAAAGCATCTTAGATTTCTGAGTAATCTTTTCACCTTCTGATATTCTCTTTTATGGAGTGTTTTTTGCTGGAGTTGCTACTGATTTTCACATAAATGCATTTTTGCTGCATAGTATCACCAGCTTTAGTAGCCTGAAAAGTGATCTGAGTTTGCAATTCAGTGCATGTTAAAAATCAAGCTTACTTTTTAAAAAGTCAGTGTGTCAAAACTCCAATAATGACAACAAAACCTTGCGTGTTGGATGATTATCCCACTCATGAAACATGGCATCACAGCTGTTCATAACACAAAGAGACACCTATCACATGTGGATATGTGTATCTAATGCACTGTTTTCTCCTCATCCATGTATTTTCCTTCCTTGCAGTGTTAACTTCACATATTTGCTATAGGTATATTTTAGTCACTCCTCAGTGCTAAATATGTTCATTTGAATACTTGATTATTAAGATAAGTTTCACTACTATGGCTTTTGTCCTGTTCACATTGCAATTAGTATGCTAAACTACACAAGAGCTGGCAGACCTGTCCCACAGAACTACACTGAGCAATTTCTGCTGCAGGTGCTTTGATCAAAATAAACAGGGGTAGGGGTGGCACAAAGCAAGGTACCAATCTAGGTTATTTTCTTTGCTGTAACAGTAATTGATACACTAAGTAAGAAGGTCTTTGGAAAGCACCTTCTCAGTCTGATAAAGTGTTTTCTGAAACTGCTCATTAGAAAAGGACGCAGGCTGACAACGCTGGGGACCTAAAGTTCTTTACAAATTAGCTGAATGACATCCTACAGACTATAAATACCTTCTTGAAGGGGCACTGCAGAGCAAAATACAAAGTGATTACTGCCTCTTCCTGGCAGTAGACATCTTCACAGAAATCTCGAATCTCCCAGGAAATAACCTACCTGAAGATATGCTAATAGAGAAAATGCAAGCCATTAGCGGATGCTTTTTGCACGCATTAGCACTGGAAGGAGTACAGGACTCGAATTCTAGCTCCTACAGCAACCTACTCTGCTGACATTTACAACATTCCCCTCGATGTTCTATAAGCAGCATTCAGTCTTACCATTTTATGATTAGTGTGATGACATTTAGAAATTATATTTGCCCTCTACTTATTTGCACATGGAAACTTTCTAGTAAGTTGGTATCTTCCAGGTGAGTGAGATTTTTTTCTCTGTTCTACACTTCACAAGTCTGAACCAAATCACTAAGGTGGTTTCTCCAGCTCTACCATGAATACAAGGGTCAACACTCTCACCAAGTTTTGATAGATTATTTCTTTGCTGTATACAGAGCAACTCGAAATTCCAGATAGAAATACAGAGAAACAAAAACTCCTCATAAAGGCCCCTTAAATTCCAGACTGAGAATTTCAATTGGTGTTGTTAGTTCTACTTCTGAATAACAGGAGAAGCAGTAAGAGAATTCTGCCTGGGTGCTAGCTTGAGGGTCCAAACAGGGCTTATCACAAATTATGTAAGGTAGGGTTTTCAACTTTTGCTCCTTGTAGCAAGTTAGACCTTCAGCTCTTTCTATTCTTATAGACTGAGGCCTAAAACTGTTGATTTACCACTCTTATTAAAAAAACACCCAGATGCTAATAGTTTATTAAAATGTACAAGTCTATGAAATTCCAAGTGAGCAGAAATGAAAGCACAGTAAGATGTTACTTCCATTTACAGCACTCTCCCTAAACAAGGAAAGCAAACATTTCCTACCTGAAGTAAATTAATAATAAATAATAAAAAATAACTTGATTTACTAAGCCAAATTGTTAGTGTCAAAGGTTTTCAAGCAAACAGGTAAAAATGTGTGGCATGAGTGCTGAAAGCGAGGTACAGAATGAGAGCCATCCAAGAAGTCTTCTGTCAGAGGTGGAAAGCAAAAGACATCATTGCTGAGCCACAAATTCCTACAGCTGAAAGGGAATGTTGCACTGAACAGTGTACTAAACTGAAATCCAGTGTACGTGTATAAATTCAAGCTCCATCCCAGACAGATGCTACTCAAAATTCAGGGCACTGCCCTCATCCTTTCAGACATTTCAAAAGACTTTATTTTTCACTTATTGCAAAGTTGAAACTCCAATTCATAAAAGAAAAATCTGCTTAACTCATAATAGTTCATTTAGTGAGGTACAGGACCAGATAGCCTGCAGTTTTTTAAAGAGATGCTCCAATTTCCCCATGAAAATCTCTGAAAATCAGTTTTGAAATGCAAATGTGCAGGTAAGCAATATTCTGTATGATGATGAAAGAAAAATACCTTTTTTTCCCCTCTACTAACATGCTTATGCTTACATTATTCTGTGCTTTCAACATATTAACCTCAGACTTAAAGGCAACGCAACCAGAATAGAAGAAGTAGAATGAAAAAGGGCATCCGTAGAAAAATATTGGCAATGTGATTTTAAAATATCATCCTTCAATTGTCTGCAATTTAGATTTATCAATACTTTTGCTAGGATCATGGAAGTGTTCCCACAAAGAAAAAAAAACACCACTCAACGTGTTTAGCCAGATGACCTTTCAGCAAAACATAAGGGCAGCCAGAGGGGGAAGGGTACAGAGCTGTCCAGCAGTCTTTGTCCTTCTTCACTAAATGTCATTACAGTCTCTCTGGAGGTTCAGCCCCAATTGCTGTGCTCATAAAAACTTACAGAAGGTGCCAGGTTTGTGCAGGTTAGATGAGCTGTCACAAACTGGTCAAGATGAGCTATCACAAACTGGTCAAACTGTGCACTTCAGGAAACGAACAAAGTTGCTACTGATAACCAAAAGATGTTCCCATGTACATTCTGAAATTAGACTGCAAAATTCCTGCTCCAATCATGAACTCTGCATAAAAGTATACCGTTTTGTGAATCAGGTTCAATACATTTCTAGGCAGTAATCTGCCTTTTTTTTTTGCCTCAGTGACTGTGCATTACCTGGTCTAATGTGGTCACCTAATGGTTATTGTGTGCAACTGCACTGATGGCTGCAATTCTTAACAGCAAAATAAAACACACTTGCTTTGCAGCTTCTTCAGTTCAATAATAAAACTAAAGATTTTGTGAAAAAGAAGAAATAGGTTTTATTTCATTTTTAAAAGATATTGTCTGCTAAGAGAGCTTAGAAATGAGGAAAATGGTCTGGAACCTTTATGTCTTTTTTTTTGTTTGGTAGGATTTTTTGGTGTGAATGGTTGTGTTTGTTGGTTGTTTTGGCTTATCCAAAACCTATCCCCTGATAGGTTTTCATTTTGCTTCTTTTAATAATCACAGATAATGATTTAAAATGCAAAAAGTCGTACTCTTACAAGCATTGCAAGAAAAATGGGCATGGATTAAAGAGTTATATTGCAGGTTTATAGTCCTGCTCCTCAGAGCTGACTGTAAACATCAGTAAAAACTCAGAGAGAAGCAAGAAGAACTACTGTGAGCTGCAGACTAACCATAAACAGATCTCTGCTGGCAGTGAAATTAGATATTGCATAGTTTGAAATAGAGAAATTTGATTTCTTTCAGCTAATGTCCTAACTCAAGAAAAATACTCCAACACAGAGAAACGGAACAAGAAAGAAAGATAGAAAAAAATAACTGGATGAATACTGCATTCAAATAGCATACAAAGCTCATGCAAGGGCATTCTTGCTGCTAAGTTACACACAAAAGTGTCCTTTCATGAGCTTCCACGGAGGAGATCTGCTAATTATATTTTTTAAATATAATTGTCAAACATTGAGGGAAACAATTTAAGACAAAAATGCAGATCAGTCTGTCTGGGTTTTTGGACAAAATCAATTGAAACAACTGCACTCAAGGGCTAAGATACAGACACCTGCTGAAAGTAAATATCAAGCGAAAATGCCAGCCAATAAACTAATCACAGTGTTGTTACAATACATTTATTTGATAAACTCTTATATAAGGTGATGCATAAAGCATAAGATCAGACTGCCCATTTTCACAAAAAGCATGTGTGGTTTCAGAGGAAGAATAGGAATTAAGATTTCCTTACCTTATAGGATGGCAAAAAGCACAAAATTCCTTGGCCAACTTTTTGACAGACTGAAAGCAGAAGCGCTCCCACCTCATCTTGGAACTCAAAGGTCTCTGTGTGCTGAAAAGTGGCACACAACTTCCGTCCATTAGGGCCTGATCCAATAGTGCCAACCCAAACCTGGCACGGTTTGCATTAAAACAAGAATTAATTCTACAAGAGGTGACACAAGTCGTATTAAATTACATTGGGTTAAATAATGATATTTTAATGTGAAGGAAAATATCTGAGATACTCCTAAACAAACTAATTCCAACACTTAACTACAGAAGAGAAAGTGCAAGAAGTGGTATAAGTTGTCTGTAACCAAAACAGCACAACTTCAACTTTTCCAGGGAAGCACATGTTTAAAAACCTGCCCTTCTCTGCACTAATCCAAGCAGTAGTCTGTTCTGTACATTACTTTTTACTTACAGAATAAGTTTATCATAATTTTTACTGTATTTTATTGTTTCTTCAACAAATGGTCAGCATGACACCTTAGGAGAGCGGGCCAAAGTTTACCTGGGAGTTCCGAATAATGTGATTTGCCTCCAGCTGAATAGAAAACTTCACACCCAGCTCTGAAGCAAACGAATCCATGGGAGAGAGTGTGCCAGATGTCAAGACAATTGTCCTAACGTCACTTAAGTTTGAAAAAGCCTAGATTGCAGAAAGAAAAGGAGGCAGTCGATCAGTTCAATCACTTTAAGATCTTCTGTGTATTTATCAACTCAGGCCTTCTACTTCACAGTTAGCTTACCACAGCAGGATTCAAGCACCAAAAATTAAGCATGTGGACGACAGTCTTCTGCCGCAAACTCTTCTTATGTTTGGGCCGTGTAAAGAAGGCACTTGGATCTGAAACGTCAGGTTGGTTTTCATTCATCCAAGCATAAGTTTGTTGTAGAGCAACTCTGTAGTCATCTGCATACCTGTACAGAGACACAGAAATAGCAATAAAAAGTACAAACCAAATTGTCAGCATTAAGCTCAGGCAAAGCAAAGACAGCATCACTACAATGCATTTACAAGTCAAGTGTAAGAAATGTTTTTATACTTTCAGATTAAATAGTGAAAATTTGCAGTCATTAATGCTTAAAAATAAAGTTTACATCAGAAACGTTTAGGAACTGCTGGCATTAGCAGTCAAGACATCAAGCCAGTCAAACAATAAGTGCTATGCAGAAACACAAGACTCATCCCTACTTAACCAGGCAGCACATCACAAAAATTTAAACCTAACCTCCAAATACATCTTTTCAATATTTGAATTGATTTATGAATTAAAAAATAACTTGCTAGTATTTAAAACCCTCTCCACAGAGAGATTTTCCAAAGCTTTCTGAAATGCTAGTTTTGCTCAGAAGCCAGACTCCACAGCTGAGGTGAGCACAAATGAAAGAAGCAGTTTGGCAAACAGCTGGATTTAGATCACCGCACGGCTCAGGCTGTGTTTGCACTGACCTGCTTTTATCTTTAAAAAGACAGAAGAGAACCATGAATAATCCCTTCAGCACAATCTGTGTGGCAGGGCTCACAACTGGGATCTCAATAAGTTCCTCCTTACCAAACACTGAGATTTTTTCTTCTTTTTGCAGGACAGTAGTAAGATGTTTCTGTAAGAGGCAAACGGATTCCACATGAACAGCATTCTAAGTATCTTCTCAAACACAAAGCTAAAACAGATACAAGATTATCAGCACATGGCTTTAAAAGCTAACCTAAAGTACCAATAGAGACAGACTGAAGACAGAACTGGAAAGGCAAAGCAGTGTTTGTAACATCTTTGGCTTACATAGAAACGAAAGATGAATCTGAAAATAGGATAAATTCATTTCAGCAGCCGATAAAAATGGATGGAACAGACAAAACTATCACTGACTCGACAGCTCAATTTAAATCATTGTGCATGATCAATTATATCCTTTAAAACACTGATTCTCCACAAATTCCAGTAGCTCAAGTGGATTATTCCTGGTTTTCATCAGGTATCGTTTTCAGTGTTGCAGTAAATGAAAAGATCTGTTAGAATTTAACTTATGGACATCTGAAGCTGTTTAACACCAATAGAATGCACTCCAGTGCTTGTTTCTATAGCACACAACATTACCTGTAAAATGGGAAAAGTAATGACAGTTATTCCCATCTCGTGCAAATGGTTGAGCATCTCTTTTCCACTCCAAACTTTACAGGCAGTTTCATACCCTCTTTCTACTAGCTGACTAGAGCTCTCCCGTAACCAGCTGTAAAAAGAGAGAAATCAGAACTAATTTCAGCTTTACAGGTACAAACCAAACCTCAAAAACTGCACCAGACTTCTAGGATGATGAGAAATATTTTACCAAGTAGGAAGATTCTGCTTTTCCTGCCAAACTAACTTCTATGGAATTGATCTTGATGCAGCTCATTCAAGTGAGAGGAAAATTTGTCATTATAAATTTCTATTTTATCATCATAGAATATCTTTACAATAAAGGACTAAAATAGAAATTGTTCTTACGATATAACAAACCAAGTTCACTTCAGAGGGATTTCTGCTGTACTTTTACTGCTGCAAGTTGGTTTCTGATCCCTGTCAACTGCAGGCTTTCATATTGAGAGCAAACCTTGAACCATGGAACAAATACTTAGGCTATTTGTACACGGTAAGGAAAGGCAGGGCAATAAAAACTGTGTATTTTAATCTACCTATGGGTATTCGTAACTCTGCTACAACTTGTCAATTAAGCAGAGCTGGAATTGTACTGACAATGCAAAACGTGACAGGACTTTCTAAAACTACAATCTAAGCAGGCAGAGCATCTAATTTATGGCAGAGCTAAAATCTTTCTAGCTGAATGTGTCCTCCATCATGCCTGCAGTATGACAGCACCTGCCCTCTGTCTAGACAAGCAGGCAGGCTTCCCCCCTCTCAGGAAATGCCGAAGCTGTCTGTTCCATCAGCCAGCAGGAGGCATCAGAAAGACAGCTGTCATTTCTACAACCCCTCAAAACATTGATCTGTAAAATCAGCTAATCATTATCAGCTCAAGCGACTGTTGCAGTTCCAGATTTCCTGTCCTGCCACAGCAAATAATCTGACCAATGGGACAATTAAAAGAACTTTTCCTTTTGTGAGGCTAAATGCAAACAAACCTCCATAAATACTACCATGACAATCACTTATTTACCTCTACTTTGCTTTATCTTATTAAGGAATGATGGCAGAACCTCACCAGTTTAGTACTCTGCCCCATTTCCTCAAATGTAACATCAAAAAGAACTGGAACTAAAATTAGGAAAAAGCCACTAAGACAGAAATAAAACAGATTTATGATAGATAAAACATTTCAGGAAATGTAAAACTTCTGTTTCCTTACTCTAAACTTCAAACACCATTCCACATTTTTGAAATGCTAATGCTGTAAATGCAAATAAAACTTAACACAACAACTTCCTAATACTGAAATACCACCAAAAAAGCAAATGCTAGAAGAAATTTTCATCAGTTTAGATCTAGCATTAAAACACTTAGTTGAAATACCTGTTAATTTAATGGTAATGCAGTAAGCATAAACAAAATTACATTGGTTGCCAGAAAGATATCTGAGATTTTAAAATAAAAATCGGTGTGTGCATTATCTTCAGCAAAAGATGGAACAAATGTTACAGAGATGCCTTCAACTCCTGAAGACAGATCTGCTCCTTTCCTCCCTACCAGAAAATCCCACAGTTGACACAGCTTCTCCACTGAACTCAGCCATTTGCATCTCAGAGAAGTTTGCCAGCACATCTATATCCCTGTACCTTCAAATTCCTTCGAAAGGCCTTAGAAAGTGCACCTCTGTGGCACTAAGCCCATGCCCAAGTGCTTTCTGGAATGAGGGCACAGGATCTTTATAACTGAAATAGGATTTTTCTCATTACCCGTGCATTTAGCAAAGTCATGGCACTATGCAGTGGCATTTTACCAATTACTGGCCATTTATGCCCAGTATTTTCCTTCCCAACAACTGCTTTTCTTGCTGTTGGCAGATTTGCCAAGACAGTCAACCTTAGTTTTTCTGATAAGGTTAAAAACCTTGAGGCAATCAAATCTCCAGCCATGACGTTCTCATCTTTTACTAAACTGTAACATTTGAAATATCTAAGGTAGGAGAATTAACTTCTGCAAAAAGAAGTCACTTGTCTCTATGAAATGAACATCAATTCCCAGAACTGAGAGAGGATAAGGAAAAAGCTTAACTACTTGCTGTAGTGTCCTCCCAAGTCTACTTCATCAACTCCTTAATGCAACAAAATGATGATTTGACAGGCACTGAATCAGAGTTCAGTTCACTTCTAAGCCCCTTGTACCATTAGTCACTTTTCTTGTGCTGACTTAGCTGTTTAAGATTTCTTTAGCAATGCCTTTCTGAACTCTTTTGGTTTCTAGATCTCTCAAAAGAAAGGTTTAAAAGTGTGATGGTTTGGGTGTCCCCCGCCCCCCCNGTCCAGCTAGCAGCCTCAGCTTCTCCCCAGCAGGCAAAGCTCCCGGGCGAAGAGAAGCAAGTGCCCTAATCTTTGTTTTGCCTTTCTTCTTTACACATCCCAGCAAGACTGTGAGGGAAGTAGACCTCAACATTGTTTTCATTTTACAGCCTATCATCTAGTTCTTCTCACCAAAACATGCTAGCTAGCCTCACTCTAGCACAAAAAGTAAGAGCTACACAGCTGAATTCCAAATTCTCTGGTGGTGACAGACTCTCCTGATGTGGTTTCACCTTTCTTATGTTCCTACCCCATGCAAAATACTTTTTGCCATTGACCTCATTTCTTTTCCTCCTTCTTGAGCTTCTGATTCCAAATCAATTGCTCAGTTCCATCCCCTCTCACGATTCTCAATTTCTGCTTGGGTTTTCCCCTTCCAATTCTGTCTCCATAGTTTCTGGGGTTTGCCTTCTTTTTGGCTCTTACTACTTTTTTCTCTACACTCAACTCAAATACCTCAACACTCTCTGGACTCCTTAAATGAACAAAAATCAGGTAGCTGCATAGTTTGAAGTACACCTCTGTTTTATCTCATGCAACACAGCAACCAGTAAATCAGCATCATTTTTTAAAAATACATAATGGAATGAAAAAGAGTTGCCTTACTTTGTTAAAGAGCAGCATACAGCCCGTAGGGGCTCATGGTCCTTCTGTCTGATGTTGTTATTGACCATGAAATCTATCTCTTCTCGAGCAGCTCTTAACTGACTTTCTGTAACACTGTAGCTCACTGACTCCCGAGCGCAGTCTTCAATGTTATGGGCTTCATCTAAAATGACTACTTGGTCTTTTAGGTTAATATCCATCTAAAAAAAGAAAAATATTATCTAGTAAAACAGAGTGAAAGACATTAATGAGAAACAGTAACTAAGAGGATCTTGCTAAGTGCATATTCTATATCACAGTGCAAGCAACAGAAAGGTTTCATCTTTTTCATCCAGTTTCTGTAACCTAGAAAATAACTCTGTGTGTGAAAGTAAAATCAAATCCCACCTTATCTCAGCCTGGATGAATACAATGTGAACCTATTATTACTCTCAAACTAAACAATTGTGACGTTTGCAAAGGTTTCTTTTCCACTGTAGAAAAAAACATGTGACTGATCAGCTGAAGTATGAGATCAGTGGAAGCATAATTTGGAATACAGGAATGCTCATACAGGAAATAAAAGAAAAAAAAAGGGAAAAAGAGAGGAAATATTTAAAGGAGTTCTGCAGACAGTATTTTGGATATAAATGGGATTTTGGATGACTGTAGCCACTGAACATTATGCTTTTAACTTCCCTTTGAGTGCAGTTCTTGCAATCTCTCACGAATGCACTTACGCTCTCCCGTATCTGCGGGTCGAGGAGGTAGTTATAGGGACAAAACACAATATCTGCGCCCACCATCAGTTCTCTGGCTGCAAAATATGGACAGGCACGAAGCTTCTTTCCTAGGCTCACTAGATCTTCAATGTCCCAAGCTTGATACACTCGATGTGCAGACTGTAGAGCATGGTGTTCAATGAGTTTATGAGCACCATGGTAGTAAAGGCAGGATTTGCCCTAAATGCAAATAAGAGCAGACAGCGGTTATGAAAAACAAGGAGAAACAAGTAAGGTTAGACACTCCAAGCATTTTATTTCCTGGAAGCATTTCTAACAGCTCTTTTTTGTGTCAGACAATAATGAAAAAACACATCACATCAGAAAGAAAAGAGACAAATTCATGTTCCTGCAATGTACAGCAATAAAGGACACTTTCAGTTAACCTAGCAGTCAGAAAGATTATTCCTATCATCATAACTATTTTTATTATTGATCAGCATTTTCTAACAATAAGTATTTCATTTAAGCCAAATTACCAGGAACCATTTAATCAACATAAAGTAAAACCCCACCACTCATTCCAACTCTTCGACTCCCTTCCATTTTCATAGGTTTGAATCAACGTTCATTTCCCAAACAAAACTTACTCACATGTTTTCCTTCCAGCAATTCAACACACATTTCATTCCTGTTACTGCCACTGCTAGACACTGTTGGATGAATACAGGTATAGTCCCTGCTGGAAAGAATTGTCATGGAGACAGTGGAATACGCTGTTCTCTTCAGCTCTCTGGTAATTTGGGATATTTGCTTGTGCGTTCGCGTGCCAAAAAATATTTTGGGAACAAACAACTGCTTTCCATTCTCTTTCTTCTTTGTATTACCAGTATCTTTAGCAGTTTCTTTTCCAGAATCACAGGAACACTCAGTGCAAGGGTCAGAAGACTGAAAAAAACAAAATAAATTTAAACAAAAATAAATAAATCCCACTGCAAGATGAATGTGCTAAACCTGCACAGGGCCTGCTTAGAAAATGCTCTCTAGGACTACTTAAGGCAGCCTGTTCATCATCAGGCTGCCCTATAAGCCTGCAAAAGGTTTACAAATGTTAAAACACACAAACTATGTCCTCACACCTGAAAATCTTCAGCTTCTAGCAACCACTAGCTACAACTTCATTGCAACCCAGTCACAGAAGTAATTATTATTCCAGTGGAGCATTTGCATATGTGAATAAAGCAAATAAACATCACACATTTTAGCTTCAGCATAAGGAAGGACACTCCTGTTACAGAACAAGGGTCCAGCAATTTCAGTGAGGTAACTTTGGGACCAGACAGCCAAATAAAATACTGAGAACATTTTTCCTTAAAGCAAGCAGAAGAAGTGTAGGTAGTTTAATGGAATTTGTTTGAAAAAAAAAACAGACTAGAGCATGTACACTCCATCAGAAAAATGCTTGCCATCCCATTATGTCTAAGGCCATCTAGTAAATATGAGAGTTAAAAAGTCCTAGGGAATAATTCTAAAGAGAAGCTAATATTATGAGATATTTGTAGACAGACTTTTTTTTCCTCCTTCCTAAGAACAATCATCTTTCATAATATAAAGCATAGAAATGTAATGATTAGTGCAACAAGACACACAGAAAACAAACAAGAGTAACCATGTCCTCCTCCCATAAAAAAATAACTGATTCTAGTGTAAAATTGTTTGTGTTTCATTTTCAGGTGGGAGTGCAAGTAACAACACGCTGCTCCTCCCTGCCTTTTCACTGTAATCAGTAAGGTTAGCCATTATAAACAAATGCTAAGTCATGCTGTGCGTTACACCACAGTGCTGGGGCTCAAGCTGTCTTTCAGCCTGCACTCAGAGCAGAAGCAAGTTCGTGTTACCCTTGGTCCCACTCAGCCTTGTCCGCCATTACGTATTACAATACATGAGAGAAGGCATCTAAATGTAACCCGTCTGGAGCTGTCACTCACTGGGATAAAAGCTTCACTGATGTGCCAAATAAACAGGCCCTCAAAGCAGCTAAAGTTACACCCATGCTGGAATTGTTACATTCCCCTCTCAGGTTGCCAGTAACAGCAGATTTCATTACGGTGTGCTGCCACATTAAATAGCCAGTTCCAAATATCCTGCCTTCTATATTGAATAATTACTTATTCCCTGAAAGGATAAAAAGAAGAGTTATGAATGGGGCTCTTGTCAACAGCAAAGCAGGAAACAGCTGACATATGGTATATGTTACATATGTGGCAATACCCCGGGTTGGACTCACACAGAAAACTGCAATGCAAATTGTACCTTGATATTTCTATCATCTCCACTGTTTTGCTCTTTAAAGTAACAAAACCTACATTTCCATGCTAACAATTAATAGAACTGAAGCAGTGACAGCTAAGGGCCTTTAAGAACAGGTTGGTCTTTTCATTTGAATTGAAGTCAGACTGTGCTTTCAGAGGTGAAAAGAAGACAGAGAATCCCAAGATGAGAGCACACCACTAACACTTCACTGCTAATGCCAAATAAAAGCAGTAAGAAAATACTGAGACAAGTAGTTATTGTGGGGGAAAAAAGGCACTTCAAATAAATGTATACATAAACATGAACAGAGGGCTCTTCTATGATGGGTTTAAGAAAAGAAATATATATATTTCTATTTTATTAAAAGTGTTCTTATGTGAAAGGCTAATAAATTAAAGTATTTTACAGGTGGCCTTGAAAGATTTTCTTTAAAAGGTCTGAAGTTGGTATAACTCTGCCTTTAAGAAGCACTTAGGCCGCTATTTCAGTTTTAAAATGCACCTTTAACTATGAAAAGTTTTTGTTGGTTTTATTTTTTTTTAAATAAACATTGAGAAACTCATAAAGCCAGACTGATTTTATAGGAAGCAGTAAGAACATAAAACTGCCTGCTGTAGTCATAACATTTCTGAAAGCCACAGGCACCATTAGCCTCAAATATACAAATACATAAATAAAAGCTTTTTAGAAGGCCCTTTATGACAGAGAAACATGAAGAAAATGGTTTAAAAGTTGAGTTCTGCAGGTTATTTGCACATTATTCAAGTGTGGCAATTTGACCATGAATTCTTCCTCGTCCTTTAGAAAATGGTTTGGTCAGCTTGGATTTTATTAAAACCAAACTGGTTCTGTATTTCTATCAAAACCACCTCTAGGGAGTGCAAACAGAATTAAGGTTGGCTAGGGACATAAAGGAGAATAACAAAAAATTTCTTCAGGTACATCAGGGACAAAAAGGCAGCTAAGGAAGATGTGGGGCTTCTCCAAAAGGAGAATGGAGACCTGGCGATGACAGATACGGAGAAGGCTGTGGTGCTCAACAATTACTTTGCCTCAGTGTTCACTGGCAAGGGCTCCAGCTGTATCTCTCAAGCTCCAGAAAACACAAGTGGAGAGTGAGAAAAGGAACAGAGCAATAACCCCAGTGTGGCAGGTACAACAGCCTCAAAGTACAAATATTTAGACTCACAAAATAGAGATGTTGATTAAGCTACTATAAAATTAGAAAATATTTCAATTTATTTATGAAAAGGCCGAGTAGAAATAATTAACACAAAACTGTTTTGTAATACTTTCTGGCTTTGGAACTAAATCTGTTTTCAGATGGGGTAGAGATTTTCATTTGGAAGAGAGGAAAAAAGATACTCCTCTACTTTCTGCAGTATTTAATCAGAAACACCCAGTAATAGATGCTGGAGAGATCAGATACCAGGCTATATGGACCTTAGGCTAATCCAGCTTGTTTTCACCTCTGTCATGGGGCAGATAAAACAGTCTATCACATCAATATTTATACAGCAAAAACCTTAAAGTCTGATTAAAAAAGGCATAATCAAGTCCACCGACCTGTCCTATGTGTAAAAGAGCTAAACAAACACTGAGGCTATGATCTTTGAAACACAAAGAGGTAAGAGGAGTTCTTCATATCTTCATCTACATTTCCCAGTTACAAAGCCATCTGAATGATACCACAGTGAATACCTCTTGTGTGAAATATCACACAAGCACAATCTAGTAAGATATCAGCAGTGGCATTACCAGAGCTTTTCAGCTATTCCTTTATGAGTTCTCAAAAGCACAGCATTCTGCTGCTGCTGCAGCCTCTTCATTCAAGCACACAAAGCAGCTGTTTATCCTCTCTCAGTAACCAGCAGGTGAACCCAGTTCAATATTTATCGCAGGCTTTCACAGATCACTGCTAACCAAGCAAACGTTTTAATTAAGCTGGAACTTGCTTCAAAGAGCTCATTCAAAATGTCAATCAGCAGGAAAAGGATCAGATACAGTGTCAGGTGAGAGCGTGTAATACAAATCCACAACTTTCTTCATCCCATCGTGGTAAATTAGCCTATTCTGGAGTCCAGACCCTGATTGTAACAGGCTGCCAGTCTCCTGGAATGTGTAACAGAAGTCACTCAAACTCTATTGTGAAGGTTGTAAGCAATATGTTAAACTGCAATGGGCTAGCACATTAAGACAGATTCTTTTCACAGTTGGTTTTTGATACCCCAAGTGTTTGTTACACTACTCTCCATTTACTGTTTACTTTTTTTACCTAGTATAAATGGGGATTCCTTAACCCAGCTGCCCTAGTTTCTCAGACTGTATGCTTTGACAGAAGTAATCAAGAGAGTACCCTAAGGGTATAATTTCTCATCTAAACTCACACCAGAACTGCCCTCCCTTACAAGAATTAACTGCAGAGGACAGGAACAGATTCCCAGGCTCTGGACTGAAAGCAGCTAAGCACAGGCAGTCACCTTGGAGAGTAGATCCTCATCCACTGGATCTACAAGTATCCTTCTGATGCATCAACAATGTGCAGCACCTCTTATGGCTCCCACAACCACCAACCCCTTCACAACGAACTAAATTTGCTTTAAGCACAGGACTGAATAGAGTAAACCACTGCTTCCACAATTGCAAGGTTATCTCATTGATTGGGAAAATATTTTAATTGTATTATTTTATCACCCTAAATACATAGTCCATTGTGATAGATGTTACACACAACCTCAACTGACTTTATTTCATAAGCTACACTGGAAAAGCCTTTTTAAACCCTACAGCCTGCACTGCAGAACTACCAATAATAATTAAGGCGTTACTTTCTGCAGTTGTTTCTTGGTACCAGACAAGTTCTCTGTCTGATAAATTAAAAGTTCATCTCAGGAAAAGTCTTTCATGCTAAAAAAGAAACTTAGACAGAAGCAAAGACTTTTATTTCTTCTTAGTTACTTCTTTCTAAAATAGCAACAGACTGTGTTTAAACTCTGAACAGCATACTGAGCTGGCTGGCTGCAAAGCCAGATGCATGCACAGCCCATTTTAACACACACACAGCTCAACTACTCGAGCTCTGACTCACTATTATTTAGCAGATCTGTACTAAAAGTTTTCAGCTTTCTTAACTACATGAAATTTCTACAGGCTGTAGAAATTTCCCCATCAAAGTACCAAAGTAAATGCTACAGTCAAGGAAGGAAGGAAAACCTTTTCATTGGAAAATCAACAGCACACTCTGCTGGCCTTTGGATTTCAAACTACCAATTGCAGCTCAGTGGCACAAAGCATTTCAAACCCTACTAAAAATCTACAGAGCTTTCCAAAAGTGCATTTTGAGTATACTCACTTTAAAGTTGTTTGGCTTGTGTTGTTTTTTTTAATTGCTCTTGAACAAACAGTTCTGGTGTAAAAGACATTACATAATTACTTACTGCTTTGGGAGAAGAAGCAGTAGTTTTCAGGCTTTTTTCAGAGTGAAGAACCAGCTCTCCATTTTTTCTCTGATTATACACTTCTAAAGCATCAACTGGCTGCATTCCTTTTGCTAAGCAATGACGTTTTCTAACCTGTTGGGGTAAAAAGAGTGCTGTCATCTAATGGACTGGACAAAAGTATGTGTTCACACCAGCAGTCAGAAACTTTGCTTCAATTTCTCCAATCTTTCAGTGACATATCTCATATTTGTTAAGTTTAACCAAATCTAAGCCACACAAAAGTAGTTTAGGAAAAGCTAGAATGTTTTAATTACAAAATTCAGGAACAGCAACAATAAAAACATGTCATTATTATTGCTGAGCTTTTCTTCTCTAATTTCCCATCATTACAAAACAGGCAGAAATTATAATCCTAGAAAGCAGAAAACTTCATAACTAAAAGAAGAAATAAATTTGTATCACCATTGATCTTAAAAAAAAAAACAAACAAAAAACTTTGACAAAAGCAGCCACCTGAGCAATCCTCTAAAGCAATGTAAAAGCTACTTACAGAGCACACCTGAACAGGAGTACCAAGTCATGTGATACTGGTGATGACACAAAGAAAATCAGCACAGAAATATCACACTCCACATTAGGCCAGAGATAATGAGGTTTGACAGGATACAGAGCAGAACTCTGACACATCCCCAGTGTTATTTGTATTTCTAATACATGATTGTAAGAGCACTTTCATCTCTACCATCTCAGACTTCGACTTAACATTGCAGGTCAGCTCATGATAAACATATTTTAGGGATATTCAGTGTCTAAAGTAAGCAAGATATGATTTAGAACAGGGTCTTATGAACAACTCAGTGCAACAATGCACTGCTGTAACAAAATGCTGTTAATCTAAGCAATGCCTGTGTGGTGCCACCTGTTCTCTCTGCCCTTCTCTGACAAGTTGACTGGTATTTCACAGTTTTATTGAGCTGCACCTGGTTTTTTCCACTGCCAATAAACTTTGCTCACCTGCTGCTCAGTTTCCAGAGGACGAATCCTTTTCCTGTCTACTTGAAAATCATCATTCTCTTGGTCACACAAAGATGATCTTTTCTTGGCAGACAGCTTTGAAGCTAGTGTTTCTTTTTCCTTACATTCTGTAATCAAAAATAAAAAGAATATCCAGTACTAAGAATGCATTAAATAGGAGCAACATTTCAAAAATGCAACTGACTGTAAATATATATGAAATAGGAAACAGCATTAGACATTTCTAGACCTTTTAATCACCATTTCCCTCAAGGCAGAATAATCTTAATGGTAAAAGATGGCTCCAGCATTGAAGGCAAAACAAATGCCATCACTAGGTAAGTATTTTACTTCCAGAAGAGATCCTTACCTAGATTTCTGTATGAAATTACCTGTGCTTGTTAGTGGGCTTCCAGGTTTTGTGGAACTTCCTGGTTCATGACTGTTAAAAGAGGAAGCAGCAGCAGGGTTCACACTTGTTGAAGCCTCACTGCCCTTCGGCTGGCAATGGCACGTGCAGCGACACGGTCGTGAGCTCTCCGGCTTTCTGTCTTCCTTTTCCCACGACGACGTAAGCAGTGGCTTCTCTAAAGGACACAGGCATCTGTCTTCATTAAAAACCACTCAAGGCTATACGTGAGAACTGGACTTTCAAACCAGTTAAGACAATACTTTTCGTTGAGGTACCAGTTATAAACCTTGTGTCCCTACAGAGGCTGAATGAGCTGCCCTCACCCTTTGTAACAGCCTGCAAAAATTAAAAACATCCTTCCTTTTTAATTCAATTTGCATAGCTACAGTCCACAAATGCTTTCTTTCAAAGCTCCAACTGCCAAGTAATTCCCTTATGATAACAGACAGCTAAATCCATCCTAGCACTCCTGGGCATTACCGGTTTACGTTGCCAGTAAGGCAACATGCATGATGGTGGGCAAAGGCCTGGTTAAATTCCTGAGACCAAATGTTTATGAAGGCTGAGAAATAACACCAATTCATTATAACACATTTTGGTACAAAAAACTGGGCAAGCAGACACTAAGACAACTTACCATACAGTGACTGCTGCCATGATAATGCAGAACAAAGCAATGCCAAGCTTTTGCCACTTCCTGTGGGGCTCTCCAACAAACAGTGCTGCTTGTTATTTAAACCCTTCACAATCTTTAAGGAGAACAAAATCAGATTATTTGGAAACAAAACAAAGAGGATGTCTTTAGTTAAGCTAGAACTTGTAAAAATAGAAGATATCTAGCAATAGATATTGTCTAGGAAAGAAAGAAAAGTAAAACCACCACCCCCATCTCCTTTAATAATAAGAGGTCCACAAGTCTTGGCTGTATTTCTCTCCAGATAAACTCCAGAGGTTCAATTACAGGGATTGTAAAACACCTGCTAACAGCAACACCTGATGGGGCTACCTTGCTTTCTTTAGACTACAGAACATTGAAAACATCTGTCAGACTATCAACCCATTTCTCTCACAGAGGAAAAAAGTGCTTAAAACTGTTTAAAAATGTTTAATTTCTGCAGTGATTTACAAAGTCCTCCAAGCAGTGATAACTCACTGAAATACTATGTTGTTTAAAGAGAAGATGTTTTACTAAATACATCCCTCCCTGTATAACATTTTTACATTACTACAGTAGATCTAAACAATCAGATATATTACATTGTAAACCTGTTTTTTAGCATAAGTGTTCATGAACCCAAGGTGTACTTAAGCATTTCCCAGTCACAGGCCAGATGTGACTGAAGAGCAGAGTGAGCAGTAAACTGTGACACAAGTGAAATTCTGAAGCTACTGGAGGCTCTGAATTTAGTTTGTTGGGTTTCTAAACACTGAAAGATACTAGAAAATGTTCACATAAATCCTACTCACAGCATTCATCATAGCCAGTTGTGAAGGGTAAGCCTTACAGGGGAAGATGATCTTTACTCCCCCAATGGTATACTCTGACACATCAGAAGACATTGCCACTTCTTCTTCTCATTTATTTCAGGTTTAAAACTGCAGTTTAAAAAAAAATAGAACAACACAACAACATTGACAAGTTAACACTAACAACCAAGGAAAGCCTGAAAGGTTATATGGCACCAATCTAGAACAAGCAGCAACTGCTAACCTGAAAAGGGGACTGCTACCAGAACTGGCACACAGGACTTCACACTACAGTCAGTTCAGGCTCAGTTCTTGTTACAAATGAGAGCAAGTTGCCACCATCTGATGATTTGAAATAAAAGCATCAATGGACTGCAGACATGACTTCAGATTCTGTTTCTCGGAATAAATATGGTTGGGATAAGAACTCAAATCTTTGAGGAAGAAGTATTGTCAGAATAACTAAAAGTAGCCACTTTCTCAATTCTGCTTGAAGTCCAAGACAAACTACAAAGATACAGCAGATAGCAGTAGCTTGTACTGTGCATTTTATAGCAATTAGAAAATAAACCTGCATACTGACCATGAAAATGAGATGGTTAAGCACTAACACTTCTCTTCCATGAATAATACAGTAACTGGAGGAAAACAAAGTGTCAGTCACTTTAATATTCTGGGAGTATAATCCTGCATTACTCTCACTCTGGATGATAAAATTAAGTAAGTTTCTTTATCATGTTAAAACGCTGAAATTACTGAACTAAAAATACTGAAGAGGCATAGATGGCTTAAAACAAAAGGGTTATATTAGAAGGGCTGTAGTTAGTAGGTTGAGAGAGGTTCTTCTGCCCTACTCTGCCTTGGTGAGGCCACATCTGGAATACTGTGTCCGGTTCTAGGCCTTGCAGTTCAAAAAGTACCTCAGAGAACTGCTTGAAAGAGTCCAGCGCAGAGCCACAAAGATGAGGAAGGCTCTGGAATATCTCCATTGGGAGAAAAGCCTGAGGGAGCTGGGGCTCTTCATCTTGGAGGAGACTGAGGGGTGACTTCATTCACTACAAATATATGAAGGACGAGTGCCGGGAGCGCCGAGTCAAGCTCTTCTCAGTGATGTCCAACGATAGGACATGCAAGTCAGAGCGGAGAAGGTTCCACGTGAACGCAAGGAAAAAAACTGGGCCTACTGCAGCTCCAGGGAGCTGCCTCCTACCCATTTCTGCCTCGCTGAGGTCGAGGGCAAGGAGCGCTTAAGAAGCTTGCCGTCACTCTCCTGCCGTCTCACCCCGCCCCAGCCTACAGAGAGGCATCTGGGCGTTTTCTTGTTCCTCTTTAAGCGGCATGGGTGCAGAAAGTCCCCTCCCTCCACCCTAGACGAGCCCAGGCCCCTCGCCGCCACGCTCCGGCACCTCGCCACAGCTCACCTCAGGCACCAGCGGCCTCTCCGCAGCGTCCGTCCGTGCTTCCCGCCACCAATCAGCTGACAGGAAGGGGCGCGGAGCCGCCAATCGGCAGAGCGCACACTCAGCCGCTCCCGCCTTCCACCTCTGCCCTATTCCAACCAATCATAGAGGGCCTTGTTGGCTTCCGGGTTGTAGTGGTTGCTAGGCGCTCGGCCGCTTCCCGAGAGGGGAATCCTACTGCAAAATAGCTTCCAAATGTAAAGCAACGCAGTACGTTACGTTTGGTTGGGTTTTTTTTTTTATTATTATTTAAATCCCACTATAGCATATTAAAAAAAAAAAAACAAAATCACACAAACCCCCCCCAATGCATTTGGATTATTTACATACTTTACATGGAGGTGACAAAAATAGACACTGTAGGCAGATGGTGTTAGCAGATGTCACAGCACGCTGGTGATGCTACAACACAAACCCCTGTGTGCTTGGCAGTTTGGTCTCAGCCTTCCTCAAATCTCTGTCCAACCTAGACAGCAGACAAGCTAGGCCCGAGGTTGCCCAGGCCATGCTGAAGAATTGACCATCAATTTCTAGAATATAAACAGATTTAATTTTCTTAAAGACCTTGGATGCTGTCATTTATGGAAAGAGTAAGTGCTGAATTGACCAAGTTTAGCAATTCAGGCATGCAGAAGCAATTCTGGCACAACAGTGAAACCTTAATTCTTCCTCTGCTGTAAAGGCATCTGCTGCCTCACCTCTGAGCTTGTGCAACCTTCAGAAACTCCCAAGCAGTGCACCACACACCCTCTTCTGCAATGCCACAAGACAGCTGTTGAGGTGAAATCCTGCTTTCATGTACATAAGAACAACCAGGTTCACGTGTGAAGCACAAAGGGTTCACCCTTCTTATGTCCACCAAGCTGCACACAACCACTTTGGTAAGGCTGAAATCTGGCACTCCTTTCATTAAAAAGAAATTCAGCTTTTGCCAGTCACCCTCAACACTGATTTCTTTTTTTGATCTCATCCTGATGGCAAGATACCTTCACACTTATTTCTTAGGTCCTTCTCAGCTCTTAAAGTGTTGCTAAAAAATACTAAATGATCAGAGCTACATTAAAACTACATATTCTTTATAAAAAAAATCCCCTTTCTACAGTTTATTTTGTACAGTACTTCTTTTAAAAAACAAACTTTTAGACCAACTCCAAGCTCTTAATGAAGGCTGACTGATCAATAAAGTTCCTGATCACATGAACTGAAGCTGACCAATGATTTGAAACACAAAGAAAAAGGTTAAAGCATTTTCTTAGTGTTTGATGTGATGGTGCAAGTTCCCTATACCCTTTTATCACGTCTTCCATGTTGCATTTTTTTTCCATCTTACTCTGCAAGACTCTGGAAGAGTTCACTTAACTAAAGCAAAGCTTCAAGCAGAAATTTTTAATAGTTGTCATTTTGCTGTTTGCTTTTTGGGATGATACAAAACTCCTTTTTGGGTGTACTGCTGACTCACTCCAGAAACTGAGCAAGCCTGTAAATCTTGCCCAGTTTCACTGGAAATTGTTTATGAATCACATCAGCCTCAAAAAGTTTTATCTGGAAGCAACATAAAACTTTTTATAAAGATTTTTTTTGTTTCAGCCATAATTGAATTGAGTGAATAAAAACCAGAGACTTTTTGTTTTCCAGTTCTTCAGTCCACTTTCACAGTTTTCTCCAAATTTAGGCACCACAGACTGGGAATAGTTACACTACAATGTCATTTGGGTTCCTCCTAAACTCCACTTACACTCATGTTAATTATTTCAATGATAGTATTTTCAACACACTGGCACAACCGAACATCAGGGTCCATGCTTGCAACGTCCCTTGAACAACTTTTGTTAGATGAATCTTTACAAAGTCCTGACACTTGATGTGGTTTCTCCTTTAGCTGCTGGAGACCTAGAAAGTTAAGTAGAAGCAGTGAAGTACACCTAAATAAATAAATACTTTTTAAAAACAGTTATGAAACCATAAATGTCAGGCACCAGCTTTAACTTCACAGATGACTTCTAGAGACACTACAACTTTTCTTTCTCCACAATCAACATCCTTTACTCAAGCCTTTCATCCTTCAGCTACAGTGGCAAATTCTGTGCACAACACTTGCCTGCAGGGATACAGGTTGACACGATACAGGCAGGGAAATAAAACGGAAGGAAGGCAGCACAAAGTTGATTAAAAAGGGGTACTTCCAGCCCATTTAATCTCCAGCAAATCCACCTATTTGATTTGGTTTATTTTTTTACATAAGTTCCTTCTATATTTACAGGACAACAGCAGTAAAATTTATACTGTGTTCCAATTACAGTCAAGCTTTTGAAACATGAACATCATCTTCTCCCTGGGACCACAACCCTGTTACCTTTGAAATACAAAGTGCTTTACTTACGTGTAATAATTGGGTCAAAGTCTCTTGTTTGCGTAGCAACATCAGAGGCACAAACTTGTCCTATTTGTATCAGCAGAGACATAATATCCTCATACAAAGGAGGAAAAGCTTGACAGAATGACACCAAACAAGGCAGGGTTGGCATAAAAAAAACATAGCGCTTTGACTGGGTTAAAACTGTGAAGGAAAAGGAAATTGTTACATAAAAAGCAATCATTATAAAAATCCAGCCAAGAATTGCTGTTACTCTTACAGTCATCACTAACACAGTGGCATTTAGATAAAACTACATTCAGTCTAGGCAAAGAATTGTAATTTACACAATAGTGTATGCAGGGGTTGCTGGAGTGCCTACCTGTGAGCAGAGTTCCCATCACATTGATGGCTAAACGAGCCACACTGAGAGATTTAGGCAGTGCATACTGAATACACAAAAACGACAGTAACTGGATGGCAAATATCTGTTAAGTAGGTAAAAGGCAAAATAGAAATAAGCAATAAAGTTACAGATTATTTTGCACTTCTAACCTAAAGCTTTTCATGTAACGTACAAGTTAGCAAATACTATTTTACCAATGAGGAAATTAAAGAGACAGAAATACAGAATGGTAGGGGGGCTGGAAGAGACCTCCAGAGACCACCTAGTCCAACCCCTCTGCTAAAGCAGGGCCATCCAGCAGGTTGCCCAGTCAGGACTGGAATCTCTCCAGAGGAGACTCAGCCTCTCTGAGCAGTGCTCCAGCACCCTCACGACAAAGTTTTCCCTTACGTCCAGATGGAATGTCCTGTGCTCATTTGACACTGCTTGTCCTCTGTCCTGTTGCCAGGCACCACTGAAGAGTATGGCTCCAGTATCTTAAGAGGAGTTATCTTTGTCCCTGATTTTAGGGGCATTTAAAGGACAGGCCTTTAATCCAAGGTAACAGTCTAGAGATATTACTTTAATATCCCAGGCATGTCTGAACAGGACTTTTTTTAGTGATCTTCTTCTCCCCTTACCCAATAGTTAGTCAGGGCTAGCTGCTGACAGTGACTCCCAAACCAGGTGACTGTACAGTACCTGCTTTTCGAGTTCAGGCTGGGCAATCAGCTCTGGTATGAAATCCAGACAGATGTGCATCGATGGAATCCCTGCCACTGTCAGTGCCAAGAGTTCACATGGATAACCCTGTGTGATTAACAAAACAGATGTGTCAACCTGTCAAAAGAGTTTTAAACATTCTACCCTATCAAGATTTAGATCTATGTTAATGTGGGTTTTCTCCCCCCAAACAATACACTTCTGTATCTCTTCTGTTCAGAATTATAAGGAACAGGCCCATAGCCCAAGATAACATCAGGCAGGCTGGGTGACAAACCGACAATCTGAATCAGTTCTTTATCCTCGAGACTCAATATAGTATTTGCACAGCAAATATCCCTCCACCCCCAGACTAAACCAGGTTGCAGTGATCCTTTCCTTCCATGCCTTTCCCATTTGCTCCAAACTTCACCACAGGCCCCGACTTGCTTATTTTACAACTGCACACCATTATGACTTTTTTAGTCAATCAATTCCAGGTCAAGACAAAATAACTCCTTTTAAGGAGACTACCACCTGGCAGTGGGCAATTTAACACACACTAAAAGCACATTTATATTAAAAAAGCTTGCTAAGTTTTTCCCCTCTATTTTTTTTTTGAAGGTGTACAGCTGCTTTGGCACAGGCAACCTTTCTCCTTTCACTCTGAAGAGATAAACTGTGCCCTAACAAAAAGGAAAAGAAGATATTTACACTTGAAGCCAAATTGCAGTTTTGAGTAATGGGTGACCATACTTAAAAACATGGTCAGAATAAGAGATATGGCACAAGGAATTATGGTTAAGCCAGTTTTCCTTGGCCTAGAAATGGACAAACTATCTGGATATAATGAAGGGCACAGATACAAACAAAACATGTCTTTAGTGATGAGGAACAGACATAGTTTAGGTGTTCTCTTCTTAGCAACAACACAGAGTTTGAGCACTGAAATATGGAGGAAACATAAGCACTACAAATTTGACAAGATGGGCAGAAGAGTGGGGGATAGTTTCTGAGAAACACAGCAAGAGCACTCAACATCCTTTCACCACTGCACTTAGCTCCTTCTTGACCAGAGAAACCATGAAAGAAACAAAATAGCGCAAAGCAGACCTGAAAATGAACTAGTTTGACTATGTTGGGGTCAGCTATATACATCTGATGCAGCAGGCAGCAGATCAGGCACTGGACCTCTCGAAGATTACACAACAAGCTATCTTCTTCTGGCTCAGGACTCGTAGGGCCTGTACTAACATGAACACTCTTTAGCAAACTGTGGCTATTACTGCTCTCAGCTTTCTCTTCTTCTGTAGGTAAGCAGATCTCTAGAAGAATCTGCACAGCAGCACTGTCCTGTGAAGAAATCAAACAACAGAACAGGCATAAAAACCTCAATGAAATCAAAGAGATCAAATACAAAGTAATGACAATTTAAGAAGTGGAAGAGTGTCAGGTTGCTAGAACTTTTATCTATAGATTTTTTTTTAATGTAAAAGCAACTTAGTTCAAAAATCACAAGTCCTGTGTACCAGGAATATTCCAGCGCTTTCTATGAAAAGAAAGAAAGCTTAAGTCCAACAAATAATCATAATCACAGATCAAAAGACTGAATTCAACAGAATCTTGTATTGTTTCAAAATAAATATCCAATGGTCCCTTAAAGCATCCAGACCACTCAAAATATGCACATGGCCATGTAATTCAGAGTATCCAGAGGAGACTACACTACTGATTTAAATATGGAACGTCTATTAACTAAAAAATTACCTTATATAATAGGAACTATCTATGTGACATTCTTCCAGACAGAGGCAAGGAAGAGACAGGCAGTGAAACAGGATTACTCAAGTTAACTACTCTTCAGCTTCACACTTAACAGTGCTGGCTGGTGCTCTTAAGTAACAGTTCAAATGATCATGCATAGGTTTGTCACATTCATTCATCTTTTACTGCTCCAAATCTATGCACAGAAAGTCCCTCTGATAACACAAAGACAAAAGGGCTAGTAAGCAAAACTTTTCTGCACTAACTCACAGAAAATTACACTATCAAAGCCATTAACCAACAGGATGCTTCAGACTGGAAAAAAGGAAGACTGCAAAATCTAACAAGAAAGGGTTTGTTTACATGGTCAGAAGTCAGTAAACAAAGAACTAAAAAGGTCTCCCTTTTAACTTGTTTCTGTATTTCTGTTCAATCACTGTCTTCCTCACATCGTTTCAGATCCATCTCTTCCCCCTTACCTGCGCAGCAAGCAGGGCGTTTTTTAATTCTTCCCTTGTAACTTCTGGGGCCTCTGGACCCATTGCATTGTTTTGGGATGGCCTAATGTCCTGCTCTGCTGTTTCCTTTAGATGAGAATTGAGGTAAGCTTTTGAAGCAAGAAGATATCCATTCAACATGTGCAAAGTTATATCCATCAGGGGAGGACTCCTGATACAGGAACACAGGAAAAAGGCATTTCAGTCGGCTGAACAAACTAAAAGCACTCCTCAAAGGCTCAACTGGCTGTGATCTCGTTCATACTACAGCTATGTACCCTAAGCAGAGCAATGCACTGAAGATCACAATCCTTTTTGCTGCCCTGCCACTCGGCCCTAATTCTCTCATGCACAAACATGTAAGTATTCACCATACAAAACGAAGGAACTGCTAAAGAGACTCATTTCTGGTGAATAAAGCAAATCCAAAAAGTGTTGCCTGTATGTGAAGTAAGGAAAAAAAAAATCTGAATAATGGGGAAGAACAAGGCAGACAAGCTCTGAACTGCTTCCACCACACTAAGACAGTAGTTTTCAAATCACATTGCATCCTAAATCTCCCAAATAGTTTTAGAAACATAGGATTTTCAATTTGCATTCAGGGCTGAAGGGACGTGCAGTTAAATATTTCACCTAAGGGCTAGGGATTAAAGATGTCATCGACAGAAACTTGAGGACTAGCAGAGTTGTGGCAACTCAAATGAAATCTGGATTCATAGCTCAACTGCTAAAAAGGCAAGGGGGACAGATGTGTGCAAAGAAGAACAATTCAAGTTGACTATTAGCCATTTATTACGAAGAATAAAAAAGGGGGAAAAATAAACCACAACTGACAAAAACCATGAAAAATAATACACAAGGAATAAAGCTAGAGGCTAAAGTGCATTTAACTGTGTCTCTTCAGAATAACATGCAATTTTCTTCATTACTTTGAAAAGGCAATGTTATAATTTATGAATTCTGACTTATTGTTTGCATTATTTCATATTCTCCCTAAAAGCTCATCCATTCCTATCAATATGGATCATTTTTAATACTTCTGTTCTCAGCTTATTCTTCTGCATCAGAGCCACAAAGCAGCACTGCACATCCTCCTCTGTCATCACTGACATTTAGAAGAACTAATATCCACATACTACTAAAAGACTTTCTTGGGAAACTGAGCAAATCCACCTTTGTCTTATCCATCAAACACCCACTGGCAGAAAGTGCTGTCCACAAAAAGATGGAATACCTACAAAACCCTCTGTTACTCAGAAAGACAGAATACCTACAGGCCCGTGAGGGATGGAAGGAAGGTAGGGCTACAAAATCAACCACCACCACCATGTGGCAGCAGTCATTTAGAACATGCTGCAGTCTCTGTCTAGAACAAATCCACACATACAAATCTAAAATGGATGACTTGGGTAGAAATCTCCAAGTCTCCAAAACAGAACTTGTGCAACAAGACATCTGACATGCAGAAACAGCAAGAACAGCTGTGCTAGTTTGAGCACAGTCAGACCTCAGGCCTATAATTTTAATACAAAAAAGATGGAACTTAGAAGATCCTATCATTAGTTTGAAAAGAAATTTGGAGGCATGGAAAGCTTTTAGAAGCGTTCTGTGAAAACGCCTTTATGATTAGCATCCACCGTGGATGTAAGTACCAGAGAATACAGAGCTAGAAAAGGGAGATGCTTACCTGTGCACTCTCTGATCACATCTTAGCACAATCAAAGGATCAATCATCAAATCATTCTGAGTGTACTTCTGCTGTCGGACTATTTTGCCTGAAGGCTGCAGAGCATTAACAGTCATCACCCATAACCTAAAATGAGATTGTTTCAAAGATTTTTCTATTATCTAATCTGTAAAAGGATAAGGATCACATAAGCAACTGCACACTCATCTCACCTTTTTCTAGGCTATCAAGGAGCAAAACCCTCACACTTTACTTGCAGCCCTTGAAGTTAACCAGGATACTGTTACCACCTTACACTCACTGCAGTTACAGCAAGCAAATGTTTTGCTGCAATAGAGCGTCCACTTCCTCATAAATGGCATGCTCTTACCAGAATGTGTTTCACCAGTAATTCAACATTAACAATGTACACTATAAACCCATGCTCCTACATTTGAAGCAAACTGGCAACTTCCTTTCCCCTTAGAAAAAAACTCCTTTCATTTTAAATGCAAAGGTTAAAACCACCAATAAACCAAAAAGGAATACAAATCCAAACACATTCTGTTCGGTCACAACCCCCAGTTTCCCAAACAGAGGCACCGTGCCATTATTTTGGAAACATTAAGTAGCATTCCACCTAACTGCAACACCAAGCTGAACTATGTTCTGAACCCACCTCCTTGGCATCACAGTGTTAAGAACCATCCAGAGTTTATTGACAGTCTGAAGAATCCTCCGAGGGATTCCAGCATTCAGCAGCTGATTCATATTTGATGTCAACACTTCTGCATATGGGATCAATTCACCAGCTGAGAGAAGTGTTAAATGTTCCAAGATCTGCATCAGCTGGGTGTGATTTCCAGGCAGCATGGAAAATGCTATGAAATAAAGACAAGGGGATCTTGGTGAACAAGGATTTATGAGCTCTCTTCTGACTTGCACCAGAACATTTTTGTTAGACAAATGCAGAATGACCAAATGAATTAAATGGCTACACACCTCCAAACCCACTATATTCCAGCATATTTGGAAGAACATTCCTTACTTCAGATGATGTTTTTTACCTTCCTGAAGCTGTTTGGGAGAGTGGTTCTTTGCAGTGTTTGTAAGAAGCATCCTCCTCAGTAAGGCATCAGTGCCAGTGATGTGCTCCTCACAGATCCAGTCCTCCACAATGCACAAGTGAGGGTAGTTAGTGGCAAGCAGGCGTAACAGTGCAGAATGCAAACCTTTAGGAGTATTAAAGCACACAGCTTAGATCTGAGTAGCTGCATTTCACTTGAAGATGCCTATAGCTTACGCCTATAGTTTCAACAGCAGATCTCAACTGAATCCCTACTGAGAAGTTCAGTGAGCTTTCATGTTTACAGCCTGACATTCTAACTCCAACAGAAACAAGCTGCTTTTTGGAGAAGTGGGAGTAACTCAAGTCTGGAACGGTTATAAATTTGCAGTCAAATCCTACTCTAAAAAGAACTGCTTTCCTCAAACTTTCACCATTACTCATCAAACGGACCTGTAATCTCCCTGATTACTACTGAGATTGTAGAAGAGAAAGGAAGGCACCCTATGAAAGATATGACAGCCACAAGGCTGGGAACATGCTCAGCCCTCCTCCTCCATGCATGTCAGACATTCACACACATCTACCTCCCAGCTCCTGCTGCAGTCCCTGTGCCTGCCGGATGAGGTACTTGATTGGAATCTGATCCATTAGTGCTGAGGAGTAAGACCTGGGTTTCTTCTGCATGGCAGCTATGAGGGAACAAGACAAGAAACACCACACCTAGCAGTTACAGCTGGAAAAAAACTGCTTACCCAACTGAATCAATGAAGAAAATGCAAAGCCCTTTTCTCTGTATTATCCAGGTAAAACAGACGATCCCAAATACCACACCTCATTCTTGGTAAAGTATTAAATTAAGCTCATTGGGAAACCATTTCTGTGAACATTCTCAGTTAAAAGTTTTCCTAGTATTTAAATTTGTTTCCAAGATCTCCAAACTTTTTGGATTGCCTTTTTTAATCTGGAAAACAAATTCTTCAACTACAGAGCTTTAGCAGAAACTTGATGTCTTACATTTCTCGAGCAATGCTGCATTCATTAGAAGAATCTTAACTTTTTATGCTGAGTTTGAATCTCACAGCAACGTGAAACTTTGGATGTTGAAAAGATTCCTCTGTTGAACCTAATTTTCTGGTTTTCACTGATGCACTCACACATACCTAGGATCTTTGTGTTTGCCAGAAGTGCTTCTTCATAGGACAAGACGTAGTAGAGGACAAGCAGCTGTGTGGTGATGCTGTAGCGCTGAGTGCCACGACTGCTTTCTCCCTGTATACCAAATCACATACAAAGGTCATGCTGCATTCCTGATTCCTGACAACAAAAAATCTGAATTTACCTGCAAATACCAAGAAAGATGAGGCAGTAAAGCCTCACTGTTCACATCAAAGCATATGAAAGAAGGAAATAAATCGTTTACCCCAGAGAGTCCCTGAAAAACATTTAGTATCTCTTGTTCTGTGACTGGCTGATTTGTGGCCTCTGGATTGGATTTAGATGCAGGAGTAAGAATAGAGTTGATGTAGACATCAATAAGAGGAAGCAGCTGAGGATGGAGTGGAGTGGAGGTTTCACAAAGCTGCCGATAGATCCAGTCCTAGAAGCAAATCATCACAGGTTCAGTTTCAAAGCTGAAGGACAATTTCTTTTATCTGCCAAGTAGGCTGGTTTTAACTAGCTACAAAAAAATAAATGAATGAGCCCAAATTTGGAAATTTTATCACTTCTGAGTTGGGCCTGGTCATAAACTGTGTATCCTGGACCCCACTCTGCAGATCCACCAGGAAAACTTGTCCTGGCTGAAAAACATAAAAGGAGAAACTTTTTCACTGTGAGAGTGTCAGAGCCTTGGAGCAGGCTGCCCAGAGACGTTGTGCCTTCTCCTTCCCTGAAGACTTTCAAAACCTGCCTGGATGTGTTCCTGTGTGGCCTGCCCTAGGTGATCCTGCTCTGGCATGGGGGTTGGACTTGGTGATCTTTCAAAATCCCTTCCAATCCCAAACATTCTGTAAGATACCATTTTGACTATGATTCTATTAAGTGCAGACAGTGGGGAAAAAAGAAAATTTTCTTATTGGTTTAACTTCATTAAATTGTGAGCTAAAAGTGAGCACCCTGCTTTAATACACAGTTCCTTCTTAAATCACATGGTGATAGGCTGTAAGAGCCATCAAGAATTATGCTCCTGTTAATTCAACCATAAACCCAGCCTATAAAACCCAGTGAACATTGTCAAGAACAGAAACAAGATGGAAGTCCTACCTTAATGGATACTTTGTGCTTGGTGAAGGAGCGACTTTTCAGAAGCTGGTAAATGCAGTGGATAGGTAAAAACCCAGTGATGTTGGCACTCAGATTGCCTGTCACAGGCACACGAACTGCATGGGCTGTAACAACCTGAAACAAACTTATCATTAACAAGACAAATACTACAAATTGCCAAGTTATCACAGTGCACAAGCACCAAGTGGTAAAGCTGCACAGCAACACTAGTTCTGACATATTTAATTTGGGTTGTTTGGAAGCTGAAAAAACACTTCTATGTAGTTTAATACACCATATATGAAACTGTAGCACAGGTACTATATCTGTGAACCATTTCCTTCCATCACAGAAAAATATGTAATAGTGGACATATTTTCTCCTTTGCTTCCTCATTACTTAAAAAAAGCAAGTGTACAAAAAGCATAACCACATCAGAGTAGAAAAAAAAGACATGCAAGGCTTTTTAGTTCCAGTAGGCCTTGGATACGTCCTGTAGATCAAAGTGAAGTGATTACAGAGGAAGGGAAAGGAGAGAGGGAGGAGAAGGGGGAAGGAGAAGGGGGAAGGAGAAGGGGGAAGGAGAAGGGGGAAGGAGAAGGGGGGAGGAGAAGAGCACA